>NW_019280730.1:0-72249 GCF_000648695.1 Onthophagus taurus | reverse complement strand
GGGATTTTGTATTTATCTTTGATTAATTTTTATTTAGTTTATTTTGGTTTATTTTAATATTTTGATTTATTATATAAGAATCAGGCTCTTTTCTTTTCACACCCCCCCGTTTTCTTCGTTCTCCCAACAGTTGTTCAGTCGCATCTCATCTCTTCCAAGCGTAACTCGTTTCTGAGTTTTCGCTCCACCATATTATATAACGTCCGAACATTTGCAAAAAAATTTTTTAATTCATTTGTCTTATCACATATCCTAACGCTTCACGTTTGATATGTATACTTTTTTAATGTTTGTGCTTTTCCGAATTATCGTACGCTTCTTTTGACTGTAAGTTATTAAATATTTATATGCCTGCAATATTTTAATGTGTGTTTTTTTGTATTTTTATAATATATAGCTTGTCGCTGATGATGGGATAATGTTCCCGAAACCGGTACGACAGTAAATTTAATTAAACTAAGCAAGTAAGAAGTTTTTCTTTGTTTTATTTATATATTTCACACTTGCAACATGGAACAAAATCATTATTTCTATACATATATTTACGACTTCTAGAACAAATAAAACTAAAAAAAAATAAATATACACCATAATGTGCAATGGTGTACAAAATACACCGCGCGAGTAGTAGCGTAAAAAAAAGGTGCGCGAGTAGTTAAAGGTTAAGAGATTGCGACTCATTTTTTGAAAAATTAAAGATCTTTGATAATTTAAATGAAAGAACGGAAAAAATAAAATTTATTAAATGCATACGAATAACCATAAATGGTTTATTCCATTTATGGGAACTATTAAAGCAAACAACGAAAATAGAATACCTATTTACAAGACGCATTAATCAACACACCCTGGGACAGAAAATTGTGAAGGCGACACAGACGCAATTTTATTGAAGTTGGGAGAATGCAACGAATTAAAACAAGGTGAATTCTCCAACAAATGTAAAATTGAAGATTCGAAGAAAATTCGAAGATTTTTAGTTATTATACCAAAAGCATTCTCGCTAACCCGTCTGGCTCTACTATCCTCTTAATGACCACCGTTCCTAATTAGGAACGTTCCGAATTTAGCTTGTTGTGACAGTTATGCAAACTGAATTTTGCATATTGCAATTGATAGACCGTTGTTCTTATTGAAGAACATTTATATGTTCGAAGAATTTGATCGTTAGTGCCATCTATCTGAGATGCATATAACTACAAATTATAACCTCTATAGTGCAACAGTGCCAGACAGATTTGTGGACTTTGGTGGTAATTTTTATATATTATCGGTAAGTATATTACAAAAATAAAAATACGTTATGTAATGTGGGTTCCCTATTAGCGAATAAAAGCAAAAGTTTTTGTTTGAATAGAAAATATACTATCGAAAATTCAAAAAACGGCTTTGTTCCTTCTATGGAACAATGGTCACCAACTTGAAATATTTTCCTAAGAGAATATCTTCCTTCTTTTCAGATAAAATGTGGCCAAAACGGGGGGAAATCCCCAGTGATAGTGAAGACGAGAATCTGGATGATTCTGAGGATGAATTCATCCCTGAAGATTTACCCGAGAATAGCGATGATTCATCAAGTGATGAAAGTGACGAAGAGAAAGAGTCGCGTACAACTTGCACTTCAAATCAAAGTAAAAAGAAGAAGTTATACAATTGGACCAAAGTGAAACGAAACTCCATTATCTACACCTCAATTTACTGTTGAGATAAACTCCCCAAAGAATACCCCCCAAAGATGATGAGCCAGAAATTGGAAGGCCTATACATTCATTATTTCAAACTGTTTATGGATGACGCGTTATTGGATCTGATTGCAGAACAAAGTAATTTACATGTCACCCAAATGGATGTTAGTAAATCTCTTCAACTAACACGTTCAGAGCTTGAAATCTTTATAGGCACTGTGATTTACATGTCAGTATTTAGTCTTCCACGTAGCAAGCTCTTCTGGAAAACTTCTTGTAGGGTTCCACAGGTGGCGGATTCTATGTCAAGAAAGAGATGGGAACTCATAAAGAGACATTTGCATTTCAATAATAATGACAACATTCTCACAGATCGGAATAGTCCCAACTACGATAAGCTGCTCAAAATTAGACCAGTCGTGAACAGGTTGCAAGAAGCATTCAAAAATCAAGACAAACCCCAGAAACTTTGCGTTGATGAGCAGATTGTGCCATATAAAGGAAAATCATCCCTGAAACAATACAATCCCAATAAACCAAACAAATGGGGCTACAAGATCTTTGTCTTGTGCGACGATAAAGGTTTGATACACAATTTTGAAATTTACACCGGTAAAATTGAACCTGCCCCAGGAAAGGAAGATATTGGAGCAAGTGGAAACATTGTTTTACGCCTCGCAGGTTCAATACCAACACATCATAATTATTTATTATATTTTGATAATTGGTTTTCTTCAATCAAACTTATGACAATTCTTCATGAAGATGGAATATATGCATTGGGAACAATAAGAAGTGATAGGATACCAGGACTGAAACTGCCCACAGAAAAGGAACTCAAACGACGTGGTAGAGGTGCGTACGACGAATTCAGAGCATCAGTTGGAAATGGAATAGAACTACGAGTGGTACAATGGTTTGATAATAAAAGCGTTCGTGTTGCTAGTACATTTCGTGGAGCCCAACCCGTAGATACCGTCCTAATATCATCAAACAATATAACATGTTCATGGGTGGAGTAGATTTACTTGATGGACTGATATCGTACTATAGAATTTCGCTTAGATCTCGCAGATGGTATCTCAAACTCTTTTTTCATTTCATAGATCTGTGTCTAGTAGCAGCTTGGATCAGGTATCGAACGGATATGCGAGAAATTGACCTTCCGGCGAAAGATATTTTGGATTCGCTCGAGTTCCGGTGTGAGGTAGCTGAAGCACTATGTCTGTCAGGCAAGAATACTGATTCTAAAAAAAGAGGTAGACCAAGCTCAGCTTCTTTAGAAAACGAGTATGCAACTAAAAAGAAGAAGGGGCCCACAAAACCCATACCACAATTTGATGTTAGAACTGATCAAGTTTCTCATTTTCCGGTGCACAAGGAAACAAGACAGCGATACAAAATACGAAAATACGACACAATGGAGATTGGCGAAACAAGAGTTTTAATCAAAAAAAGAAGAAGTAATGAGGATCCTGTAGTAGTAATGATTCCGATTGAAGAATGCTTTGACAGACTTCTTCAATGTCACCGTGCCACTGGACATGGAGGAAGAAATAAAATGCTGTTTGAATTAAAAAATAAATTTTACATTCCCAGACCAGCAGTTGAAATGTTTGTATCGCTTTGTAAAATGTGTAATACGAAGAAATCTCAACAACAACGTAATATTGTGGTAAGACCAATCATAACAAAAGATTTTAACCTTCGCAGTCAAGTTGATTTGATTGACTTTCAATCAACTCCATGTCGAGGATATAAATGGTTAATGAATTATCAAGATCATGCTACTAAATTTTGTCTTCTGCGACCTTTAACAACAAAGCGTGCTGCTGAAGTTGCAATGGAATTGCTGAAGATATTTTTGGATTTCGACGCACCGCACATTCTACAAAGCGACAACGGACATGAATTTACAGCTGATGTGGTTAAAGAACTTTCTGGTATGTGGGCTGATTGTAAACTAGTACATGGAAGACCTCGACATCCGCAATCACAGGGAAGCGTAGAGCGCTGCAACCAGGATGTTGAAAATATGTTACGTTCGTGGATGGATGACAATAAGAGTACAGATTGGGTGATAGGATGCCGCTTCGTTCAGTGGCAAAAAAACTCGTCAAAGCACAGGATCATAGGGCGCAGTCCATATACAGCCCTTTTTGGAACGGAACCAAAGATAGGACTAATATATAGATAGGACTTCATGCTCTTCATGTTCCATGAAGATTCATAAAACTTGTTTCCAAAACGTTTGCTTAATCTCCGATGAAAATGATACGGAGTATCAATGCGATATTTGTAATAGACAAGAAAATATATCTTCACAACGTCAAAAAGCACACGAAGGTCAAAAACGAGCGGCAGAAAAAATGATTGAAAATACCGGGAAGAACCTAAAATCGGTCACAGTTGGAAATTTTGTTCTATTAAATGTGCCGAAAGTCGACCGTGGCCCTTTAGACGCACCAAATTTAATTGGAAAAATTCTTAAAATTAATAATGATGTTTATCAGATAGGAACAAAGAGTGGAATTATCAAAACATGGTTTTCTAGAAGTGACTTCCAAATTTCTGGCGCACAATTTGTTGAAGATATCCCCGAAGAATATATATCTGTTCGTCAAGCTGTAGCAAATGACCCAATGTTTGGAGGTCAAGGCTATAATACCTGTAAGTGTACAGTGTCAAAAACTCAATGCCAAACAAAAAAGTGCGTGTGCAGGAAAGCAAAGCAAATGTGTTCATCAAAATGCCATAAGAGTTTACCAAATGGAAATAAGTGAAAATAAAATTAGTGTTAATTTTAACACAAGTTTAAAAAAGTTTTTGTTAATTTAATTTTCTTTATATTATTATTGTATTATATGTTCTATTTTAACATTGATCTGAATGATCTGTTTAGTTAATATGTGATAAATGTTTATCAATAAAAACTTGTTCATCAAAAATTGTCGTTTTTCAACTTTCTTGCATAAAATAACCTATAATTAGTTCAAATACTTCAAGAATACTTTAAGGTCAGGTAATTTTCTCGGTATAATTTTAGTGACCTTATATTAGCCTAGGTTTATTGCAATAAGACTAGAAACCACCAGGCTTTTTGATGAAACTGGTGCTCACTTTCTAATTAGCCTAACTGTATGTGCGCTTATTATAATAAGCCTAAGAAATTTTAGGCCGATTAAAAAATGTGAGATAATTTTCCAATTTGCCAGGCACATTGCAAAATGATGTATATATTATTATTAATTGACATATATATTATTATTATTATAGCAAAGTAAATAAAATAAATATTGTCCTTCCTAACCGGCTGCTCATCCCGATTCTTCTTTGGTCATTATTTAAAATATTACAAACTTTTCGCTTTGTTTTGGACGACCTGAAGTGGACCTCTGCTCTACTTGTGAAGAACTAGGTACCAAATTAAGAAATCCGAATCTTTGTAACAATGCAAAGCGAGTAGCGCTAGCAGAGTTGATGGTCCATAAAAGACGAGCAAAAAATTCTATAACAAAATACAAGAAGTTCAACAGCTGTGTAAAAATGATCCTCAAGTCGCTGGAATCGCATTTGACTTCATGCAGAATTTGCCACTTCCTAATATACTTATTCAAGAAATTTTCTATTATAGGCAGCTGTGGGTATACCTATTTGAGATTCAGAATCTTAAGGACAATTCTGGATTTTTCTATACTTACCATGAAGGGCAACCAAAAAAGCCACCAGATGAAGTCTGTACTTTTTTATATGATTACATACAAAGTCAAATCCCGCTAGATGTTAAAGTTTTGCTCATTTTTTCGGACGGGTGTTCTGGCCAGAATCGGAATAATACATTATTTTCCAGTTTGAGGACACTCTTTTCTCCCTTGTGATAGGGACTTTGGTACACTAAAGAAATTAGTTAGGAAGCATGATAGGGTTTATGTCCCAGAAGAATATCAGAACATGATATTGAAATGCAGAATCAGTAGAACAATTCAGTTAAAAAGAATCACTTATCACGATATTAAGGTGAGTGTCCCAATTGTTGACAGGGATCCAATAGTTGACAATTTGTTTTGTTAACGTGATATTAAGAATGGTATTTATGATAGGTTGATGTATGCGGCCTTATTTTAATCTCTAAAGTATGTACTTCCATGCAAAAAAAANGAAATTAACAGCTAGACACTGCTTTAGTCGATTAACTTTCTACAAATAACTACATATTAAATTTAAAGTCGTACTTATGTTAACATAGGTGCTTGCAGTATGGACGACAATATCCAAACTGATGGAACTGATTTCCAGGACGAAAATAACATGAGAATAAGCTTTAATGCGCAAATGAAAGAATACTGCAATAAATGTGAAAATGTCGTAAAGAAGCCTTGGACAAAAGCAACTGTGGAAGAAGCAATTCGAGAAATTTTGGATGCAAATAACCCTGAAAAAAAGAACACTAGTAGACAATATGGATTAACCAGAAAATACGACACAATGGAGATTGGCGAAACAAGAGTTTTAATCAAGAAAAGAAGAAGTAATGAGGATCCTGTAGTAGTAATGATTCCGGTTGAAGAATACTTTGACAGACTTCTTCAATGTCACCGTGCCACTGGACATGGAGGAAGAGATAAAATGCTGTTTGAATTAAAAAATAAATTTTACATTCCCAGACCAGCAGTTGAAATGTTTGTATCGCTTTGTAAAATGTGTAATACGAAGAAATCTCAACAACAACGTAATATTGTGGTAAGACCAATCACAACAAAAGATTTTAACCTTCGCAGTCAAGTTGATTTGATCGACTTTCAATCAACTCCATGTCGAGGATATAAATGGTTAATGAATTATCAAGATCATGCAACTAAATTTTGTCTTCTGCGACCTTTAACAACAAAGCGTGCTGCTGAAGTTGCAATGGAACTGCTGAAGATATTTTTGGATTTCGGCGCACCGCACATTCTACAAAGCGACAACGGACGTGAATTTACAGCTGATGTGGTTAAAGAACTTTCTGGTATGTGGGCTGATTGTAAACTAGTACATGGAAGACCTCGACATCCGCAATCACAGGGAAGCGTAGAGCGCTGCAACCAGGATGTTGAAAATATGTTACGTTCGTGGATGGATGACAATAAGAGTACAGATTGGGTGATAGGATGCCGCTTCGTTCAGTGGCAAAAAAACTCGTCAAAGCACAGGATCATAGGGCGCAGTCCATATACAGCCCTTTTTGGAACGGAACCAAAGATAGGACTAAATTCAACTAACATTCCACAGGCAATTCTTGAAAAAGTTTTTAGTGAAGAAGATTTGGAAAAGTTAAGAAATGACGAATATAAGGGAAAAGTTGGAGAAAATCAAGATGAAAACCAATTCTCTAATGTTCAACAAGAGTTGTGTTTTATTTGTTCGGGATATTTGAATGAAACACCTTTTGTTTCATGCTCTTCATGTTCCATGAAGATTCATAAAACTTGTTTCCAAAACGTTTGCTCAATCTCCGATGAAAATGATATGGAGTATCAATGCGATATTTGTAATAGACAAGAAAATATATCTTCACAACGTCAAAAAGCACACGAAGGTCAAAAACGAGCGGCAGAAAAAATGATTGAAAATACCGGGAAGAACCTAAAATCGGTCACAGTTGGAAATTTTGTTCTATTAAATGTGCCGAAAGTCGACCGTGGCCCTTTAGACGCACCAAATTTAATTGGAAAAATTCTTAAAATTAATAATGATGTTTATCAGATAGGAACAAAGAGTGGAATTATCAAAACATGGTTTTCTAGAAGTGACTTCCAAATTTCTGGCGCACAATTTGTTGAAGATATCCCCGAAGAATATATATCTGTTCGTCAAGCTGTAGCAAATGACCCAATGTTTGGAGGTCAAGGCTATAATACCTGTAAGTGTACAGTGTCAAAAACTCAATGCCAAACAAAAAAGTGCGTGTGCAGGAAAGCAAAGCAAATGTGTTCATCAAAATGCCATAAGAGTTTACCAAATGGAAATAAGTGAAAATAAAATTAGTGTTAATTTTAACACAAGTTTAAAAAAGTTTTTGTTAATTTAATTTTCTTTATATTATTATTGTATTATATGTTCTATTTTAACATTGATCTGAATGATCTGTTTAGTTAATATGTGATAAATGTTTATCAATAAAAACTTGTTCATCAAAAATTGTCGTTTTTCAACTTTCTTGCATAAAATAACCTATAATTAGTTCAAATACTTCAAGAATACTTTAAGGTCAGGTAATTTTCTCGGTATAATTTTAGTGAACTTATATTAGCCTAGGTTTATTGCAATAAGACTAGAAACCACCAGGATTTTTGATGAAACTGGTGCTCACTTTCTAATTAGCCTAACTGTATGTGCGCTTATTATAATAAGCCTAAGAAATTTTAGGCCGATTAAAAAATGAGATAATTTTCCAATTTGCCAGGCACATTGCAAAATGATGGCGCTTATTGTAATAAGCCGGATTTTGTAATTTGCCTACGACATATATACCGAAGACACGTCAAGCAAGACTAACGTCAATGCACGGATGGTAGACCTCAGCACAATAAGTGAATTGAGCCAAAATAGAGGTTTCGCACAACATCTTTTTCAGATGAATACCAAGGTAGTGTCGATGAGGAAACAACATCCTCAAATGATAATAAGCCCTGGATATACAGTTGGAGACATGCTTCTTATAGCGAAAATTGTTGTCCATAATCATACCCACATTCTTTACCTCACTAACCAAAGGAATGTTACAACCATCAATTTGCAAATCAATACTTTCCCGAAAACCATTACATATAGCGGAATTTCCAAAAAGTATAGCATTGGATTTACTCGGATTAAGATGTAAACCGTATTCCCGAGCCATTTTATGAATGTAATCAAGGTCTTTTTTCATATTCGTAATACACAACGCGAACTCGCGTGGATCAAAGGAAACATACATCTGCAAATCATCAGCATACATATGGTACTCACAATGATTTATCCCCCTAACGATTTGAGATGTATATAAAGAAAATAGAATAGGCCCTAAAATAGTACCTTGTGGTACACCCTTGCTCAAACAGCGAAATTTAGACAAAGCATCACCGATTCTAACCGACTGATGCCTATTACTTAAATAATTTTTAATTAAGTTTAAAGCGGATTCACTGAAGCCAATATACTTTAACAATTCCACAAGCAAGTGATGACAAACACTATCAAAAGCCCTACTAAAATCCAACAAGACTACCAACGTACATAATCCTTTATCTCGAGCTTGTAAAATATCATTAGTTACCTTGAGAAGAGCAGTACCGCAGCTATGGTTTCTACGAAAACCAGACAAATTGATGCAACTGATTAAACATAATTCTTTCCAGAACTTTAGATAAAATTGGCAATATGCTAATCGGCCGCAGATCTTTAGGCTCAGATGGGTCACGTTTTTTTGGGATAGGAACCACAATTGACAACTTCCAACAGTCAGGTACTTCCGAAGTTTCAATGCAAACATTGAGTAAATGTGTCAAGTAGGGTACTATAAATATATAACATATAAAGACACATTATATATCAGATATTATCAGCACCGGCAGCTCTAGAAGAAGTTGAGGAAATAGCTTTTATTACATCAGATTCGGATACAAAGACAAACTTAAAATTAGTTTGAATCAAATTTAAAGGCGGTAAGTCATTAAAACTGAAACGCGTTGCAAGGTCAAAGAAGGGACTGAATCAATAAAGAAATCGTTAACCTCATCTGGTCGATTCAAGTGAGCAGGGATTTGCTGTGAACATTTCGTACCACAAATACCCAAATTATTCAATTGTTTCCACAGTTCAGCACCCCAAGACATCTGATATAAATATTCCAGATACGATTTTCTTTCTCTTCTAATGCAGGGATCACATGGCTCTAATAAAAATCATTCTTACCTAAAAATGTGTATGGCCTTAGTGGAACTGAAAACCTTCGAAAAAGTAGAAATTTTCTTTCTTGTCAGGGGCCATTCATTCTTACCCTGTGGCGGAGAGGTAGCGCTAGTTAGCATAAGATATTAGAATGTGTAACGGTCGTTGAGGAGCTAACCAAAAACTCACGTCACAGTTTCTTTTTAATCTTATATTAATGGTTATATGGTTAGATATTTCGTATTATACGGTTACAGACAAAACTTGAGGAAATGTAATAATTCGTTTTTTTTTTCATGGAACGACTACAAAAGACGCGCAACACACATTTACGTACTGATACGGTTCTAATTGTTTATACACCTAACGCCATCTAGTATCACGCTACACTCTCCCCCTCTGAACCATGAGTTGGTCGTCCAATATGGTTCAGCACCTTAGGTGAACAGCCTCTTTTCCTCCTCGACAAAATTGGTGGCACAGGTGCTCCAACGAAAGGAGTTAATTCCGATGCATGAAATTTTCCTATTATTCTGCTTGTTTCAGGTTCTTCTATTTCATAATCCCTTTTCTTATTGCGTATGGTCCATCTCGTTTTGGCGCTAATTTGTTAGTGAACCCTTTCGACCCTTTGCTCAACTCATGAGATCGAATTAAAACCACTATTGTCCAGGTTGAGTCTGGAGCAGGACGTCTGTGTATATCTGCGTATTGTTTTCGACGTTCCTGTTCCTTTCGTACATTTTCAGCAACATCTACCAGTCTGGATACGAATCGTTTCAAATATGGAGCCAGCTGCGGAATGCAATTATTGGTCTCCAATACCTCTCTAGCAGCATGTCTGAAATCATCCAAAGTCCGTAATTAAACGTCAAATAGACTGCAGAATATTCTGTTGTGGAACATGTTGCTGTATTTATCGCAAATCGAATCTGTGGGAGTCTCTCATCCCATGTTGTGTAATCATTTCCCACTAAGATAGCCAATTCAGGTTTCAAATCACGCTTTTTCCGTTCTACTAGGTTTGCTTCAGGATGATATACAGGATTCAAAGTCTGCTTGACATCCAGTATATACATTGTTTGCTGCATTACCTCAGAAACAAATTGCACGTCATTATCATTAAGAACTCGTCTTGGTAAGCCATATCTTAGAAATACTTCTGCCACCAAAAGTCAAGCACACGCGACGGCTGTTGCAGAAAAATTCAATCCATTTCTTTCGCTGTTTCGGGTAATGGTCCAAATAGGTCAATAGACAATTCTTCAAATCTTCGGTTGTAAGTAGGGGTTTCTAAAAATCCTGCTGGTTTTAAATTGGTTGGTTTGTACTTTTGGCAGGGAACACATGCCTTTATATAGTTCTGGATGTATCGCCTCATTCCAGACCAATAGTACCTTTTCGCTACTCGTTCAATGGTTTTCTCGCATCATGGTATTCCCTCATGATTTCGACTCTGCATTATAATGGCACTACGTATTGTGCTTCTTCTTCGTCCGATTCTTGAAAATAACGATATAGAACAACATTGTTCATTAAATAACCTTTTCCAGTCCAGTGAATGTAGTCTTCATTCGTAGGAACAGTTTCAAAGGGCTAATCCAACTCTGGATCTGCTAATTGATCAGACCGCAATTTTTCTAAACTACACCCTTTTAGATCAACAGTTACTGTACATACACTACATGTAGTGGAATTATCATCTGTACAGCTAGGCATCGAAAAAATATCAGCAATTCGATTCACCTTTCCGGGAATGTAGGATATTTATATATTATTCCACTTGGCTAGGCGTCCATTTGGCGATTTAAATCTCATAAGCCATCGAAGAGGTTGATGATCAGTCTTCACATGTATTTCCGAACATTCGATGTACCCTCGAAAATGATTTGTTGCCCAGACTACAGCTAAAGCTTCTTGTTCTGTTGTAGTGTAGTTTCTTTCGGCAGCTGTCAACAATCGACTGACATATTCAACTGGTTGTTCATCATTGCCTTCACCTTGCAGTAACACGGCTCCAATCGCATAATCACTTGCATCTGGTTTGCTTTCGTCCGCTTGACGTAGTACCGGTGCTGAGGTGAGCAAACTCTTCAGTGCCTCAAAAGCTTTCCTCTGAGAATCATCTCACATCCAAGAAGCGTTCTTTTTCATCAAATTCGTTAAAGGTTTTGCGACGTTTGTAAATTCAGGTATAAACCTTCGATACCTTCAAATTTCTTGGCTCAGGCATTTGAGTGATGGAATGAACCTTTTCAGGATTGACCGATATACCATTCGAAGTAATCAAATGACCCAAATATTTGACAGTAGCACACGCGAAAACTCTCTTCTCCCGATTGAGTTTCAAATTGTACATTTCAAGTCTTTTAAACACATCGCATAAATCTGACATATGTTGTTCGAATGTTTCTGAAAGAATTATTAAATTGTCCAAATAAGCGAAAAGTATCGATCAGTCTCTGGAAAGTTGCGGGCGCGTTCTTAAGTCCAAAACTCATACCGATGTACCGGAAAATACCGAACGGGGTTGTAAAAGCTGTTTTGTTTCTATCGCACTCACGTACCTTCACTTGGTGATATCCCGCACGCATGTCCAATGTTGTCATGTATTTTGTGTTCTTCGCTTGATGTAATAAGTCTTCAATCCTGGGCATAGAATACTTGTCACTGATCGTTATTGCGTTTAACCGTCGGTAATTTACGTCTTTCTTTGGAACTAGAACTACAGGAGCAGTCCAAGGACTCTCACATTCTTCGATGACACCTTCATCTAGAAGTTTGTCCAGTTCTCTCTTCAACAATTCTTTTTTGGGAGCACGCATTCGATATGGAGAGACGGAGATAGGAATTTGGTTCTTCTCAATGACAATGCAATGTTCTGCATAAGGGGTAAAGCCTCCCCCTCGATTGAACATCGGGGTACTTGCAAGATTCCTCAAATTCTCACGTTGACCTCGTGTTAAAGCCTTAGCCTCCTCTGGTCTGAATTCTATGAAACTTATGACAGGTGATGTGGCAGGTTGATGATTTCCATTTACAAAGCTGCATCTCTCTTCCAGATGCTCGCTGAAATACCATTGGTCCTTACATAAATCTAATACAAGTTGGACTTGGCGAATAACATTCATTCCTAGCAATGTACAATTGTCGTGGCATGTCGTTACTTTACAACAATGTTTTCTTTCGTAAAAGTTACTTTGTCTTTAATATTTTCGCAAAGTGTTTTATCAATAATGCTTCTTACTGCACCAGTGTCCAAGCATGCCTGACCTTTCAAGACACAAACATAACAAGAAATCGTTGGTTTGGAGAAGTTTGAAGCAGCATTCGTTGTGCTAGGGCTCATAGTTCCTTTCTTTTCTGTTTTTCGTTTAAGGCTCTCACAGTCGGCAAGCAAATGTCCGTAGATCTTGCAATACGCACACTTTACTTTCTTACGCGCACTATTGTCTTTGTCTTTTGCGTTCATTTTGTCTTTCAAATCGTCTTTGCACGCTAAAGATTGTTCTGCACTACGCGAATACTCGATTAAGTCAGTGAAACTTTTTACCGACTTGCGGCTAACATGTTTTCGAATTTTTCTACGCAATAATCCGTAAATCATATCAATTTGCATTTCTTCCTGTATAAGTCACTTGCGCGAATAATGCACGAGCATTACATATAAAATGTTCACTTTGTTCATTTTTCGATTGTTCTCTCGAAAATAGTTCGCAATATACCCGATATGGCGGTAAAACTTTGCTGTACGTAAAGTCCCTAGATTTACAAAGTACCGCGGTTCATGAAGCCTGTTTTCGAGCCAAAATGGCGGTTTGACAGCTTGTCACTGAATCTCACCACTTATTTACAAAAATATTGCCGTCTTGTTGCCTTTGGAGTTGCAAAAATGGCAGTAAGAAGGACTTTCGACTCTTCAGAGTAACACGAGAAATAAAGAAAGGAAATTTGGCGTAATGTTATCAATAGAACGACATAGTTTTAAATTTCCCGCTTGACTTTCGAGCCAAAATGGCGTCAAACAGCGGTACTTTGTAAATCTAGGGACTTTAGCTGTACGCGGAACGTAACGCGCATCAATCGCATCTTCCCACGACTTAATTGTTTGTTTAATACCTTGCCAATAGGTGGCAACATGATCTATTAACAAAAGTGGTAACCCACGTAACGCATTTTCATCGGAAACTGATACGCTTCTAATTGTTTATACACCTAACGCCATCTAGTATCACGCTACAAATGCATATTTTTATTGAACTAACACAAGACCAGATTTAGCGACTGAAAATAAAAGGGGATTTACATGTATACCATGATGAAGGTATAGTAAAAAAGATTCCCAATGAAAATCATTCTTTACTAAAAATGTGTATGGCATTAGTGGAACTGAAAATCTGCAAACAAGTAGAAATTTTCTTTCCTGTCATTCATTCTTACCCTGTAGCAGACATTTCGAAGCAGTTAAGAAACTTTTACGCGAAACTGTCCAGATCTATACGCCTGATAAATATGAGGTATTAATGAAAAATTCAAGCAAAACAGGAAGATTTAATATAATAAGAGACTACTGAAGAAATAAAGGAGTTTAAGAAGTGGTGGCCTACATTTTACAAGAGATCATGACAGTTATAGAAGGCGCGTCAAAAAAGAAGACAAAGTTTCAAGTTATCTTCCATGCGTCAGTTTATTATCACTGAACCAAATAAAGTAAAAGCTTCTATCTCTCCCTCATAAATGTTTCAATGGATTAAATCAGATATAACACTCAGCGCGATTTTTTGTCTCGCCTGTAAAATTTGATTTTTGCTATATAACCCCTTTTTACAACTGCCAATTGAATTCTTTCTTACTCCTATGATTAAGAAATTAAGTAGACGATCGATGCTAGTCCTCTTAAATTTGGTCTTTCCACTGTTTTGCATCAACTTTGTATCCTTCCCAGCGAAGATGACGACTCCATAGCACCATTGAGTATTACGTAAAACGCAGCCGCGCAAAATAATCTTGTCGTTATCAAGAGAATACTGCTTATTTTGCCAGGTGAGTGTACCCTCGAATTTATTTAAGAGATTATTCGGTTGTTCACATATTATTTCACCATCAAATTGGCTAATCAAGCCGTCGTCTTGCGCCATTTCGGCCGTTTCCACCAGACACTGTCTACATTTCAAATTTGTTTCCCTAAAAAATGTATGTATTAAGATAATATATTAAAAAAATAATAATTATTTTACCCATCTAATTCTGCCGTTTCGATAAAGCACAATCCATTTGGCTCGCTAGTTGTAAGTAATAAGATATCAGCGGCTACAAATTGGTTGTTATCCATTCGAATGATATCACCAACTTGAACTGCAGACCATCGTTCTTGTACGAGTTTTCCGTTTCTTACTGCTTGAGATTTTCTATTGTTTACTTGTGAGTCGGACATGTGACGTTGCTAAAAAAATAATACTTTATTTTTGCATTTAAAAATTAATTTAGCAGAACTTGATCATAATTATATTAGAAAATATTCATACAAAATCATCGTAGGCATCCTTGATGGCGGTTAATCCGAGGACGCCAATGAGAGGCAGAGCCGTGGTGACTGGTGTTAAACTGCTAATTGCCGGGATGAGTTGCAATACTAAAAGGCACAAGAAGTAAAAGTTGGCGAGACGTTGGAACTGCTCGAACAGGTTTAATGGGAGGAACGTTAACACTGAATATTTAGAGGTTTTAATGTAATTATCCTGCAAAATAAAATTATAATCAGCTGAATTAATTAAATAATAAATAAACTTACCGCATAACGGAATTGTGAATTATAATTTCTGTCGTTAGCCTTGATCCTTCTTTGATTATCTAGAAAAAAAAATAAAGAAATAAAAAGTGAATAGAAAAATAGAACGTTTTTAATCAAAAAGAAATTAAATAGATTGGAAATATGGATTGGAAATGGGACATACCGGATACTCCTAATAAGGCTCTTTTTAAAGATAGGGAAAGTCTCTTTATGGTGCTTGAAGATACTTGGCTTCGACTTTGCGATAAATTACCTTTATCAGTCATTTACCATATTTGAAAATGTTCTTTCTACAAAAATATCAAACTATTTTTAATATTATAACCTAAGTTATTTTATGACAGCTTTCATTAAAATATTGTCTTGTCGGAATAAACTCGAGCAAAATTGTATGTATTTAACGAAATCTATCGAAAATTACTTGAAATATACCTTCTTGATTTTTTTTTCAGGTAGCGAGATCTTGTACATGTCTTGAAAAGGTTAAACCTAAAGATTAAAAAAAGAATTTGTTTGATGGGTAATACCACCTTGTGTGTACAAAGTCATAGGTTATTTTTCTTATAAGATAAAGTGATAAGTAAATCAATCTATTATAGACATATTTATGTAAGTCACAGAGAACAATTTTGTTGAAAGAAAACAAATTTATTTTTATTTTATTTCAAACAAAACGGCGGTACAATTAATTGTTAACGAATAGAACATGTTGATCTGACTGCGCACCACGTAATGGTCGCAATTTTTCATTTAGAAGAAAAAATCAAAATGATTTTGGAAGAGCATGCCTAAATGTAGTGAAGTACATAGGATTTTTAAGAAATATTAATTATTACAACCAATGGTGTTAATATGAAGGAAAAAAATATTCTCAATGAAGAAATCAATTGAAAATCGGTCATAAATCGCTTTATTTTAATCAATTGAGTATATCATTAGAAATGTTCCTGATTATTTTTCGATAATACAGCTGTTTTACGAGCAACTTTTGCCTCTTTAGTCAGGGAACGATCAGATCGCACGATGCTTCTGACCAAAATTTATAACAATTAAGTCCAATTGCAAGTTATGAATCAAGTTGATTCATAACTTGCATTATTCCTTTGTATAAATAAACTACTGCAAGGCTCATGGCAATATCAAGGATAACTTTGCCACTGAAAACAGTTTTTGAAGCCATTACGTTAAAACTTTCTTCTAAGCAATGCGTTAGCAACTCATCGCTGCTCAACTCTTTGTAAATAGGTTTTATACCCTCAAAAACATCAGTTGTCATTGCTGGATCGTGCTCGTAATTAATTTCATCTCCTGTAACTACTTTTCGTAATTGCCAAGCACACCACGATCTTGGGCCCTCCGGTCATAAGTTATATTAAGGCTTCTCATTGGTCGAAATTTTATGGTATAAACTGGCCCAAATAGCTTTTTTCATATCCTCGATAGAGTTGCATGTGTACGTATGGGCAGTCCATAATAAATTGTAAGTTCATCAACGAACTTGCCTATTAATTTACCTCTGCCGTACAATTTTTTAGTCCTCGCTAGATTCCGGGGCCGTGTTCCCATTCTTTTCTGAACGTGATCGATGCATTCTTTTTTATGTACATTCGGATTTTGTTCAGAAATTGCCTTGAAGGTCTTACAATCACTGTCACACACATAATTAATATAAGTAATACAATTTTTTCTTATTAATAAATCTTCCTTTCTGTGAAATCTTTTTAAGTAGAATTCGATGGAATAAGTTAGCTTTCCCTCAAAGCAATATTTTAGTGGTTATTGACAAAAAGTGATTTTTTGAAATGCAACACCCTATATATTTTTGCAAATTCGACGAGAATTAACATAAATAAATTTCCTTTCCAAAAATATAGCATACTTGATAGAACTCTCGTTCAAGTCTTCTTTGAAATATACAACTTGGAAACTTTTAAGATTTTTAATTGCGTACTAGTAGGCTAGTGGGCTTTGACGGCGCTTCGACAAAACAAATGCATTGTTTATGAGTATCTATCTGTCAAATTTTGATTCAAGGTGTAAGTGTTAATGCTTATCGTTAGAGTATTACTTAGTTGTCATCAACTTCAAAATAATGTCATATAAAAATTATGAAAAATGGGACATGATAGTTTGTTTTATACAATCTGGGGAGAATGCAGAGGCTGCAGAAAATTTATATCATGAACGATATCCAGATAGGCGACAACCTTTTAATGATATTTTTAGAAGATTGTGATATAATCTACAAACTAGCGGTCAATTCGAAAAGAAAAGATCAAAAACTTATACACAGAATGAAGACGGGGAATTAGAAGAAGTAGTAGTTTTAGGGGCAATGAAAAATAATCCAGATATTAACGCGGCAATTAAGTGTAACGACGGGAATTCCAAGAACCAAAGCTAGGCAGATTTTGAAAAAATTCAGATTTAAGCCATACAGAACTAGCAAAACCCATTACCTCAGACCAGGAGATTTTGAACGGCGCATGAATTTTTGCTAATGGTTCTTCGGAAAATATGACAAAGCACGCAATTTTTCTTTAAATTGTATTTGGACAGATGAAGCGTACGGGAGTAGTGTTGGTGCACAGCACAAATAAAATATTTGAATATATTTAGGCAACAAATCGAACCTGTTGTTGACGATTTACCTACAGTGCACCTGCGAAATGTACTTTTTTTTACATGATGGTGCCTCACAATGCTGCTATTGTCAACAATTTTTTGAACGCAGCTTTTGGTGATTGTTGGTTGGTAATCAAAGTTCTATTTGTTGGGCGACTCGGTCACCGGACCTAATATCTATGGATTTTTTCCTTTGAGGAAGATGTTATCTATAAACAGCCAATAAATTCCCGATAGCAATTAGAAGCAGCAGTTGTGAACGTTTTTGCAACACTGAGGCCCTATCAACTCGGCAAAAAGGGCTAAAAAAAGATGTCGACTGTGTATTACACAAACCATTTTTGGGACATTTTGAACATTTGAAATATGAATTGTCACCTCTTCCGGTGTAACCACAAGTACCCGGAACCTGAAAATACTTTAGTTAAAAGCTGGCATCAAACATCACATCAAGTCTGCAAATTTTCAAACCTCCACTTCATTCGGTTATTCACTAGGTCGCACTAGGTATTCATGGCACGCTAGGTTAAACATCGATATGATGTGTGTGCATTTTTCAAAAAACCCTAATTATCTCCCAAACTATAAATGTTAGGTATAGGACATATGGGATATAAAAGATGTAAAATGAGACACTGAAGACGACTAAGCAATAAAATATGGGGGGTGCCATTTAAAAAAATTAAGTTATGATATTTCCAAGTTTCGAAATGGTAACGTGCCATAGTAAAGTGACCAAACCTTTTAGACAGCCGTACTCGACACCAAAACATACTCCATCATGTTGCTTAAGCATGTTCTGAATCCTAAATTGATATCTCGAAAATTGAGTGTTCTCTGATTTTTTGAACAAATGTCTGTAGGAGCAGGTTTTTCTAGAAAAATTCGAATAACTCGAGAACGGCCGAATCAAATTGCAAAAAGTAAAGTTATTCATAAACCTTGAAAACAGACAAATCCAAATATGTAAAAATATACAGGGTGTTCCATTTAAAAAAATAAAGTAGGTGGCGTATTTTGGCCAGAACCCTTTAAAGTTCTAATGGACGGTCGTCGTGGATGGCCCTGTATATTATTGATGATAATTGGAGTCAGAATTACATTGAACAATTATATAATCTTGCGTTCATATAGATTATGTTTCATGTGTACGTATTTCCTATTTATAGATCAAAATGAGTGGAAAAATCGTAAAGAAAACTAAGAATACAATATCTGTAGGTAAAAAATTAGAAATATTACGTCGGTTTGATGCCGGGGAAAGAGCCGTAGATATTGCAAGAATTCTTAATATACCCGTCACTACCATTAGATCCATATGTAATCGTGAAACAGAAAAAATCAGAGAAGCTGCAAAAAATACAAACTCATTTATGGCACAACAAATTGTAAAAGGCAAAAGTTCTTTAATTATCCTAATGGAATCTCTCCTCTCTACATGGATAGAGGAACAAAATCAATGTAAAGTACCACTAAGTAGGACCAACATACAAGAAAAAGCTTTATCCATATTTGAAGAATTAAAGTCAAAATCCGAACATGTTCATAAAGACGAAATTTTTCACGCAAGTCGAGGTTGGTTTCAAAAATTTAAATCAAAAGTTAAACTGCACAATGTAGCATTGAAGGGCTTTTTTCAAAGATTTTAAAAATGTTCTCAAGAACATTATTGCACAAGGCGGGTATTCTACTAAATCAGTTTTCAGCGTAGACGAAATTGATCTCTACTGGAAAAGACTACCAAAGAGAACTTACATTTCACAACAAGACAAACATGCATCCGGCTTTAAGGCAAATAAAGACCGAATAACTCTCTTCTTCTCAGAGCTAATGCGGCAGGTGATCACCGCCTCAAGCCTTTGTTAATTAATACTAGTCAAAATCCAAGGGCAATGAAGAATCATCAAAAAAATTCATTACCAGTTCATTGGAGATGGAACAAAAAAGAATGGATGACAGCAACTCTATTCCGAGAGTGGGTAAGCGATGTTGTTGTGCCCGAACTTAAAAACTATTGCTTGAAAGAAAATAATGATTTTAAAATTTTAAATGTTAAATCTCCTGATCTAGACGAAATCTGCGAAAACATAAAACTTATTTTTCTCCCGCCTAACACAACGGCTCTTATACAGCCCATGGATCAAGGTGTCGTTTCTAATTTTAAAGCTTAATATCTACGTAGGACGTTCAAACAACTTTTTCAACATCTCAATGATGAAATCTCAATCAAAGTAATATGGAAGCAGTTTAATATTTTAAAAGCAGTCGAAAATGTTGGAGAATCTTGGATAGAAGTCAAACAAAGTTGTTTAAAAGGGGTTTGGAGAAAACTGTGGCCAGAATCTACTGAAGATGTCGAAGGAGCAGGCACTGATGACCTCAAAGGGATTGTCAATGATTTGGTTCAATACGCAGAAGAGGTACTTTTTGAAGGAACGACTTTGAAGACATAATTTTAAATCAAGATGAAGAAGAAATTACATGCGATGACTTACTGCAAAATTTTACTGCTGCAACTGGAGATACTACTGAGCATTCAGACACAAAAGACATTACAATTAATCAAAAATTAGCAGAAGCGTTTTCATTAATCGATAAAGCTGTCGAGATTTGTATTAACCACAATAAAGACGAAAATCGGAGCAGAACTGTAATGAATGCTGTTGCCAAAGATGTTCAGACAGCAAACTTTGGATGATTTTTTAAAAACGTAAAAATCTTATTAAATATTTTTATTGTTAGGAATTATAAGTTTATTTTGTTATTACAATGTTTGTATTATTTTTTATTATTCATAATGTTTTTTATAGTACATAATACATTATAAATATTTTTATTATTGAATTGTTTATTAAAATACTCCCTAACGTTGATCCCAGCAATGATTCTGCAATAATTCGATTTGTGTTGTTTCGATTTGCGTCGCACTTTACCGGAACGTAACCCCGACGCAAATCATCCCTCACTTATATTTGTTGTTGTACGTCTTACGGATGTATTCGTGACTTTACCAATTTATACTTGAAGAACGCCAAGCAAAGTATCCATTTCAATGTTTTCGGTTTGTCTAGAGTACGGGTTTAACACAATTTCAACATTTTGCTTTAAGGCATCGTAGTTATTCATACGACTGATTTGTTATCTTAATCATTATATCTATTGTAAGTTTTATGTCTATCAATTTATGGTCAGAGACGAAATGATCCACACATTACTCTTCAATTTTGTCACAACTTTGTTTTTACCGTCCATTATTCCCACATCTGTCATGCTATATTTCACACAATAATAAATACATAAACCTAAACACGTTCGTTTAGGTCTGTGGGATTCCCGAACCGTCCAAGTTTTGTCAGGACCGACAGAGGGAGCCACCATGCACGAAGAGAAAATTACCTCGTAGAATTTTCTAGTGGAGAATATTCTTCTCTTTCATCTCTAATCTTAACCGAATATAACCCTTTGAAAACGCTTAATATTTGGAGTTGTGTAAATTTATTAACAAGATCATACTAAACGTTTTATTCAACAAATTGTTATTAATCCACCAATTCAATTCTACATGCACAATTTGAAATAAAAGGGATGCAAAAAGGGTAAAAAAGCAATTAAAACAGTGTAAAGTTCAATAATTTTCAATAGTTCCAAATTGAAATTAATCACCACGGACCGAAAACGAATAATATAAGGTCAAGGCGAAAATCAGAACAAAACTATTTTTAAAGCCAACTCGACCAGTTGACGTCACATCGAAATCGTATTTCGTTTTGTTACTTTTCAAATAATGTAAAGAGACCGTGGAGGAAGGAAAGTTAACGACACGATTTCTTAACTTCTCGTAGTGGAATTTCCTCCGCGTGAACCCAACGTCTCGTAGGATTAATTAATGTTAAAACAATTTAATCGCAGGAAACTCCGTTACACAATCGGCAATGAAAACAGTGACTCATTAAGAGGCGATTTTAAAAACGGTTGTACTTGTATCAAGGTTAATACAAAAAAAAATTTGGTAATAAATCCGACTTTTTATTGGCGCTGAAAAAAAAGTTTTTTTTTGCGACTTTAATAAACGATAATGTGCAATATTCGAAGCGTTCGTTGGATGATTAGAGAGTATGTAGGACGCACAACCTCTATTTAGCGCAATTTGTACACATCAGATTCCATATAGGTAATTGATAATTGGTTTGTTTACTGATTATTACATGTTAATTTAGAGTTTATTTTAAATTCAGTATTTGTGTAAATATATAATATTTTTCAATGTGGGGAAAATGTCTTTTTAATGAAAAACAACTTTGTTTGAGTTTTAAAATATAAAAAAAGCGAAAATAGCTTTTTAGTAAACAACTGTGTTTTTGCAACTTTTAAATAGATCAAAAAAATTCAATGAATTATTAATTGCAATTACTTAATTGATTAATTGCAAGTATAGGAGTGTGTTTAATAAAAATGTGCATTCTTGATAAGATAAAAGTATTGGTCATTATCAGGGCTATTCATAAATTTCCTGCAGTTCCGTTACTAAAAATAATGATTACATTCATTTCCACATACATTTACAATTCTTATCAATTTTTATATAACTTCAACATAAACCTTAACACACCCTTTTTTCCTTTTCATTTTTTTTTCTGTAATATAGGGAATTTAATATTGCAATTCTCTTTATAACATTTTATTTAATTATACTCACCACACGGTACATAACCCTTTCGAAAGTCTCGAGATGTGTGAGGTGAATCCGATTTATCAGGAACGGTGCTTTGATACCGTTTTGAATTTCTCCAAACGACCAATTTACTAAACACCCCTAATATGGACTGTCGGAGCCCTAAGGGTCTTCTATCACCACTTACAACGCTCGATTTCGACCGACTAAGATCGTTCTCCACAATATCTATACCAACAACAGTAGACTTCTGTTTGCATTTTTTCCGGTTGTGTTTTAATTGTTTACGGCCCGTTGGCGGTTGATCGCCGTCGTCGTAAACCTCGAACACCTCCAATTCGTAGTCCATGTCGTCGAAGAAGAACACGGGGGCATCACATTTACACGTCTCGATTTTAGATTCATATAAATTCGAGAACGGTTTTCTTTGTAACTATATTATTTAACGCTTACGAGAAACATTTTGAATCTAACGGAACGAACGCGGTGTACATCTCGCGAATGCCACCGTCATATATCGAGATAAATATAAACGCGAACAGTTTTTTTTCGCACTTGACAGGAGAAATGAGAACCGATGTCGGTAAAGTAGAAATTTATTTTCAATTGACAGGTGGTAAGTCAAGTCAGACGTGAAGTTGGTTGTATAATTATTATTTTCTTTATTAAATTAATAAATAATTATTAATATATAATTATTATTATAATTAATTATTAAATTTAATATAAATTATTTCCTAAGAATCGAATAAAACTTAATAGTAAAATTATTTTAAAGCTCGATTAGAATTATTTTTTTGATGATAGATGGCGCTAATTTTAGCACTAAATTTAAAAAGTTTTTTTTAATTTAGATTGAATTAATGTTAGACACTTTTAATACTCTCGTTTACGATCTCTTATCACCCTTATTACCACCCAAACTCAAACAAACCGTGTCGTTATACAACTTTGACCCAGAATAAGGGGATGTGAACGTGACGGGGTCGTTTTCCTTTTAAAACGAGGGTGGCAAAATTACATTCATTGCGTGCGAAAAACTGATTTTGGACAACGGCTGAATATGGATGTTATTGATTTTTTTTTACGTGGGTGGTGTATATTGCACACATATTTTCCGTTACACGTAAACTTCAACAGGATTATGTACATATTTGTATCAACAGTATTAACAGCTTACTACAAGCAGCGTTTTTCGGGTCTAACAACGATTAATTAATTATTAATCATAACCAGGTTTGAGTTTGGTAGCGGTTTGAATAATGAATTGGTTAAAGCGTAACAGGTGTTCAAGAAAAGTAGTGGTCAGAGTATACACGGTTGAAGATAAAAATCGACATCGTTTCAAGTTTAACTTGGGAAAGATAACACGTGCGGTGTATATACCACGTAGACAATCGATTCTTTATTGAATAATTGGACCACACTTGACCTACGACGTGAATCAAGGCTGAAATTTTATCGCGAAATTATGACCAAAAATAAACTAACACATTAATTAAAGCTTTTGGACTCCGAGAAGACGCTGATTGGTATAGACTTCAAGAAATATTTACCCTGATCAATCTTTAAGTTATGTCTTTAAGTGCTGTCACTAGATACTTTCATCATGGTGTTGCTTCGATTGCGATCAGTGAATAATAAGCACGATGTAAAAATGGGGATAGTTCGGAGCAAACTCTGGAGTGAGGCTGTTAAATAACCCCTCATTGAAGCTCGCGTTGAGACGATACCCCAGAGCAACTTTAGCAGAGTTAAAACGCTGACCATCTACAGTGATGGATCAAATCGTAAAATCAAAAAAGAATGACTATTTTTAGGTTTTTTACTCTATTTACTACTCTATTTTACGCAATTTACTCGATTTTTAATTTTAAATCGAATGAAAATAATTTTAATTAGTTTTTGTGAAAAAATAAAAAAAATATTTGGCAAGATATATTAAAAAGACGTTCAGTTTCATAAAGAAAATTAAAAATCCTTTAATTTGATACCCCACAACCTATATTTATGATGAAATAACGAAACATAACCTCACAATGACAGTTCTTATCCGCCATCTTTGTTTCTATTTTGATTTTTGAGTATTTTTGGGGGTTTTAAAGATAAATCCTTCGTGTTTGGACTCAAATCACTCGATTTTTAATTTTAAATCGAATGAAAATCTATATTTATAATAAAATAAGGAAACATAACCTCGCAATGACAGTTCTTATCCGCCATCTTTGTTTCTCTTTTGATTTTTGAGTATCTTTGCGAATTTTAAAGATAAACCGATTGTGTTTGGTCTTAAATTACTCGATTTATAATTTTAAAACGAATGAAATTAATTTTAATTAATTTTTGTGAAAAATTAAAAAAAATATTTGGAAAGATATATTAAAAATACGTTCATTTTCATAAAGGAAACTAAAAATCCTTTAATTTGATACCCAACAACCTATATTTATGACAAAATAACGAAACATAACCTCACAATGACAGTTCTTTCCCGTCATCTTTGTTTTTATTTCGATTTTTGAGTATCTTTGCAAGTTTAAAGATAAATTCATTGTGTTTGGACTTAAATTACTCGATTTTTAATTTTAAATCGAATGAAAATAATTTTAATTACATTTTGTGAAAAATAAAAAAAAAATTTTGGAATGATAGTAAAAAGACGTTCATTTTCATAAACTAAATTAAAAATCCTTTCATTTGATACCCAACAATCTATATTTATGATAAAATAACGAAACATAACCTCACAATGACAGTTCTTATCCACCATCTTTGTTTCTATTTTAATTTATGAGTATCTTTGAGGGTTTTAAAGATAAATCCTTCGTGTTTGGACTTAAATTAACTTGATTTTTAATTTTAAATCGAATGTAAATAATTTGAATTAATTTTTGTGAAAAATTAAAAAAAATTATGTGAAAAGATATATTAAAAATACGTTCATTTTCATAAACTAAATTAAAAATCCTTTAATTTGATACCCAACAACCTATATTTATGATAAATTAACGAAACATAACCTCACAATGACAGTTCTTTCCCGCCATCTTTGTTTCCATATTGATTTTTGACTATCTTTGGGGGTTTTAAAGATAAATCCTTCGTGTTTGGACTTTAATCACTCGATTTTTAATTTTAAATCGAATGAAAATAATTTTAATTAATTCTTGTGAAAAATTAAAAAAAATATTATGAAAGATATATCAAAAGTACGTTCAGTTTCATAAACAACATTAAAAATACTTTAATTTGATACCCCACAACCTATATTTATGATGAAATAACGAAACATAACCTTACAATGACAGTTCTTATCCGCCATCTTTGTTTCCATATTGATTTTTGACTATCTTTGGGGGTTTTAAAGATAAATCCTTCGTGTTTGGACTTTAATCACTCGATTTTTAATTTTAAATCGAATGAAAATAATTTTAATTAATTCTTGTGAAAAATTAAAAAAAATATTATGAAAGATATATCAAAAGTACGTTCAGTTTCATAAACAACATTAAAAATACTTTAATTTGATACCCCACAACCTATATTTATGATGAAATAACGAAACATAACCTTACAATGACAGTTCTTATCCGCCATCTTTGTTTCCATATTGATTTTTGACTATCTTTGGGGGTTTTAAAGATAAATCCTTCGTGTTTGGACTTTAATCACTCGATTTTTAATTTTAAATCGAATGAAAATAATTTTAATTAATTCTTGTGAAAAATTAAAAAAAATATTATGAAAGATATATCAAAAGTACGTTCAGTTTCATAAACAACATTAAAAATACTTTAATTTGATACCCCACAACCTATATTTATGATGAAATAACGAAACATAACCTTACAATGACAGTTCTTATCCGCCATCTTTGTTTCCATATTGATTTTTGACTATCTTTGGGGGTTTTAAAGATAAATCCTTCGTGTTTGGACTTTAATCACTCGATTTTTAATTTTAAATCGAATGAAAATAATTTTAATTAATTCTTGTGAAAAATTAAAAAAAATATTATGAAAGATATATCAAAAGTACGTTCAGTTTCATAAACAACATTAAAAATACTTTAATTTGATACCCCACAACCTATATTTATGATAAAATAACGAAACATAACCTCACAATGACAGTTCTTTCCCGCCATCTTTGTTTTTATTTCGATTTTTGAGTATCTTTGGGGGTTTTAAAGATGAACCCATTGTGTTTGGACTTAAATTACTCGATTTCTAATTTTAAATCGGATGAAAATAATTTTAATTATTTTTTGTGAAAAATTAAAAACAAATATTATGAAAGATATATTAAAAATACGTTCAGTTTCATAAACAAAATTGAAAATCCTTTAATTTGATACCCCACAACCTATGTATATTTATGATGAAATAACGAAACATAACCGCACAATGACAGTTCTTATCCGCCATCTTTGTTTTTATTTCGATTTTTGAATAGCTTTGGTAGTTTTAAAGATAAACCCATTGTGTTTGGTCTTAAATTACTCGATTTTTAATTTTAAATCGAATGAAAATGATTTGAATTAATTTTTGAGAAAAATTTAAAAAATGATTTGGGAAGATATATTAAAAATACGTTCATTTTCGTAAACTAAATTAAAAATCCTTTAAGTTGATACCCAACAACCTATATTTATGATGAAATAACGAAACATAACCTCACAATGACAGTTCTTATCCGCCATCTTTGTTTTTATTTCGATTTTTGAGTATCTTTGCGAGTTTTAAAGATAAATACTTTGTGTTTGGACTTAAATCACTCGATTTTTAATTTTAAATCGAATGAAAATAATTTTAATTAATTTTTATGAAAAATTTAAAAAAATATTTGGAAAGAGATAGTAAAAATACCTTCACTGTCATAAACAAAATTAAAAATCCTTTAATTTGATACCCCACAACCTATATTTATGATAAAATAACGAAACATAACCTCACAATGACAGTTCTTTCCCGCCATCTTTGTTTTTATTTCGATTTTTGAGTATCTTTGGGGGTTTTAAAGATGAACCCATTGTGTTTGGACTTAAATTACTCGATTTCTAATTTTAAATCGGATGAAAATAATTTTAATTATTTTTTGTGAAAAATTAAAAACAAATATTATGAAAGATATATTAAAAATACGTTCAGTTTCATAAACAAAATTGAAAATCCTTTAATTTGATACCCCACAACCTATGTATATTTATGATGAAATAACGAAACATAACCGCACAATGACAGTTCTTATCCGCCATCTTTGTTTTTATTTCGATTTTTGAATAGCTTTGGTAGTTTTAAAGATAAACCCATTGTGTTTGGTCTTAAATTACTCGATTTTTAATTTTAAATCGAATGAAAATGATTTGAATTAATTTTTGAGAAAAATTTAAAAAATGATTTGGGAAGATATATTAAAAATACGTTCATTTTCGTAAACTAAATTAAAAATCCTTTAAGTTGATACCCAACAACCTATATTTATGATGAAATAACGAAACATAACCTCACAATGACAGTTCTTATCCGCCATCTTTGTTTTTATTTCGATTTTTGAGTATCTTTGCGAGTTTTAAAGATAAATACTTTGTGTTTGGACTTAAATCACTCGATTTTTAATTTTAAATCGAATGAAAATAATTTTAATTAATTTTTATGAAAAATTTAAAAAAATATTTGGAAAGAGATAGTAAAAATACCTTCACTGTCATAAACAAAATTAAAAATCCTTTAATTTGATACCCCACAACCTATATTTATGATAAAATAACGAAACATAACCTCACAATGACAGTTCTTATCCGCCATCTTTGTTTCTATTTTAATTTTTGAGTATCTTTGGGGGTTTTAAAGATAAATCCTTTAAGTTGATACCCCACAATCTATATTTATGATGAAATAACGAAACATAACCTCACAAAGACAGTTTTTATCCGCCATCTTTGTTTTTATTTCGATTTTTGAGTATCTTTGCGAGTTTTAAAGATAAATACTTTGTGTTTGGACTTAAATCACTCGATTTTTAATTTTAAATCGAATGAAAATAATTTTAATTAATTTTTATGAAAAATTTAAAAAAATATTTGGAAAGAGATAGTAAAAATACCTTCACTGTCATAAACAAAATTAAAAATCCTTTAATTTGATACCCCACAACCTATATTTATGATAAAATAACGAAACATAACCTCACAATGACAGTTCTTTCCCGCCATCTTTGTTTTTATTTCGATTTTTGAGTATCTTTGGGGGTTTTAAAGATGAACCCATTGTGTTTGGACTTAAATTACTCGATTTCTAATTTTAAATCGGATGAAAATAATTTTAATTATTTTTTGTGAAAAATTAAAAACAAATATTATGAAAGATATATTAAAAATACGTTCAGTTTCATAAACAAAATTGAAAATCCTTTAATTTGATACCCCACAACCTATGTATATTTATGATGAAATAACGAAACATAACCGCACAATGACAGTTCTTATCCGCCATCTTTGTTTTTATTTCGATTTTTGAATAGCTTTGGTAGTTTTAAAGATAAACCCATTGTGTTTGGTCTTAAATTACTCGATTTTTAATTTTAAATCGAATGAAAATGATTTGAATTAATTTTTGAGAAAAATTTAAAAAATGATTTGGGAAGATATATTAAAAATACGTTCATTTTCGTAAACTAAATTAAAAATCCTTTAAGTTGATACCCAACAACCTATATTTATGATGAAATAACGAAACATAACCTCACAATGACAGTTCTTATCCGCCATCTTTGTTTTTATTTCGATTTTTGAGTATCTTTGCGAGTTTTAAAGATAAATACTTTGTGTTTGGACTTAAATCACTCGATTTTTAATTTTAAATCGAATGAAAATAATTTTAATTAATTTTTATGAAAAATTTAAAAAAATATTTGGAAAGAGATAGTAAAAATACCTTCACTGTCATAAACAAAATTAAAAATCCTTTAATTTGATACCCCACAACCTATATTTATAATAAAATAACGAAACATAACCTCGCAATGACAGTTCATATCCGCCATCTTTGTTTCTCTTTTGATTTTTGAGTATCTTTGCGAGTTTTAAAGATAAACCCTTCGTGTTTGGACTTAAATTACTCGATTTTTAATTTTAAATCGAATGAAAATAATTTTAATTAGTTATTGTGAAATTTTTAAAAAAATATTTGGAAAGATGTAGTGAAAAGACGTTCAGTTTCATAAACAACATTAAAAATCCTTTAGTTTGATGCTCTACAATCTATATTTATAATGAAATAACGAAATATAACCTCACAATGTGCAAACATTCGGGTTTAGCTGCACGTCTCTCAAGACGGCTAAACCGGAATGATTCTAGTTCTAGGTCTTGTGTTAGTTCTAGTGAGTGTTTGTGTAAAACTAGAACTAACACTAGACCTAGAACTCAGTAGCCCTAGTGCTGTCTTCAGACGCACGGTTAAACCCAATACATTCTAGTTCTAGGTCTAGTGTTAGTTCTAGTTTTAGTTCAATAAAAATATGCAACATGATATCTTATGTTAACTAGCACTACCTACCACTGTCACTAGAACTAGAAACCTTCACACATGTTGCATTTTATGTGGAACAAAGTAAATTGGTACGCCCTGGTTTCTGTGGAAATATATTTTTGTATATTGCATTTTAAGTGGAATTCACTGTATATTAACGTCCATTAAAACTTTGGGCTGATTTTCTGACACCTGAATGAACAGTAAATTGTAGAGATGCACAAAAAGCCGGCTGGGGCCTAAATGCTGTGAAGGAATTCTCCCCCACATGAAACTACATACATACAAGAAGAAATCTAGAATAACACTTTTGACTGACAACTTATCTAAAAACATTTTTAGTAAATCTATAAACAAACCCAACAAAAAAAATATGTATTGTTCGTAANACATAACCTCACAATGACAGTTCTTTCCCGCCATCTTTGTTTTTATTTCGATTTTTGAGTATCTTTGCGAGTTTTAAAGATAAACTCATTGTGTTTGGACTTAAATTACTCGATTTTTAATTTTAAATCGAATGAAAATAATTTTAATTAATTTTTATGAAAATTTAAAAAAATATATTCTGAAAAATATATTAAAAGTACGTCCAGTTTCATAAACAAAATTAAAAATCCTTTAATTTAATACCCTACAACCTATATTTATGATGAAATAACGAAACATAACCTCACAATGACAGTTCTTATCCGCCATCTTTGTTTCTATTTTGTTTTTTGAGTATTTTTGGGGGTTTTAAAGATAATCCCTTCGTGTTTGGACTTAAATTACTCGATTTTTAATTTTAAATCGAATGAAAATAATTATTAATTAGTTATTGTGAAAAATTTAAAAAAAAATTATGAAAGATATATTAAAAATACGTTCAGTTTCATAAACAATATTGAAAATCCTTTAATTTCTGGTTTCTATGAAAATATATTTTTGTATATTGCATTTTAAGTGGAATTCACTGTATATTAACGTCCATTAAAACCTTGGGCTGATTTTCTGACACCTGAATGAACACTAAATTGTGGAGATGAACAAAAGGCCGGCTGGGGCCTAAATGTTGTGAAGGAATTCTCCCCCACATGAAACTACATACATACAAAAAGAAATCTAGAATAACACTTTTGACTGAAAACTTATCTAAAAACATTTTTAGTAAATCTATAAACAAACCCAACAAAAAAAATATGTATTGTTCGTAATTTTGTTTTGTTACCATTAAACCGAAAGGTAAATTGTAAATCGATACGTAAAAAGGGGAGAAAGTGAAGGTTTAGTTAAAAGGTAGGAAAAAGAAACGTGATCCGTTAAAGTGATGGGTTTTTGCTATCAATGTTTGGTGAAAATGTGTAAGTAATATTAAAAAAAAAAAAAACTTTAATATTTACTCACCAGTCGTCATCGTTTTTCTTCGTAACATAAAAGACGCTCTGTTTGCGACACGTTCCATGTTGATTTATTTAAAATCTCCTTTTATTATTTCTCAAAATGGCAAGAAAAGTCGATTTACGTTAAAAAAGGACACTTATTTTTCTTAAACTTTAAATCGATAAAACCAGTATAAAATACCAACATATAAATAGAAATCAGTGATGATTTTTTCCCCGTTAATTATTTAAGGCAACGTGTGATTGCTTTTAAAATCGAAAAATTTTTCTAACAATAATATTTAAGTACTTAGTTTCTTCTTTTTAATTTTTCCTTCGTATTTACAAGTAAGTAAATTATTGCGGAGGTAGTTTTTCGATATCAATTTATTTATTTTTTTGCTTTTTTTTGGTGTTATTCTTTTTTTAATTCGTTAAATTCTTTTTTTTAAGTTGAAGGAATGATATGACTTGTACTTCTTCGTGTAATATTTAATTGTGATCGCGAGGTATCCAGAATCACTAAGGGAATGATCCAAGGGGGTGGTTGTCTTCTGCGTCGTCCTGAAGGCAAGAAGAAGAATGGGCTAGCATTTGTGCCGGCCGATGTGAGATTTTTAGCCATGGACCACACTAAAAACAAATAAAAAGAAAATTAATAAGTATTGCAGTCAAAGTATTCAACTTAAAAATATATCTGCACCTTCTGATTAATTTATCAGAGAGTTGTTATAGTTTCCCAGAAAAATTACATAATGCAGTTTTACAATAGATAAAGGACTTAAGATAACATAGATATGGAATAAAAACGTGTCAAAATTAATTGCTAAATACTACTACTTAAAATAAATCCTGAATCACTCCATATAATTAACGACTTTTATTGCCGTTATTAACCTTATCGCATTCAATACACATTCTAAGTCTAGTATAAGATACTTGCAGTCTATTAAAATTCTGTTCTATTTCGTTTACATAATTTAAAAAAGAAAAAAAACTTTATTCAAAAATAAAAAGATGCTGTAAAATACCAGATTCTGCTTATTGAAGAGTATTCACTTAGCGGAAGACTACTTAGTGTTAGCAGAAGACTAGACATTGTGTCCAGAACATTATTTGCTACTGACAAAATGCAAGTTAGTGCTATAAAAGACCAGATACTCCTAATTGAAGACTAGATACTGTTTGTAGAAGGTTAAATAATGCTACCAAAAGGCTAAATATTCCAAGATATTCCTTGCAGAAGACTAAATACTCCTGGTGGAAAATTAAATACACTACCAGAAGACTGGATACACTACGAGAAGACTAGATACTGCTACTGAAAGACCAAATACTCCTGACAAAATACTAAATACTGCTAATGAATAACTAGATACTGCTTTCAAAAGACTAAATATACCAGCAGAAGGATAGATACACTACCAGAAGACTAGATACACTACCAAAAGACTAGATACTGCTACCATAAGGGAAGATATTCCTTGGAGAAGACTAAATACTGCTGGTGGAAGATTAAATACACTACCAAAAGATTAGATACTTCTGACAGAATACTAAATACTGCTTACACAAGACTAAATACACTACAAGAAGGCTAGATACACTACCAGAAGACTAGATACTGCTATCAGAAGGCTAGATATTCCTTGCAGAAGACTAAATACTGCTGGTGGAAGATTACATACACTACCAGAAGACTCTTTCTGTTAAGTTAAATTGTTAGGCAATTTATTGTATAATTTAGCACCTTGAAAATGAACTCAAAAAGATCTTTATGGCGAGTGTTATAACTATGTAGTTGATAGTTAATTGTAAACTCACTCTTATGATTATGAACATAGTTCAAGAACGAAAAGATATAGGTGGCAGGAATAGCAAGTATACAGTGCCTTTGAAACGACAACCTACAAGTCTCACTTGTCTTAAGGTTATCAAGGGCACGTACACACCGTTTTTGTAGAAGAAACACTATTCCCACACGTGAAGCTGATCCCCAAACTGCTAAGCTGCAACAGAGTGAAAAGCACGAAGAGTAAGCCGCCCTAGCAGGCTCAAGACTAGATACACTACCAGAAGGCTAGATACTCTACCAAAAGACTAAATATTGCTAACAGAAGGCTAGATATTCCTTGCAGAAGACTAAATATTGCTGGTAGAAGATTAAATACACTACCAGAAGACTATATACATTACCAAACGACTGGATACACTACCAAACGACTAGATACACTACAAGAACACTAAATACTCCTGACAGAATACTAAATACTGCTTACAGTGCTTACACAAGACTAAATACACTACAAGAAGGCTAGATACACTACGACAAGGCTAGATACTTTACCAAAAGACTAGATATTGCTAACAGAAGGCTAGATATTCCTTGCAGAAGACTAAATATTGCTGGTGGAAGATTAAATACACTATCAGAAGACTAGATACATGATCAAAAGACTGGATACACTACCAGACGACTAGATACACTACAAGAACACTAGATACTCCTGACAGAATACTAAATACTGCTTACACAAGACTAAATACACTACAAGAAGGCTAGATACTCTACCAAAAGACTAGATATTGCTACCAGAAGGCTAGATATTCCTTGCAGAAGGCTAAATATTGCTGGTGGAAGATTAAATACACCGCCAGAAGACTAGATACTCCTGACAGAATACTAAATACTGCTTACATAAGACTAAATATAATACAAGAAGGCTAGATACACCACCAGAAGACTAGATACTCTACTAAAAAACTAGATATTGTTACCAGAAAGCTAGATATTCTTGGCAGATGACTAAATGGGGAGAATTGGGGAGATTTATAACAAATCAATTCTCAAAAATATTTCTGATATATTTTTGAGAGGAGATAATTATTTGTACGGTTGAAGAGAGAAGTTATTAGTCATATTTTAATTGCCGTCAATAGGAATATTCAAAATTAGAACGAAATGGTCGACAAATCAAACACAATTCATTAGTTCTAGTTGATTTACCAAGGTAAAGAAACACATTTTTTGCATACTTTGTGAATAAACCACATAGTAACATTTAATTTTGCTTTTCAAAGTTTCTGGTAATAACAATAACCACAATAATAACTTTTAAGAGACGATTTTCAATCTATTTAGCTGGATTCAGTCAATTTTAATAAATTATCCCGATATTGACTAGATATTGTTACCAGATGGATAGATATTCCTTTCATAAGACTAAATGCTGCTGGTGGAAGATTAAATACACTATCAGAAGACTAGATACTCTTGACAGAATATAAATACTGCTTACACAAGACTAAATACACTACAAGAAGGCTAGATACACTACCAGAAGACTAGATACTGCTATCAGAAGGCTAGATATTCCTTGCAGAAGACTAAATACTGCTGGTGGAAGATTACATACACTACCAGAAGACTAGATACTACTGAAAGAATACTAAATAATGTTTACACAAAACTAAATACATTACAAAAAGTCTAGATACACTACCAGAAGGCTAGATTTTCCTTGCAAAAGACTAAATACTGCTGGTGGAAGATTAAATACACTAAAAGAAGACTAGATATACTACCAGATGACTAGATACTCCTGACAGAATACTAAATACTTCTTACACAAGACTAAATACACTACAAGAAGGCTAGATACACTACCAGAATAATGAAGCCAACGTATCCATCCAGGTTCATCGTGAAAATATAGTAATAATAAGAAACTTAGGATTGAGTACGATGAAAATTATTTATTTATTTATATTTAGTATCGATGCTAATTATGTTACGAGATAATTTATCTCGTTATCAGGCACGACTGTATTGAACCGAGAAAACGGAAAAAGATTTTATTAATAAAGGTCATAAAAAACAGATTAAAATATAATTACTGTCAAGAATTTACTAAAGGCAGTATATGAAAGTGAATTAACTTATTTAGGATCTCGATAGCATCATCATTCTTCTCAAGGCAAATAAAACTTTCACACAGTAAGTGGAAAAAAGTCATGTTTCTTAAAATGAGAAGCTATCAAGTACTGTAAAAAATATATAAATTAAATTAAGTAATAATATTGAAGAGGAAAGAATATAACTAAGATGAAACAAAGTGCTAGATATTGTTACCAGAAGGCTAGATATTGCTTGCAGAAAATTAAATATTGTTGGTGGAAGATTAAATACACTACCAGAAGACTAGATACTCCTGACAGAATACTAAATACTGCATAGACAAGACTAAATACGCTACAAGAAAGCTAGATACGCTACCAGAAGACTAGATACTCTACCGAAAGAATAGATATTGCTACGAGAAGGCTAGATATTTCTTGTAGAAGACTAAATACTGCTGGTGGAAGATTAAATACATTACCAGATGACTAGATACACTACCAGATGACTAGACACTTATGACAATACTGCTTACACAAGAGTAAATACACTACAAGAAGGCTAGATACACTACCAGAAGACTAGATACTCTACCAAAAGACTAGATATTGCTACTAGAAGGCTAGATATTCCTTGCAGAAGACTAAATATTGGTGGTGGAACATTCAATACACTACTAGAAGACTAGATATACTACAAGAAGACTAGATAATAATAATAATAAGTTAATTTTGAAAAAAAATTTTACAAATCAAAAACGTCATAAAAGTAAAGTATGTACCATTATACAAATACAAGAATCATCATAGAAATAGTAAATTACATAAAGTTACTCTTATATTATAAAAGTAAGCGAATAAATTACAGACACAATTTCACCACATTTAAGTAATTTTAATCGATGCCAGTACAAAGGTCGCAGTTATAAAAATCTTCGAGAGAATACAAGCATTTCGATATTAACATATTTTTAACTCTTAAGTTAAATTTCTGGGGTTTTAACAATTTGAAATTGTTAGGCAATTTATTGTATAATTTAGCACCTTGAAAATGAACTCAAAAAGATCTTTATGGCGAGTGTTATAACTATGTAGTTGATAGTTAATTGTAAACTCACTCTTATGATTATGAACATAGTTCAAGAACGAAAAGATATAGGTGGCAGGAATAGCAAGTATACAGTGCCTTTGAAACGACAACCTACAAGTCTCACTTGTCTTAAGGTTATCAAGGGCACGTACACACCGTTTTTGTAGAAGAAACACTATTCCCACACGTGAAGCTGATCCCCAAACTGCTAAGCTGCAACAGAGTGAAAAGCACGAAGAGTAAGCCGCCCTAGCAGGCTCAAGACTAGATACACTACCAGAAGGCTAGATACTCTACCAAAAGACTAAATATTGCTAACAGAAGGCTAGATATTCCTTGCAGAAGACTAAATATTGCTGGTAGAAGATTAAATACACTACCAGAAGACTATATACATTACCAAACGACTGGATACACTACCAAACGACTAGATACACTACAAGAACACTAAATACTCCTGACAGAATACTAAATACTGCTTACAGTGCTTACACAAGACTAAATACACTACAAGAAGGCTAGATACACTACGACAAGGCTAGATACTTTACCAAAAGACTAGATATTGCTAACAGAAGGCTAGATATTCCTTGCAGAAGACTAAATATTGCTGGTGGAAGATTAAATACACTATCAGAAGACTAGATACATTATCAAAAGACTGGATACACTACCAGACGACTAGATACACTACAAGAACACTAGATACTCCTGACAGAATACTAAATACTGCTTACACAAGACTAAATACACTACAAGAAGGCTAGATACTCTACCAAAAGACTAGATATTGCTACCAGAAGGCTAGATATTCCTTGCAGAAGGCTAAATATTGCTGGTGGAAGATTAAATACACCGCCAGAAGACTAGATACTCCTGACAGAATACTAAATACTGCTTACATAAGACTAAATATAATACAAGAAGGCTAGATACACCACCAGAAGACTAGATACTCTACTAAAAAACTAGATATTGTTACCAGAAAGCTAGATATTCTTGGCAGATGACTAAATGGGGAGAATTGGGGAGATTTATAACAAATCAATTCTCAAAAATATTTCTGATATATTTTTGAGAGGAGATAATTATTTGTACGGTTGAAGAGAGAAGTTATTAGTCATATTTTAATTGCCGTCAATAGGAATATTCAAAATTAGAACGAAATGGTCGACAAATCAAACACAATTCATTAGTTCTAGTTGATTTACCAAGGTAAAGAAACACATTTTTTGCATACTTTGTGAATAAACCACATAGTAACATTTAATTTTGCTTTTCAAAGTTTCTGGTAATAACAATAACCACAATAATAACTTTTAAGAGACGATTTTCAATCTATTTAGCTGGATTCAGTCAATTTTAATAAATTATCCCGATATTGACTAGATATTGTTACCAGATGGATAGATATTCCTTTCATAAGACTAAATGCTGCTGGTGGAAGATTAAATACACTATCAGAAGACTAGATACTCTTGACAGAATACTAATACTGCTTACACAAGACTAAATACACTACCAGAAGACTAGATACTCTACTAAAAGACTAGATATTGTTACCAAAAAGCTAGATATTCTTGGGAGATAGCTAAATGGAGAGAATTGGAGAGATTTATAACACATCAATTCCCAAAAATATTTCTGATTTATTTCTGAGAGGAGATAATTATTTGTACGGTTGAAGAGAGAAGTTATTAGCCATATTTTAATTGCCGTCAATAGGAATATTCAAAATTAGAACGAAATGGTAATCGAACAAAATTCATTAGTTCTAATTGATTTACCAAGGTAAAGAAACGCATTTTTTGCATACTTTGTGAATAAACCACATAGTAACATTGCATTTTGCTTTTCAACGTTTCTGGTAATAACAATAACCCAATAATAACTTTAATTTAGATACGATTTTCAATCCATTTAGCTGGATTTAGTCAATTTTCATAAATTATCCCGAAATAAAAATCAGTTTTAACATTTCCTCTTTCATAAATTCCCCGGAAATGACCTAAAAACCGCACCTAGATTCACTAGGGGTGAAGTCATCCTTTTCCTCCAATTAATTTCCCACCTTCTGAAACGTTTCTACAAATCAAATAAAGAAATACAATTCGCAATCTCGTTTATTACCTTTATAATTTACTTTTAATGTATATTTTTAAAAGATGTGTTAATTTAAATTAAAAAATTAATTCGTCGTTTCATATTAATTAAATTTTTACCATGAAGCTTTTTGCCTAATTAGATTAATAAAAAGAAATTCCTTTTAATTACTCAAAAATGAAAAATATTATTCGACTGCATCAAAAAGTAAATTGTAGAGTGTTGTTCGCATTTCAAGGTGGAGGAGTTTATTTATGCATAAATGGGAGATTAAACAGCTGTTTGAATGGGTCAATTCTTCAACGTTCAATGTAAAAGAAAAATTGTCTTTCAAGACACAAGTTCACGGAGAATAACCTAATTACGTTTCAATAAAACATTCAACAAGATCGGTTTTAACGGTAATGAATCCAATATTTTTATTAGAAATTTTTCTTGTTTTCAAATCGTCATCTTTCGCAATTACATAATTTATTATTTATACGGTTTACGATGAACAAGACATTTTTTAATGGTAAAATCGATTTCTTTTATTGCTACCCAATGGATGATTTATACCTAGTTCTTTTTTTTAAATAAAAAACAAATTAACAACTATTAATATGAATATTATATCATTTGAAATGACTCATTTGCAAATACCTATTTGTTTTTTTTCTATTCTAATTTTGTTTAAATGTCATTATTGAGTATTTATTAATAAATCCACCTATCTAATCTGATACTAATCATCGTTTGGTCAACGAGATATCAATGAAACAAAATGAAAAAAAAAAAGAATCCACTTTAAAACCGTTTTAATCCAAATTCTTAAAACAAACTTACAAAATAATATTTTAATTAATTTTTTGTCTAAAATAAATTAAAAGTAAAACATAAACTTACACAGGTCAATAAAGATTAAATTTGTCGCGCAGCGATCAAAAAAACATCGCTTTTAAATAGCCACATTCCAAAAAGAACTTTTCGAGTTATAAAATGACTTGAAGTTTGAATTCGAGTTAAAAAATGAACTAAAAAGGACGGTCGCACGTCGATGACCGTCTCGACGCCGACACCGGTTATCACTGAAAACTGAAAGCAAACGACGCTCTCGCGTGGTGTTCAAACAGCGGCGGCGCCCCGATTCGATAAACGCGATAAGAACGCGGTTTTGAGTGCGACGACGCACCACAAAAATTTAACAAAGTCATATTAAGTATGAATTACAAAATAGGTTAATCTGCAAAATTATTCAGAATGTGTGAAAAAATCTTTAATAAAACTATACTTATGACTCTCGTAATCTGGCCATTAATATTTGCGAAGATCTCAATCTTGTCGTCAAGGACAGATTAATTTTATAATAATTAAATCAGTACTTAATGAACAAGCTATAAAATAAAACAAAAAATTATGAATCGATAAAATAATTGAAAGAAAATTTTGAATAAAGAAACTTTTGGGGTTTTCTGAATACAGATTTCAGTGAGGATGAAGTATATCTGAGATAACTTTGGTTTCTGCCGGTGGTAGATTAANAATTTGACAAAACTTGTTTAGGGAGACCTTCTTTTTCAAGTTTTTGTATACTTATAATAGAAAATACATCCGATACTTTCCTCAGATCTTCCCTCTCCTGTCAGACGTCGTGCTTGATAAAGACCACCTGGTTGGTTGAAACATTAATGTACCACTGATTTAATAACATAAAAATATTTCATCATTACTTGGAATTTTAATAATATATTATAAATGATGAACCTGGAATCGCAAATAGCTAATACTACCAGAAGGTTAGATACACCACCAGAAGACTAGATACACTACCAAAAAACTAGATACTGCCACCAGAAGGCTATATCTTCCTTGTAGAAGACTACATACTGCTTACACAAGACGAAATACACTACAAGAAGACTAGATACCCTACCAAAAGACTAGATATTGCTACCAGAAAGCTAGATATTCATAACAGCAGACTAAGTAGGGAGAATTGGGGAGATAAACTTACATAGGTCAATAAAGATTAAATTTATCTGAAATAACTTTGGTTTCTATATACAGGCTGTGTCAAATGTCTGGAATATAGCCAATAACTTCGTCATTTGTCGTTTTAAAGAAAAATGTTTCAAATAAAAAATTCTTTATTAATTGTGGCGCATTTTTTGGCAATATTTGCTTGTTTACATTGTTTTTTGTTTCATTCCTATGGCAACCAACATTGTTATTTTAAATAGGATGTATATGTTTTTTTTTGCATATTTTGATAGATAAAGCCCTCTGCGATGAACATATCAAAAAGAAAATATTAAATCAGCAAATTACAATCAAAGTAGGTGCAGACATAACGCCGGTGACAGCTTTAAATGTCAAAAAATTGACAGTTTATGGTGATACACATTTAATATAGTTTCGTCATTGGTAGTTGTCTTCAGCCGTCCACTTTTTGGAAGGTTTGTAACACTTCAGGTGTTAAAAAAATGTTAATGTATGCAAAAAAATAAAGAACATATGCATCCTATTTAAAATAAGAATGTTGGTTGCCATAGCAACGAAACAGAAAACAATGCAAACAAGTAAAAATCGGCACGATTAATAAAGATACTTGTATTTGATACATTTTTCGTTAAAACCACAAATGGCGAAGTCATTGGCTATATTCCAGACATTTGACACACACTGTACAAAGTTGCTTTAAAAAAGAAAATATGGCCTCAAAAAATAACCCAGAGCAAGAAGTTCTGGCAGTATTATGCCTTTACGAGAAATCTCAATCAATCGTCAAATACAAATAACAAAACGAAACGTTACCATAATTGAAAGTAAGGTGAATGATAGAGACTGCTGGCAAAGGACTTGATATTACTGCCAAAGAACTAGACTGCTTGTAGAAACTACATGTAGAACTACTTAGTGTTGGTAGAGACTAAATGTTGGTGAATAAAAGATAGACACTGCAATTAGAGGACTAGATACTGCTCACAGCCAGAATACTAAATACTATTAATGAAAGACTAGATACTGCTTACAGAGGACTAAATATAATACCGAAAGGCTAGATACACTACCAGAAAACTAGATACACTACCAAAAGACTAGATATTGCTACCAGAAGGCTAGATATTCTTGGCGGCAAACTAAATGGGGAAAAGTGGGAGATTTATAACTTATAACACATCAATTCTCAAAAAATTTCTGATTTATTTTTGAGAGGAGATAATTATTTGTATGGTTGAAGAGAGAAATTTTAATCCAAATTTTTAAAATAAACTTACAAAATAATATTTTAATGGATTAATATTTTTGCTTAAAATAATTTTGTAAAATATAAACTTACATAGGTAAATACAGATTAAATTTATCTGAGATAACTTTGGTTTCTATACATAAAGTTGCTTTAAAAGAGAAAATATGGCCTCAAAAAGTATCCCAGAGCAAGAATTTCTGGCAGTATTATGCCTTTACAAGAAGTTTCAAACAATCGTCAAATACAAATAATAGAAAGAAACATTACCATAATTGAAAGTGAGGTAAATGAGAGTGACTGCTGGCAAAAGACTTGATATTACTGCCAAAGAACTAGATACTGCTTGTAGAAGACTACTTAGTGTTGGTAGATGACTAAATGCTGACAATGAAAGACTAGACACTGCAAATAGAAAAAGCATTATTTAGTCTTCTGCTCACAAAAACTAAATAATGCTACGAGAAGACTAGATATTTCTAACAGAATACTAAACACTGCTAATGGAAGACTAAAACATGTTTAAACATAAAAGTTAACTCCACTCTGGCGGCTATTCTTCTGTTGGTCTGAATAAATTCCTAGGTTTTCCAGTTTCAGTTTGTCCTTTTGATTCCTGAGAGAAGCTCCTATGGTCTTGTTAGGTTTGTAGGTGGTGGAGATGTCATGTTTATGTAGAAGTATTCCTATACGGTCAGTTGTTCCTGTAATGTAGGGTAGTACGATATTGGATCTGCTGTTCTTTTCTTGTAGGGGTCGATGACTTTCTTCACCATATACTTGCAATAGCCATTTTGGGAAAGGACCAGAGTTACCTTCGTTATTTCTTCTGGTCTGCTTTCGTTGTCCAATAATCGAATGGATCTTGAAATCAGGGAGTTGGCGACTGACTGTATCTGTTAAGGTATCGATTTGTGAGCGTAGGTATTCTGTAGACGGTATGTTGAAGCCTGTTGGAAGAATTCGTTACGAGTACGTCAAGAAATCGAAGCTGTCCGTTTTCTTCTATTTGCATTTCTGAAAGTCATGGAGCTTTTCTTCATGGACCAAATAACGAAGATATCATCGACATAGTGAATCCATAACGTGGGTTTGTGTCTGGCTTCTCTTAACGCTTTTCTCTCGAATTAGATCATGAAAAGGTTGGCGATGACTGGGGACAGCGAGGAACCCATGGCTGCTCCTTGTACTTGCTTGTAGATATGGCCGTCGAATCGAAAGTAAGCATTCGTAAATCTTCGTTCTCTCTGATTTGTTTGAGGGCCTCTTCGATAGGGATATTGGGATAGAGAGACTTGACATCGGAGCTCACCATGATGTTGCTCTCTTCAAGTTGAACGCTGTCCAAGATGTGCGTGAAATGTTCAGAGTTTCGTATGTAGACTAGATACTTTTCAAGTTTTTGTAGCGGTGAGTTGAAGGCGCTGACAATGGGTCGCAGTTGGACATACGGCTTATGGATTTTGGGTAGACCATAGAGTTTGGGACACCTGCTTGATTTTTCCTTTGATTTTCTTGATCTCGGGGTTTATTGGAGATGCCTCTATTTTTAATTTGGACGTTTTTTCTTGGTGCTGGTTTGTAAGCTGAGTCCTTCAGTAAGTCCGTGATCTTGTTCTTATAGTCCACTTCTTCCGTTATTTGAGCAAAAACTTCTTCTTGGAGGTTCCTAATGCGTCTTCGTTTCCCAACTGATAAGGATGAAAAAATTGAAAAGCTTAGGCTATCTTAAGCTGGTTATTTACCAGCAAGCTCCACGTAACATTTCAACTGATGCTCATAATTACTTTTAAGTTGAAAATCAAGTAATTAGAAAGACTACCGTGATTGATTTCTATTAAATTCCCAGTAATACAATAAAAGCTCGCAATAAATAAGGAAAGGGTTGGGTTTCGTGTAATAGAAAAATTCCGATTGGCATTTTCGCTCAGTGGTAGTCGTCTTTTGATGACCTCCCGATTGATAGAAAGAAGAACCCGAAGTCGGAGTCGATAAATTTAATTGTGATTTCCTCGCGCACGATACAATATCAAATAGAGGGAGTGTCTTTAACCCCATTTGGGCTTGACTAGATAGCCCAAAAACTTCAGATTTAAAAAGAATGATTAAAATAGGAAAGAAAATCTTAACGAGCACAATGAAAGTGACATTTTAATTTCTTTTTATGAAAAGATAAAGGGATATTCGCTAATACCCTTTAAAACAGGTGAAACCTAAAATCTAGGACAACGTAGGGTAGGGCGAAATGTCGTGACATTATAAAGGAAAAGAATTTATTCCTTTTTTTAACAAAAATAAATATTAAGTCAAAATTTCTATCAACAGTTAAGTGTTCCAGTTTAATTCTTTTAATCATTAAAACAAGTTCTTCTTAACCTATTTAATTATGGATTTTAATAATGGGTCATATCACTGGAAATATCTTTGTCTAAAAGCTGAAGAACTCGTAGCCTATACCCTGGCAGTGAAAACCACACGGAGAAACGAAATCGAACCTCTTTAATGTTTAATTATGGGAAAGGAAACATCGCATGATGTGGCCCAAACTGTTTCTCACATAAAATTGGTTCGGTTTTGCGATCCCTCCAACTTTTCGAGTTTATTCATTTGAAGAGTGAAAAGAACATGTGTGATCTATTAATAATTAAAAATATTTATTGTTTCTTTGAATTGTTATTAAATTCAAGTTAAAATCGATCTTTTAACAATAATTTAATAAGAAAATAATAATTTAATAAAATTAAATTTGATTTAAAAACCGCCATCTATGTGTAAATTTGCGAAGTTAGGCCGATTAAAAAGGAATATCCTCGAAATAATTTCTTTTTAAAAAAATATCAATAAGTTTAAACAAATTATTCAAAGAAAAATAAACAATTATGATAAATAAACAACTTTTCTTAAAATGACCTTGAGTTTTAATTAAAAGTTTAAACCTAAATAATCATTTAAAAAGCAACTATAACCTAAAAGATTAAATTCTTTTAAATTTAGCAAAGCAACGATACATTTTAGCCTTTAAATGCAATAATTAAATTCAAGTTAAAATCGATCTTTTAATAATAATTTAATAAGAAAATTTATTATCAAGAATTAAATTTGATTTAAAAACTGCCATCTATGTGTAAATTAGCGAAGTTAAGCCGATAAAAAAGGAATTCCCTGGAAATAATTTTTTTTAAAACACAAATATCAATAAGTTTAAACAAATTATTCAAAGAAAAATAAACAATTATGATAAATAAACAACTTTTCTTATAATGACCTTGAGTTTTAACTAAAAGTTTTAACCTAAATAATCATTTAAAAAGCAACTATAACCGAAATGAAACTAAACGATACATTTTAGCCCTTAAATGCAATTAAATTAAATTCAAGTTAAAATCGATCTTTTAATAATAATTTAATAAGAAAATTTATTATGAAGAATTAAATTTGATTTAAAAACCGCCATCTATGTGTAAATTAGCGAAGTTAAGCTGATAAAAAGGAATTTCCTCGAAATAATTTCTTTTTAAAAAAATATCAATAAGTTTAAACAAATTATTCAAAGAAAAATAAACAATTATGATATATAAACAACTTTTCTTAAGACGACCTTGACTGTTAATTAAAAGTTTAAATTTAAACAATCATTTAAAAAGCAATTATAACCTAAAAGATTAAATTCTTTTAAATTTAGCAAAGCAACGATACATTTTAGCCCTTAAATGCAATTAAATTAAATTCAAGTTAAAATCGATCTTTTAATAATAATTTAATAAGAAAATTTATTATGAAGAATTAAATTTGATTTAAAGACCGCCATCTATGTGTAAATTAGCGAAGTTAAGCCGATAAAAAAGGAATTTTCTCGAAATATTTTTTTTTAAAACATATCAATAAGTTTAAATAAATTATTCAAAGAAAAATAAACAATTACGATACATAAACAACTTATCTTAAGACGACCTTGACTATTAATTAAAAGTATAAATTTAAACAATCATTTAAAAAGAAATTATAACCTAAAAGATTAAATTCTTTTAAATTTAGCAAAGCAACGATAGATTTTAGTCCTTAAATGCAATTAAATTAAATTCAAATTAAAATCGATATTTTAATAATAATTTAATAAGAAAATTTATAATGAAGAATTTAATTTGATTTAAAAACCGCCATCTATGTGTAAATTAGCGAAGTTAAGCCGATAAAAAAGGAATTTCCCCGAAATAATTTCTTTTTAAAAAAAATATCAATAAGTTTAAACAAATTATTCAAAGAAAAATAAACAATTATGATATACAAACAACTTTTCTTAAGACGACCTTGACTTTTAACTAAAAGTCTAAAATTAAACAATCATTTAAAAAGCAATTATAACCTAAAATATTAAATTCTTTTAAATTTAGCAATGCAACGATACATTTTAGCCCTTAAATGCAATTAAATTAAATTCATGTTAAAATCGATCTTTTAATAATAATTTAATAAGAAAATTTGTTATGAAAAATTAAATTTGATTTAAAAACCGCCATCTATATGTAAACTATCGAAAGTTAAGCCGATAAAAAAGGAATTTCCTCGAAATAATTTTTTTTTAAAACAAATATCAATAAGTTTAAACAAATTATTCAAAGAAAAATAAACAATTATGATATATAAACAACTTTTCTTAAGGCGACCTTGACTTTTAATTAAAAGTTTAAATTTAAACAATCATTTAAAAAGCAATTATAACCTAAAAGATTAAATTCTCTTTAAATTTAACAAAGCAATGATACATTTTAGCCCTTAAATGCAATTAAATTAATAAATTACTTAACCGTTTTAATATAAACACCTAAACCCACATTGTAAACAAAACGACTTTCTAACCTATTTCCCTTGGAAATAACCACTTTGAAAATTCAAAAATTTAAACAGTTTAAGGGTCGTTGAATGATAACTTACCCCTTTCTGAGGGTCATTCACACGGGTAGAAGGGACGGAATACAATCAAAATTCTCGAAACGGTTCGTCAAAGAAGCGCGAGCGTAAACACAACCATATTGTCACACTGATTTTTTTTTTTGCAACAATTTATACACCTGTTTTCCACTAAAACTAAAAATCTCCCTAAATTTGCCTTCAATAAAAACGAGCTTAACTCAACGTCAACCCAAATTTTAATCTTACAGTGAATTATTTTACTTGAAGAGTATTTTTAGGATTTTTAGAAATAGTACGGTGACGTTTTTTTACGCGAAAAACGCGCCAAAATGTGAAATGACAGATTTATTTTTATTTTTTTTTGACAGGTGATATAACCTCAAAAAAATTTAATAAACATAACCTCAAACCAAAATAAGGTTTTTGCATTAACAACGATTGTGCAACTTCTTTAAAACACATTTAGTGTAAGAGCTCCGTTATAAAAAGTGAAGAAGAATTGCGAAATTATTGATAAGACGAAATTTCTTGTTGATGCTTTTAATCGGAAGATTTATTCTGTTGCGTTTATATCAAATGTGAGCGTTAAATTTGCAAATAAATCAAAAAATATGGAAAAATCTTGGTTGGGTGTTAGTTTAGAAGAATTGTGTGATGGAAAAGGAGCTTACTCGTTTAGCGTTTCACCTGTGTCACCTTCAAAATATCACACGGTTCTTTATGAACTTCCCGTTGATCTTAAAACACCTCCAAAACCACATAGAAATTTTACGAATCATCATTGGGATGACGATCATGTTAAAATGCCTTATTCGCCAAAAAATTATTTTTTATTTAAAAATGTATTTATTTAAATCATAATTATTAAAAATGTCTAATTTATGTTGTGATTTTAGGAGAATAACGAAGAAATCTTAAAATCAAGATGGGGTACAATGATAGAGGCCTTTTCAAAAACGATTACTTCAAGTTATGAATTTGAGGCAGCTGTAAGGAGTTATCAGCCCATTTTACCTAAATTTGATGCATTGCATTATTTGTTTAATGAGGTAATTAATTTAAAATTGATTATTGTAAGAATAAACGATTTTAATTTAAGGTAATAAGTGAAGAAGAAAGTGAATTGTTTTTTAAAAGCATGCTCCCAGAAATTGTGAACCTTGCTATAAAACTACCAGAAATTCTGCCTGGAAATTTACCAATATTGAAAAAAGAACAAAATCATTCGATTAGTTTGAGTCAATTACAAATAGCTTCTTTAACGGCGAATGCATTTTTATGTACATTTCCTCATCATAAAGATGCATCTCCTTTATGTCCAGGATTTAATTTTTATAGGTATTTATATATTTATTTACAATTTATGGGTACAGAGACACGACAAACCTTCGAGCGGGCGCGCTTAATTTTATAATCGAGCATTTTCATTTTCATTTTGCTAAAGTAAAAATATTTAATTTAAATTAAACAATTGTTAAAAACATAAAATTGAATCAATGAAATTGATTAATTTTTGAAATCTAACAACATTTACAAACTACATACCAATAGAACCTTTTTCATTGAATACAACTTCATTTATATCAGGTTTGTCATTAGCAACCTCATTGCAACAATCCCAATATGATATATAAAATCTCTTGTAGGTTCGTCTAGCTTTCTTCTCTTCGCTTGTAATTCATCATCACATTCATTACTAACAGAACTGTCGCTGTTTTCACTTGCGATTATTAATTAAAGCATCCTCTTTTTAATGCAAAAAACCGTTTTTAAAAATCACCTTCAGTTCTTGAGAAATAAATTTTTGAAATGATTGACAATTTTTTCGAATTTTACAATTTTCGCCGATTAAGTTTTAAAAATTCGTATAAAATCCAGTTCTTGGAATATGAGTATGAAAATTTGTCTTCTTTCCAATGAACCAAGCCGTTTTGAAAAATAGCTTTTAGTTTTTGAGAAAATAATATTTGAAGTTTTGATAAAATTTACAAAGTTGCAATTTTCATCGATAATTTTCAAAATTCGCTTTAAAATTAATTTCTTGAAGGATCCTTGTGGAAATATCACCAATTATTATAGATTTTAATTTTTTTCCGCCATTTTTAAACGAGTTATGACGTCATCGATATTTTTTTCAAGTGGCAATCTCCCATTTTTATTACGGAATATGAAAGAGGATTTTGTTTTGAATCCAGTACAGTCAATATTAATATTGGTTACATAAAAAAACTTTCGAGAAAAATTACTTTAAAGTTTAACTATTCAAATTTGAATAACATGATAAAAATAGCAGTAGCCATGAGTAGCTATGGTAACCAATCACTTTAAACAATTTCCTAAGTATCAAAAAATGGCGTAGTAAGTAGTTGAGCTCTTTAATACAACATATCCTGATCGTCAACTCATTAGCCAAAGTATGGTGAGCCTATCTGTGAGCAAATTAAAAACCATGGGCATCCCTTAAAACATTTCTCGAAGTCTGGCCTACTAAATGTTTCAGGGGAAGAAAGAAAACCAAGAAAACCCTCATGTTACTTCTTACTGTAAGGGGTTTTGGGTCTAATTTGGACATTAGTAAATCAACGGTTCACAATATTTTAAAACCCGCAAAATATCATTCCTATCAAGTAAATCTCATTAAAGAGCATTTAGTCGTAGTTTTTGCAACAACACTTTTACAACGACAACGAAGACTTTGCAAAAACATAATTGTTACCGACGAGCGAACATTTACATTGAGCGGACAAGTAAATAGACAAAATTATCGATATTGGGCTACCCAAAATTCATATTGGGCAAGAAAGTCACACTCAATATCCGCAAAAGATCAGTGTGTGGAGCGAAATAGTACGGGAAACTGTCCTGGGTCTGTACCTTTTTGAAGAAACCTTAACTGGAGAGAGATGTTTAGATTTTTTCAAAACGATATCATTCATTTCATAACAGCCAGATTTTCCGATAATGTTAACCCAACCCTATTCTAACGGCAGTTATTCCAACAAGATGGCGCACCACCACACTTCAACAAGCTATACTAAATTACTTTTTGACACTTAGGAAATTGTTTTAAGTAATTGGTTACCATAGCTACTCATGGCTACTGCTATTTTTATCATGTTATGCAAATTTGAATAGTTAAACTTTAAACTAATTTTTCTTGAAAATTTTCTTATGTAACCAATATTAATATTGACAGTACTAGATTCAGACCAATATCCTCTTTCATATTCCGCAATAAAAATTGCTCGTTTAAAAATGGCGGAAAAAATTTAAAATCTGCACTAAAAAATTGCAAAAAATTTAAATCTTTAGACCCGTTTCAGGGATTTTTCCATAAACCGTTTGTAATGATTTTATCGCCTATATCCGTTACTTTACGGACACGCTGTATAATCTATTTCTTGGAATATGAGTATGAAAATTTCCCAAAGTGTTAATAGGAGTGTCCTCTTGCCAATGAACCAACCGGTTTTGAGAAATAACTTTTAGTTTTTGAGAAAACAATATTTGTAGTTTTGATAAAATTTTCGATGTTGCAATTTTAATCGATAATTTTCAAAATTCGCTATAAAGTTGATTTGTTGAAGGATCCTTGTGAAAATATCACCAATTATTAGTTAAAGTATCCTCTTTTTAATGCAACAAGCCGTTTTGAAAAATCGGTTTTAGTTCTTGAGAAATAAATTTTTGAAAAATTCGTATAAAATCCATTTTTTGGAATATGAGTATGAAGATTTCCCAAAGTGTTAATAAAAGTGTCTTCTTTCCAATGAACCAACCCGATTTGAAAAATAGCTTTAGGTTTTGAGAAAACAATATTTGAAATTTTGATAACATTTTCAATGTTGCAATTTTCATCGATAACTTTCAAAATTCGCCATAAAATTAATTTCTTGAAGGATCCTTGTGGAAATATCACCAATTATTAATTAAAGTATCCTCTTTTTAATGCAAAAAGCCGTTTTGAAATATCAATTTTAGTTCTTGAGAACTAAATTTTTGAAATAATCGACAATATTTTCGAATTTTGCAATTTCCGCCGATTAAGTTTTAAAAATTTCGTATAAAATCCAGTTCTTGGAATATGAATATGAACATTTCCCAAAGTGTTAATAAGAGTGTCCTCTTTCCAATGAACCAACCCGTTTTGAAAAATAGCTTTTAGTTTTTGAGAAAACAATATTTGAAGTTTTGATAAAATTTTCGATGTTGCAGTTTTCATCAATACCCAGTAAACAATTTGCGTTTCAGAAACATTTTATTATGATATGTTTCTTCGACATATTTCTGAAACATAGTTGAAACGTGTCTGAAACTGCTAATGTCTGGCCCTTTTTATGTTTCATTGAAACGTTTCTAATGTCCTTTATGTCCCTCATATTGCAACATACAGCTGTCAATTACGGGTACATTACTAAAATGTTTCATTAACGGTTTTGAATTATTTCTGAAATGTAATAGTTATTTATTGTGTAAGTGTTTTAGATAGCATTTTATTCACGCAAGAATGTTTATGTTTTAATTTTCTTAAGTGAATCCACAATCACACTCATTTAGAATCAAAATCGCCAAAATTTCATCTGATGCTATCAAAAAATGATTTGATATTTCACTCTGACAACGGCTGTCACCTCAAAAATCATTGCAATTAACTAAAAAAACATTGTGAGGTATTGAATTGTTGCTATTTATTTTCGATTGTTTACCGACTCCATTTGTAACATATTTGTAAAAGTGTAAAAGTTGTAAAGGTAAAATTGGTGAAAAATGGAAGAAAGTGATATGACAAATCAAACAATAAATAATAAATAGGATAATATGATTGATTTAAGATTGTATTTTTCATTATTCCACTACTATCCGTGCAAAAAGTCAAGGCCCCTCACTTTAGAGAATATATCTATATTGCTATATCTTCGCAACCGTTCGATAAAAAAAATTGCGACAAAGCTTGTTGTAATCACTGAACATTTCTACGTAACATATTATACTAATTTGAAAATTTTCGGATCCACGGTTTTCTTTTTATCACGAGTTAAATGAAAAAAGTAACCGATTTTTGAGAATACCGGCAACTTTGTCACCTTTGCGATTTTTTGTCTCGAAAACTATCGTACGAAAAAATTTTAATTTTGAGCAGGTGGTAGCCTGATGTGTTCTTAATGAGTGGCACATTTTACTTTTTCGATATTCCATATAGTTTCACGGAAAATGGCGGTTTAGTAGGACGCCGTTATGTCGAAAACGGCTGGGTGGATTTCCTCGTGGATTTGACCAAAATATATCAAATAATGTCGATTGTCGGGTTCCGTTATTAGTTTTTCAAAATTAGAGATCCCTAATTTTTGAAGAGCGATTTAATGAAATTACAAATTAAAGAGAAACAGAAATAAGCTCTGCGGGGTGCCAGGGGTTCCGTCGAATTGAAACAGATGGTGCATCCCAGACAGGACGTCACGCCTTGTTTCTTTATGTAGGTAAGATAAAGGCGCGACGTACTGTCTGGGACATACCATTTGTTCTGATTGGACGGAACCCTCCTCGAAGATATTCCAGACATGCTTCAGACACATTTGTAGAGAAATGTTTCAAATGAAATGTTTCTGCTACATATTTTAATGATATTTCATAAATATTCCTACTGAAATGTATTTGATTAGATATCTTTAGATACGTTTCGTAAAACTCGTACCTGTCACGTATGTATATGAAACATAGTTCTAAGATGTTTCATTTAATTCACTGTACATTAAAATTGAGATGTTTCACAGATGTTTCTTGTTTACTGGGTAACTTTAAAAATTCGCTATAAAATTCATTTCTTGAAGCATCCTGGAAATATTTTAGAGCTGCTTCGTTAGCTAAATCAGCATCAAAAAAGTTCATTTTGTATCTTGGATCCAAATAAGTTGACATATCTTATCAGCTTTCTTATTAATTTCATTTTTATTCAAAGAGCGCAGTAATGTGGCAATATAGGGTATCACTTCAAAAATGCACCAGAAATTATAACCATAATGGCCGGATAATCGGATATCCGGCTTTTCGCAAAATCACTAATTGAAATAATGAAAAATATGAAGAAAAGATTTCGATTCCGAGAAAATTGTAGTTACGGCCTGTATTTTTCAAAAACGTACAAACGATCCGAAACCTTCATGTATAACTCAAAACCTGTTTATAATACATTTATATCTCTAAATCCCATAATATAAATACGGCCTTATAAATAAGCAATTAATGTATACATTTTTAAGGGATTTATATTATAAAAACGAAAATTATCATAAATTTTATGACAGGGCGCCCACTCGAAGGNACTTTTAACGTTTCAAATAATTATTATTAGTCTGGTCAAGATGGCTACCCGTGAATAATGATTATTATTCACCGTTATTATTCACTCCGTGAAAAATGACTACCATTTTGTTTTAGAAAACTCATTCATAAGGTATATATTATAAGGTAGTCGTGGACAAAGTAACTTTATTCCACTACTATCCGTGCAAAAAGTCAAGGCCCCTCACTTTAGAGATCTATATCTTCACAACCGTTCGATAAAAAAAATTGCGACAAAGTTTGTTGTAATCACTGAACATTTCTACGTAACATATGCTAATTTGAAAATTTTCGGATCAACGGTTTTCTTTTTATCACGAGTTAAATGAAAAAAGTACCCGATTTTTGAGAATACCGACAACTTTGTCAACTTTGCGATTTTTTTTCTCGAAACTATCGTACAAAAAATTTTTAATTTTGAACAGGTGGTAGCCTGATGTGTTCTTAATGAGTGGCACATTTTACTTTTGCGATATTCCATATAGTTTCACGGAAAATAGCGGTTTAGTAAGACGCCGTTATGTCGAAAACGGCTGTGTGGATTTCCTCGTGGATTTGACTAAAATATATCAAATAATGTCGGTTGTCGGATTCCGTTATTACTTTTTCAAAATTAGAGCTCCCTAATTTTTGAAAAGCGATTTAATGAAATTACAAATTAAAGAGAAACAGAAATAAGCTGAGGTGCGTCCCAGACAGGACGTCGCGCCTTATTTCTTTATGTAGGTAAGATAAAGGCGCGACGTACTGTCTGGGACATACCATTTGTTCCGATTGGACGGAACCCTCCTCGAAGATATTCCAGACATGTTTCAGACACATTTGTAGAGAAATGTTTGAAATGAAATGTTTCTGCTACATATTTTAATGATATTTCATAAATATTCCTACTGAAATGTATTTGATAGATATCTTTAGATACGTTTCGTAAAAATCGTAAAAATGAAACGTAGTTCTAAGATGTTTCATTTAATTCACTGTACATTAAAATTGAAATGTTTCACAGATGTTTCTTGTTTACTGGGTAACTTTCAAATTTCGCTATAAAATTCATTTCTTGAAGCATCCTGGAAATATTTTAGAGTTGCTTCGTTAGCTAAATCAGCATCAAAAAAGTTCATTTTGTATCTTGGATCCAAATAAGTTGACATATCTTATCAGCTTTCTTATTAATTTCATATTTTATTCAAACATCGCAGTAATGAGGTGATATAGGGTATCACTTCAAAAATGCACCAGAAATTATCACCATAATGGCCGGATAGATAATCGGATATCCGGCTTTTCGCAAAATCACTAATTGAAATAATGAAAAATATGAAGAAAAGATTTCGATTCCGGCAAAATTGTCGTTACGGACCTGTATTTTTCAAAAACGTGCAAACGCTCCGAAACCTTCATGTATAACTCGAAACCTGTTTATAATACATTTATATCTCTAAATCCCATAATATAAATACGGCCTTATAAATAAGCAATTAATGTATACATTTTTAAGGGATTTATATTATAAAAACGAAAATTATCATAAATTTTATGACAGGGCGCCCACTCGAAGGTTAAAAATTAATAAATTTTTAAATCAAAATAAATTTGATTAGATTTTTCTTTTTAGATTATTCGCTGCGAATCAACGACCAAAGCGAGTTAATTGTGTCAGTGAAAAACTGAAATGCATCTTTCATTATTTTCGACGAATTTTATCAACAAGTTTGTAACATTTTTATTTTATAATTCTAAAAATTATTATGATTATAATCTAATTACTCAATTTTACACTTTTTTTAAAGCTCCTTGTGGAATAGTAACTTTTGAAAGAAAACACGTAAGAAGAAACCAAGTTGCAAGATGGGATCGATTGGAAAACCTTTTAAGTACAACAAAAATTCATGTTTGCAGTTCAGGAACCATAGAAGATGGCTCAGGATGTTTACAAGTTGATTTTGCAAACAAGTAATGTAATTAAAAATGCGATGAGACTAGAAATTTATTTTGTTTCTTTGCTTTTAGATTTGTAGGTGGAGGAGTTTTAGGCTATGGTTGCGTCCAAGAAGAAATAAGATACATAATTTGCCCTGAATTAATCGTAAGTCGGTTATTTACTGAAGAATTAGGCATGACAGAGGCCCTCGTTATCACAGGTGCCTTTTAACTTTTTACACCAATTTTTTATACAACACCTAACATAATACAAATTTTAGGAGTTGAGCGATACAGTAAATATAGCGGATACGGAGATACATTCGCTTGGAGCGGTAATTTCGAAGATAACACCCCATTCGATTTATACGGAAGACGAAAAACAACCGTTGTAGCCATAGACGCTGTTAAATTTAACCGCCCTTACGATCAATTTAACTCCTCGTTAATACTCCGAGAATTAAACAAAGTAAATCCTCCGTATTAATTCAAATTTAAATTAATAACTAAAATTTTAGGCTTATGTAGGGTTTCATTCGCATTGTGATAATAAACTTGCACCTGTTGCGACTGGAAATTGGGGTTGTGGTGCTTTTAAGGGTGATCCGAAATTAAAATTTCTCATTCAATTAATGGCTTGTAACGTAACCCATAGGAATATGGTGTATTATACGTTTAAAGATGAAGAACTTCGCGACACAATTCATAAAATATATTCGTTTTTAACGAATCATTCAGTAAAAATTTGTAAGAAAAAAAAGGTATAATTCAAGAATCATCATGTTAAAAATCGACTATTAAAACAATAATCGCAATTAATTTAATTAAATCACTTTAAAGTTTCGACGAGACGTCACTTTTTGTACCATATATTTTTGGTTAAAACGCATATTTTCGGGTGAAATACGTTTGTCTCTTAGGTTTTCGACGCATAACGAGTAAAATGTCGTTGTTTAGCCTCTATAAACTAAAGATAACCTAAAATCTTTAACTTATTGGTTCCTGAATGCTAGATACTGTAGGCAAAAGATTAATTAATTATTGCTATCAGAAGGTTAAATACTGATAGTAAAAGACTAAAAACTGCTTGGAAAGAGGATATACTATTTCAAAAAGTTACCTACTGCTTCTAAAATGCTAGATACTGCAGAAAAAGACCACAACTTACTTGGAAAATACTAGATACTGTTTTCAAAATAATACCTATTGCTTTCAGAACGCTAAATACTGCTGTGAAAGGTTTTGACCTACTAGAACAGGCTTGGAATACTGCTTCCAAGACTACTTATTGCTTTTAAAGACTTTAATAATTGTTTGGAAAAGAGATATGCTTTCCAAAAAGCTACATACTGCTTCCAGAATGCTAAATACTGTTGGAAAAGGATAATAACTGTTTGGAGAGAAGAGATATGCTTCCCAAAATGTTACCTAATGCTGTCAGAATGCTAAATACTACTAGAAAAGACTAATAACTACATGGAAAGAAGAGATATGCTTTCCAAAAAAGGTACCTACTGCTTCCAAAATGGTAAACACTGGTGGAAAAGATTACAATCTGTTTGAAGAAGACTAGATAGTCCTAACAAACAACTACAAAATGATTGGAAAGGCGAAATACTACTTCAATAAGACTACTTACCGCTTTCAGAGCGCTTTATACTACTAGAAAAGATTACGACCTGCTTGGAGAAGACTAAATACTGCTGAGAGAAACTATTATCTGCTTGGAAAGACAAAATACAGTTTCTAAAAAACTATTAACTACTTTCAGAATGCTAAATATTGTTGGAGAGACTACTAATTGCTTGGAGAAAGCTAGATATTGTTGGCAAAGACTATTTAATGCTTCCAGAAGACTATACACTGCTGCCAAAACACTACTAAGTGCTTGGAGATTACAATACTACTGGCTGAAGACTATTTACCGAAACTATTCTTCTGTTGAGTGATATCTTTCTGTGTCCCTTCCATTGCAGATTTAAAAATTGCTGCTACAACACTCGATTCTTTGTCACCCAGGCGCAATATATCTTTTTAGATGGGGGTTGCGCCTTCTCTTTAAACGTTACATTCGGATCCACTTTGAGTTAGGTTAATTAACATTTAAACCAGTGTGAATTTCTCAAATGTGTTGGGCATGGAGCAGAGGGTGAGTTGAAATTCCGGGTTGAATACTTTTTACCTACTGCTTCCATAATGCTAGATACTGGTGGAAAAGATTACAATCTGCTTGGAGAAGATTAGATAGTGCTAACAAACAACTATAAACTGATTGGAAAGACGAAATACTGCTTCCATAAGACTACTTACTGCTTTCAGAGCGCTATATACTACTAGAAAAGATTACGACCTGCTTGGAGAAGACTAAATACTGCTGGGAGAAACTATTATCTGCTTGGAAAGACAAAATACAGTTTCTAAAAGACTATTAACTACTTTCAGAATGCTTAATATTGTTGGAAAGACTACTAATTGCTTGGAGAAAGCTAGATATTATTGGGAAAGAATATTTAATGCTTTGAAAAGACTATGTACTGCTGCCAAAACACTACTAAGTGCTTGGAAATTACAATACTACTGGCTGAAGACAATTTACTGAAACTATACTTCAGTTGAGTGATATCTTTCTATGTCCCTTCGATTACAGATTTAAAAATTGTTGCTACAACACTCGATTCTTTGTTACCCAGATGCCACATATCTTTTTAGAGGGGGGTTCGGCCACTTTGAGTTAGGTTAATTAACATTTAAACCAGTCAATTTCTCAAATGTCGGGTCGGGCATGGAGTAGAGGGTGGGTTGAAATTCCGGGTTGAATACTTTCTACCTACTGCTTCCACAATGCTAGATACTGGTGGAAAAGATTACAATCTGCTTGGAGAAGACTAGATAGGGCTAACAAACTGATTGGAAAGACAAAATACTGCTTACATAAGACTACTTACTGCTTTCAGAGCGCTATATACTACTATGCTGCTTGGAAAGACAAGATACCGTTTCCAAAAGACTATTCACTACTTTCAGAATGCTAAATATTGTTGGAAAGACTACTTATTGCTTGAAGAAAGCTAGATATTGTTGGCAAAAACTATTTAATGCTTTCAGAAGACAATATACTGCTGCCAAAACACTACTAAGTGCTTGGAGATTACAATACTACTGGCTGAAGACTATTTACTGAAACTATCCTTCTGTGTCTCTTCCATTACAGATTTCAAAATTGCTGCTGCAACACTTGATCCTTTGTCACCCAGATTTACTGATTTATTTCAGAATTCTGTGTAGAAATTCCACTTTGAGTTAGGTTAATTAACATTTAAACCAGTGCGAATTTCTCCAATGTCGGGTTGGGCATGGAGCAGAGGGTGGGTTGTAAATTCCGGGTTGGGCTAAACCCGATACTTTCTAATTCTAGGTCTAGTGTTAGTTCTAGTTTTAAATGTATTTGATTGTGGTATATTTTTACTGAAAGAAAATAGAACAAATACCAGACCTAGAACCAGGAACATTCGGGTTTAGCCCTGCGTCTCTTAAGATGGCTAAACTTGAGTATTTATAGTTTTATATCTAATGCTGGTTCTAGTGACAGTGGTAGGTGGCGCTAGTTAGCATAAGATATCACTATGTTGCATATTTTTATTGCACTAAAACTAGAACTAACACTAGATCTAGAACTAAAAACATCCGGTTTAGCCGTCTGCGTCTGAAGAACCAGAAACATTCGGGTTTAGCCATGTGTCTCTTAAGACGGCTAAACCTGAATGTTTCTAGTTTTAGGTCTAATCTTAGTTCTAGTGATAGTGGTAGGTGGCGCTAGTTAGCATAAGATATTACTATGTTGCATATTTTTATTGCACTAAAACTAGAACTAACACTTGAAAATGGTTGATTCCAACATCGTTAAGTAGAATAATGTGTAAATGAAAAAAACGATGAATTGAATTTACTTGTTTATTTATATTCGGTGCGACATATGTTGCTAAATCTATAGATTTCTTCTTCAGGCACGACGTCAAGTGTGAGAAGCACGTGATTCCATGAGGTTGCAGAGCATAAAAAAATGTTTTTGGAACACTTACACAAACTAAATATAACTACTAGTCTAAAATTATAACAAAAAATTTAAAATCAACAGTTTAAAATATGTTAAAATAAATAAAATCCAGAAAATTTAATTTTATTGAGACGAAACTAAACGAATAAGACAGACACGTTTGACAGAACGTGTCAATTTTCTGAATTTTATTTATTTTAATATATTTTAGACAATTGATTTTAAATTTTTCGGTCTAGTGTTAGTTCTAGTTTTAACACAGAGTCTATTTTAGTGGTGTTTCATCCGAAAATATACGTTGTAATCTCACCTAGTTTAGTGAAAATAACTTTCCTTTTAAGTTTATCAGATTGATTTTGTGCGTGGCTATAACATAAACAATTTGTAGGTCAGGTGTTGACCTGTTTAATAGGAAAATGCATGGTTAACATTGCTTTTGTGACATCACATCGTAACTTTAATGTGATTTTTCGATATGTTCTACACTTTTCCGCACTTTCTTTTTGTTTTTAACGTGTTTTTCGAATCATTTCACATTGATTAAAAAAAAATCGTCGATTTTTAAGCCACATCATGATTCTTGAATTTTTCCAGATAATTAAATCAGAGATAATGTTACAAGTTTATATTTTTAGTTGAATTGTGGAGGTTATTATGTAGATTTACCGTCGCTCAAGAAAAACAAGAAAATTTCGTATCATTTATACAAAAAAGTTACCTAGAGGTGAAAAAACAACCGTCGATAAAGCAATTTTTCACCCCAATCATGTTCAAAAATAGTAAAAGTGAGGTTAAGGAGAAAGTTGGTGAAGCTTCCATGAAAATCCCCGATGCCCAATCGACAGAGCCCTCTGTTGATGAAAAGATGGAGGTTGATGTTGACACCGTCAAAATTGATTTTGGATGTGATAATGATGACGAAATCGATAATGATATTGTTGATGCTGCATCTGTTGAAAATAAAGAACCAAAAAAATCAAAAATAAAATGATAAATTAATAAAGTATGTGATTATTACTTGCTTTTATTTTGAAACCCCCAATTCATAATTGATACTGACATCTATCGATTAAAAAATTAAAAATCTATAAAAATTGTTACAATTAAAAAATGACACCGTTGATAATGATATTATTGATACTTACGATAAAAAATTAAATATTAATAAAGTTTTAAATAAAATATTATTTTGATTGATTTTTCAAATGTGCCTTTACTATTTCCATCCTTCTCTTTTCCTCCTTGTTTTTTCATCGGTTATCTCTTTTCAACGCTATCTACGCTTGTCTATTTGGAATTACATTGGAGATGTCAAAAACGTCAAATCGGCTGGAGTGAAAAATCGGGGCGTTTTGTACGAAAATGATCAAGTTACAACCGATCCAGACGAAACATGCTTAAACCGGCACCTTTTTCGACATGCCCCCGTGAAAAAGGTAAGTAAGTCGGCCCCGTAACTCCTAAAATCAATGGTTTGTTTTCATCATGTCAACCATATTAGAGACTTACTCCAATATTTGTTGTCTTTCATTTGTTTTTTTATTGTTATAACCGGCTTATTACGTTTTTTTCAAAACAATTCCTTAAATTATCAACAAATACTTATATAATGAAATAAATACTTTTTTAATCACCTTTTCTTAGGTTATTTTTAATCATTCAAGATGAATATCATGCGAAAATTACGTAGTGGGATGTCGAACGCCCAAAATGCGTCGAACCACGACATCCCAGACACCGTACCAGGATCACCACACACTCAACTGGGCTTAATGCACCTGAAGAAGCTTTTTTCTGAGTATAGTCATCCATCCCATCCACTCTCTGATGCCGAAAAAGACGACAAACTCTACAACATGTTACCATTATTTTGTAAAGTTTTCGGGGCGAGTCCTTCTCATGATATGAACGAGAAGTTTTGGGATATCCTCGCGTTTTGTCAACAAGTTTCTCTCTTAATGGTCTCCGAGATACGTAAACGCGCTTCTAATCAAAGTACGGAAGCAGCGAGTTGTGCCATTGCTAAGTTTTTGGAGATTGAAAATTGTGAGGAATCAAGTAATGGGTGGATGTTGTTGTCTACCTTGAATTTATTGGCAGCAGGAGATTCTAATTTAGTACAAGTAAATTAAATTAATAAATAATTTTATTAATGATTTTTAAAAAATTAAAAATTTTTTTTTAGGTTATGTCAGATGTTTCAGTTCCCTCAACATTAGTAAAATGCTTATATTTATTCTTTGATTTACCTGAGATGAGTGAACTGGAGGCGAATACTAAAGATGGAAATAGTGATTTTACACCCAGAGAAAGAAGGATTTTACTTCAAAAAATTTTTGTACAGGTAAATTAAAAAAAATTTAACGCCCGTATGCATAGTTGATCGCTAACGACTCACTGAAGTTTATCTTGGTGATTCTCCAAAGAACGGTTTGAGCTTAATTTGTATTGCATAGTCCAGGAATGGGCAAACTTAATGTGGTATGATTGACATTAATTTTTCTTATTTATGCGCGACTTATTTCAAAAAATGGGTTAAATTAAAAACAAATCAATATTTAATTAAGGTCTTTATTGATAATTAGGGCAACTAAAAATATGCTCTAAAAATAGCGCTTAAAAAGTGTTCTGTAAAAATCAAAATATGCTCTATAAAAAGTTTTTGAAAGTGTAAAATCCAAAATGACATTATTGTTAATAATCATTTCCAATTTTCGTAATACTATCTACATAATCTTTAGTATTCTGTTGTTCTTACAGTTAATATTTTTTTAAATAGTAATGCATTAGGTCTATCTTCGTTAATGAAAAGCCATGAAAATCAATTTACACACATTTTTATTAACAAAAGTAGTATTTCATACATTTCAGTAATATGAATGTATTGATGCCTATGCTACAACTGTCTAGGACAGGGGTTCTCAATCTTTTTTATACTAAAACTCCCTTTACAGGTTTGTAGCTCTAGCAAACATTAAGATTACTTTATGTATTTATTATTTTTAATTAATATCAAATCGGGGTTGAAGTTTTAAAATCGCTACTCTCATTTCTTTTTCTAATTTGATTTGTCATCTGCATTTTGACTTAATTACTGCAACTGCAGGAAATCCAATTTCACACAAATACGACATAAGAAACGGTAAAAGAATCTTCAAAGCGGTATTACTGAGAGTAGAATATTCTTGAGATGCATTGATCTAAAATTGAAAAAGTTTGTCTTTGTCGAATCGTAGTTTTAGGCTCGTGTCACAAGATAGTTCTAACAGTTGTTCTTTCTTGACTGTTAAAAGTGCAGATGGGAGTGTGGTCGATTGGAATGGATCTCTAATCAAGATTCTGTGAAAAATATCTATCAAAATGGGTGCTTATGTTGATAAGTGTTGGATTAGTATCAATTGCAAACTTGGCTTTAGATCTTAAACAGATTTTTCTTGCAGGAAGCCTTTTAAAACAGGAAAACAATCAGTATTTCCTTGCCTATTTTTCTTTTACACAACTTCTTTTGAAACGCTGCAATTTTATCAACCAATGCGTTTCATTTCCCTGCTGCGATTTATTAAGAGTATATAATTTTTCAAATATGTCGCAAAGATACGCCATTTTCATTAAGAAATCAGTATCTTTAAACTTTTCAGCGTCAGGATGCGATTCTGTCAATAAATACGCATACAACTCAATTCTTTCTCTCTATGTATGATACAATGCGTCCATTTTGAATTTGAAGCCTTGATTTTAATGAGAGTTTTAAATCCTCAATATTGCCCTGACATTGAACGAGCTCCATCCGTACACACAGACACAGTTTTCCCATTGAACGTTATTTTCGTCCATGTATGAATCTATAACTGTAAACAAATCACAAGACTTCCCGGTAGCAGCCATTTTTTTGCAAAATACCAAATCCTCACATACATTTGTTGTTTCCATGTACCGCACGCAACATACTAATTGAGCGTCATTGTTATTGTCTGCCCCTTCATCCAGTTGAATGGCAAATAAACCAGAAAGTTTTTTCACAATTTGCTCATTAATGTCTTCATCAATGTCATGTATGCGACGACTAATCGTATTGTTAAAAAGAGGAATATTTTGTATATAGGTAAAATTAGATCTTCAGCAATCATATGTGGTTTTTGAATTTAACAATATGGTGAGCGACCTTGTAAGAGGCAGTGCTTGCGAGGAATAGATGCTCTGGATAACAAGGATGTCCACTGTTATTTTATTTCTCGCAATTTTCTTACAAAAAAATCTCGCGGTTTTCCTTGTAAATTACTGTGAGATGTTTCTAAATGGCGTTTTATTTTATTAGGAAGTATACTTTCAGCTGCTAGCAGCTTGTGGCAAAAACACATTGAGGTAATTCCATATTTTCATTGCTAACGTAGGTAAATTCAAAATATAAATATTGGTCGTTACAAAATTACCATTGGCGCTCCAAGGCGTCGCGACGCACAGTTCAGAAAATTCCTTGTCTAGGAAATGCATAAATATTCTAAATGCAGTGAACTAAAAAATAAACTAATGGAATAACGAAAAACTTATATTGAATTCTAAGCTGGCGCATAAAATTTAGGTATAAGATTTTTGTTTAATAACTCCAATATATCTGCTCTTTTTCTCTCAGAAATTCCTGGTTTGCGATCATAAACTTTTTTAAGGGCTATTTTCATAGATTTTTTTTTAATATTGCGTTTTTAAATGTTTCGCTATAAGAGTGCTTGTAATATAAAATCTGTAAAGACATTATAATTCTTCTATTTTTAAAATTTTGATATCTCAAAATTAACTAATTCGTTGTCCTCATTTTAAGTGCCATTGAATCTCATTTCTGTACAAATATCCTTCCATTCAAAGAAATCTTCATAGGATATTTCTTTTACATGGTAGGGCTGTTCGTTTTTCTATTCCGATTTGATTGCCTCTCTATGAGAGAATGCGCAGTCTCCCTCATTTTGAGTATGCCATTTAATTAAAAATTTATGAGTAATGGATCGGATATTAGGAAGTTTTTGCAAACAGTATGAATAAACAGAGACATTAACTTATGTTTTTGTAGGCTAGCACAATTATGCGAATAGAAAATAACATCTACATCATTTTCTTTTATTGATTTTACGTGTAAATAGTTATAACGCGAGTCCCTAAATCATTTACACCTCTATTTTCACAGGACTTGTACCATACAAAGTATTCTACTTTATTATACTGTAACTCATACAGTCTAAAACATTTAATTTTCTAAAACACTTAATTTTAATTTGTAGTAAAAGATGGATACGTCGCCTTTCGGGCATTGAAAAATCGCCTGTAGATCGTAAACGGCGACCACTCTGTTATTTTTCTCTTTGTCACGTAATTTTTGTAATCGTGACAGTTCTTTTTCTTTTAAATGAAGATCGTAGCTTTCTTTTTTTGTTTGTTTTGAGATTGAGATCTTTAAAAAAGATCCTTCTTGGGTTGAAAAAAAGAAATGTTAAACTTTTCAGTAAAAATCCTGTAAAAAAGTATGTAATTGCTAAAAGGAATATTTTTCTCTTTACACTTATTAACATAATCTTTATGAAATTTACTACCGTCATTGAAATATTTGAATGTATTTATAATGACCTTCGATTTTTGAAATCGAGTTAATATGGTCCTTGATATCAGCTGTAATACCACGCTGGTCTTTTGCTACAAGGGCGTAGCCAACTTTATTTTGTTTTTCTAAAACTGTGCAAATCGGTCGGTCTGTTATATCTAAAGTTGCTTTAAAGAAAGTTTTGCAAACTTTAATTTTTTTCGGGTATGTAAAAGTAAAAGGAATTGTTATTATTTCGCCGAGGTCTAGTACCACCTTCTCGAATGTACCAATAATTCGGACCAATTTGCTTCCATACATTTAGATATAAAATTTCATTGACTCTCATTATCACCCAAATCTCTTCTTGAGTAAATTTTCACCAGCATTGTAACTTACACTTTTCTTTACATGGTGGTTTTATTTCCTTCATCTTAACCATTCTCTTGTGAAAAGTGTGAGATTGGTACTTTTTACCACCAAGTCTCAAGTCCAATCTCTTTAATACATTCTTCATCCACATTTTCTCGTTTCTTTCACGCTTTTTTCTCTTTTTTATTGGATTTGTCAATGGTAATGTATTACAGATTGTGGAATCTGAAGATGTGCTTGGTAACAAACAGGTGTCTCTGGTTTTTTCGGTCAAAAGCTCATTGCTTGGAAAGTTCTTCAAGTTATTGGATCCACAATCCATGCCTATTTCAGCACCAGTGGGAATTTGAAAATTGCATGGAATGGACTGGAAATCATACTCAGTTAAAAATTGATTTAAAATAACATTTATTCATTTTCTTTATTTTTGAAAATCGTTCAATAATTTATCAACAAAGTGCTGTTTCTATTTGAAATATTTTTAGAAAGCTACCTCAAATATGAATAAAAAACATATAAGAAGATAAATTTTGTAAAATAATTTCTTAACTGTTAAAAAATTCGTGCAAATTATCGATATTTTGAGTCTCCAAACGTAAATCAAAATAAAACATCGTGCGTACTCGTGAATTTCTTGGCGATTCAAACTTTGAATTGAAATTTCGGCGAGTCGTTGGCAATCTACTATGCATACAGGCGTAAATAATTCCAATTAATTTTAATTAATTTCTTTTAAGCTACTTGTAAGATTATGTAGTCATCGAATCCCAGCTGAAGAATTAGCAAGGAAAGATGACCTCACACTTTTATTCTCAGCAATAACCTCACCATGTCGTCTCCATAATATAATGTGGAGAAAAAGTGCGGCGGAAGTATTAATGACTTTATCAAGACATGGATTAAGTCCACCAGTTGTGGGATATATTCACTGTTAGTTCTTATAAATGTTTTTTAATTTTAAATTAATTAATTGGGATTTTAGCGAAAAGTTGTGTTGCTCTTTGTATTGATAACATGCAAAGAGTTCCAGAATTAGCCCCATTGGAAGTTGTAGAAATGTTCGTAACGATGTTTTGCTTTCTAAAAGATTCCAGTGATGTTTCATCGACACTTTTAGATGATTTTAGACAAGCGCAAGGTTATTTATTTTTATCGGATTTTCTTTTAAAGTAATAATTAGTACTAAATTATTTTATATTAATAATTTTAACCTAAAATTATTTTAGGTTGGAAAATGAACGCTCCACCGACGCTCAAGATTCAATAAGAAATTTGATTTTAATGATAACCTCGTTATGTATGTGCGGCTATTTAGAATTAAAACCATCGCAAGCTTCAACAGGTTCTCTATTTCAATTGCAAGGGTTCTCATTACCGCAACCTTCCGGAAAAGGAACCAGCGTTCGGAATGTGCAAGCTTTTCACGTTTTACAAACTATGTTTCAAAAATCTAATTCTCCGATGCTTTGCTCGGTTATTTTAGATGCAATTTCAAACATTTATCATTCTGATAACGCGAATTATTTTATCTTAGAAAATCAAAATACATTGAGTCAATTTACGGAAAAAATTTATCATAAACCAGCGGAAATCCAACATAAATTATTCCAATTAATTGAGTTTTTAGTTTTTGAATTGAATTTTGTGCCATGCAAAGAACTAATAAGCATGTCAATTTTCTTAAAAACGCACAGTATGAATCATGTCGAATGTAGCATCATTTGTATGCAAACTTTATTAAATATTTTAAGACATAACAACATATTTAAAGATGTTTATCGAGAAGTTGGGTTATTAGAAGTCTTTGTAACTTGCTTGAATCGTTATGGAAACCTTTTGGAAACGAAAAAAACAGCTGTCGATGCAGGAAAAGATTTTTTTATCCCCATCGGGCAAGAAAGATTTGGAAACATGGTTATCGAAGCATTAACGGTATTATTATCGTCAAATTCATCGAACGCTAACGTTTTACGCGAATGCGGCGGAGCAAAATGCGTTCATAATTTAGTGATTTTCGCTGAATGTCGTCAGGCAACTTTAGGAATAATAAGAGAATTAGTTTTAACTTCCGGTGGTGATGAGGATATGGCACAACTTTTAGCTACCTTACACACAGCTCCAAGACACGCTTTATTATTAAAAATGGATATACTCAAAGCTTTGCTTCAATGCTTAAAAGAATCTCATCGTACAAGAACTGTTTTCCGCAAGGTAAACGGTTTCGTTTATGTAACCAGCGTTTTAATTTCATTGGAAGGAAAGTTATCGAAATATGAACCCGATCCCGATATTTTAAATTTATTACAATTGGTTTTTTATACGATTAGTACTGCCATGAGGTTCGAGCCGGCAAATGCAAAATTTTTTCATCACGAAATTTGCATGACAAGTCTGTGTGATACTTTGAGACTATTAGGATGTTTTTCGCCGTTAAAAATCGAATCTCTTGCGGATTGTGATGAAATTTTAGCGTTGGACATGCACTTACAAGATTTATACCATAAGATATTTATCGGAAGTTTAAATAATTTAACGATTAATAACGATGTACCTGCTACTTTAGCATACGCTACTATTGTGTATAGATTATTATACGATTTAGCTTTGGATTTGTATGATAAACCGAATGCGTCGTCGTCAATTCTTGCCATGAAATCTCTTTCGAGGCAATCATCTAATGAGCCATCGGTAAGAATTAAATTAAATACTCTCTCCGTCCAGAAATAAGTGTCCGCTATCGATTTTTTTTGTCCAAAAATAAGTGTCTGATTTACTTAAAAATTAATTTATTGAAACTTAACTACAAATAACGTTTCTAAGAAACTTTTGATGGGAATTATACTGAATTAATGATGTCTTTTACATGTTGATAAAGCCCAAAATCAAAATTTATAGAAACTGGATCTTTATTCATATATTATTCATATTCCATCTACTTTTATGGTTGCTACTATACACTGTTGGAACTCAATTTGGAAAAGGCTTTTTCAACAGCAAGAACTAATTCGTCTACAGTTTTGCAAGCCGATTGTTGCTGCAATGATTGAATTGCATTAAAAAGCCTAAATCTAAGACGTTTGTATCAGGACTATTGGGTGGCTGACACCAGGAAGAATGTGTGGTTTAGCGCTGTCTTGCTGGATCCAAATTGTTTGCGACGAAATTTTGCTTGAATTTCGGGCAACAATTTTCCAATAATCATGTTCTTATACTCTTCTCTAGTAATATTAGAAACCACTTTCGTTTCAATGGTCCGATTTTTACTGCTCCGTTTAGCAGGTTCCAAAAACAGAAAAGGATAAATGTCAAGTTTTCTATCGAAGTTCTTGTTTTCAGAATAATTCCAACGTGGACGAGCTACAGCGGCTAAGATCATTACTTTTGTGGAAAAACGTTTACCTTTGCAGGTCCTGTGTGGTTCCTTCTCGCCATCAACTACTATCCGTGCAAAAAGTCAAGGCCCCTCACTTTAGAGATTTATATCTTCGTAACCGTTCGATGAAAAAAATTGCAGTAAAGTTTATTGTAATCAGTGAACATTTCTGCGTATCACATGTTAATTTGGAAATTTTCGGGTTTGCGATTTTTCTTTTATCGCGAGTTAAGTGAAAAAAGTACCCGATATTTGAGAGTACCAGCAACTTTGTCTACTTTGCAATTTTTCTCCACAACTATTTGACGAAAGAACTTCAAATTTGAACTGGTGGTAAACCGATGTGTTCTTAATGTGGGGCATATTTTATTTTATCGATATTCCATATAGTTTCGCGGAAAATTGCGGATTTTAACGCGGTTTTTACCAAAATATGTCAAATAATGTCGGTTGTCGGATGCCGTTATCAGTTTCTCAAAATTAGGGCTCCCTAATTTTTTAAGAACGATTTAATGGAATTACAAATTAAAGATCGCCATGCGGGGTGACGGGGGTTTCGTCCAATCGGAACAGATGGTGCGTCCTAGAAAGGACGTAGCGCCTTATTTCTTTATGTAGGTAAGTTAAAGGCGCGACGTACTATCTGGAACGCACCATCTTTCCCGATGGGACGGAACCCCCTTCTCCCCGCATGGCTATTTCTGTTTCTTTTTAATTTATAATTCGCTTAAATCGCTCTAAAAAAATTAGATAGACATAACTTTGAAAAACTGATAACGGTATCCGATAAACGCAATTATTTGACATATTTTGATCAAATCCGCGGGGAAATCCACTCAGATGTTTTCGACATAATGGCGTCTTACTAAACCGCGATTTTCTGTGAAACTGTATGGGATATCGAAAAAATAAAATATGTCACTCATTAAGAACACATCAAGCTACCACCTGTTCAAAATTCAAATTTTTTCGTACTATAGTTTTCGAGAAAAAAAATCGCAAAGTTGAGACTCGCGATTAAAAGAAGACCGCGGATCCGAAAATTTTCAAATTAACATAAGTTAAGTATTATCAGCGATTACAACAAACTTTGTCGCAATTTTTTTTATCGAGCGGTTGCGAAGATATCGATCTCTAAAATGAGGGACCTTGACTTTTTGCACCGATGGTAGGTAATAGGAGTACGTTTCAGCTGTTTTTGTGAGATAAAACCATGAATTCGATCAGGTAATTCAAATTCGACCCCCACCATTGGGATCTCAGAAACCATAAGAGATACAGAAATGGTTAAATGGGGGCAAAGTTGCGTATTGTAGAGGTCATCATTTTTCAACAAAGTTTTTGGAAACTAAAACAGCTAGTTTTAGTTTTTAAAATAAGGCCGAAAAACAAAAAAATTACTTTTTCGTTTTTTGCCTATAACTCCTTTATTTTTCGTTTTTTCATGAATCTGAAAAAACATTCTTAAGGCAACTTTTTATGAAAAATGTCGTGACACAGCTAGATATTTTCTCCGACGTTTGGTTTTCGTGAAACTATTATCAGGTTTATTCTTTTTTTTGAATAATTCAATGTTTTTCTAAATGAAATACATTGTGTGACATATCATTGAAATCAGAATTAATTATCCTATTTTTTTGGTGTGAAAATCAAATATGGCGTTCATAGGACACAAACATAGTTGTCAGATATGGTGATAGTTTTACGTGTAGGAGTTTGTATTTTAAGCCTTCGTCCCAGACTTTATCGAACACTTGGGTTTTTCTTTTACAGGTTTGTGATTTCTTCCGGGTTTCGGAAAAACTACGATGTGTCAAATTGTTTACCCTGTTTTTGGTTTCGCAGCTCCTCGTTCGCTGCCATTCTTGTCTCAATCTGCTTTTTTGTTTTATTAGTTGTAATATTGCAGCTATCGTAAGTACTTGAAGAGATTTACTATTTCGTTTTTTTTTTACGGAACTGTTGATAGTTTTACACTTTCACATATATTATTTGTGTAGTTGGAAATCTATTCCTTCGTTACAATCGATGTCAATTGGTGCTTCAGCCAGACGATCTAGAGTTTCATGAAAAGTTTCCCAGTTTGGTTTGCCATTTATCAGTGTTGGTTATGGTTTATAGTTTTTTGAAAAACTTTGGAACGATTCAACCAATTAAGTCTCGGAAAGCGATGTTCTGAAAATGCCGGCATAAGCAGTTCCACGAACTCTTGTTTTTTATGCGTTACTCTATTATCAAATTGGCAAAGGCGGAGAAATGTCGGAACCTTTTAGACCTCTTTCCAAAGGTATTTCCGAATTTCTTTTGAATTTTTTTTATTGAGCATTCTTAAATAGTATTCTAAGAATTAAAAACTAAAGACAATGTATCGAAGCGGGTAGGAAAATGTTTAAAAATTCATAAATCTTATTTGTTCTTGCTAGATTATAAACGTTAGTTAATTGTTTCTGAAGAAGTTTTAATTTTTTTCAAAAGATGTTTTGCCGTTGTACTGGCAAAAGCTCACGGTAAAATTTTTTTTTTTGAATTACTCTACTTTTATCCACAGATTCAGCTTTTACAATAAAATACCTTGAAAATAAGGTCAAGGTCAAAAATGTTACCGTCATATGGTTTCCCCCTTCGCACAGTACAACTTTCATTTGGTTCATTTTTATGTAAAATGAACTGTTATCGAGATAATCGCGTATTATAATGTGTATTCTTCAAGTGGAATTATTTGTAATGCATTTACTATCGAGATTTGTTTTAATTTAATACCATTTGGGCTATTAGCACGACATCTCCATGTTTTATTTTTACAATTTAAGTCGGCTATCATAAGAGTCGAAGTATTAGAATTAAATATACGTGTTATGTCGTTTTGTATCAACGATTTGTTTGATTGCTTGTAAACAAACTAAATTCATGTTGGCGCCATCTAACGTTTTTATTTTAACACCAACTGCAAATTCAAAGATTTCCGTTCGTTGATTCTTTAGTCCATTCGCGTTCCAGTACATTACGGTGATGTCTTGTATTGTTCGGCTGTTATTGTTATCCATTGATAAGATTAGGAGGTAGGGAATTAGCAATGAATTGTTTAATTTGTGTTATAACTGGTGTAAGGAGATCTCTTAGAAATTTGATTATGGTATCTGTAATTGTTGATGGTGAGGGATGAGGATATAGGATTATGATTAGAGCTTGATGTGGGAGTAGTGTTTATGCTTTTTGCGGTGGGGTGATCATTATTTCCTTGAGGATTCGTATTTGCGATTTAAGTATGGGACGACCTTCAACCTCTATAATTTGCTGGGTGATTATCGCCACAATTAGCGCATGTTGGTGGATCTTTTCTATCTTTTATGCATTTTTAATTAAATGATTTTTTCCGCGTTTAACTGTTTGAAATAGTAATTCTTGGTATGACCAAATTCCTGACATTGATGGCATTGTGGTATGTTTCCTAGTTTTCTTCTCGCTTCAACACTAATTATGCATTGAAAAATTGAATTGATATTGTATGTCTTTGGCATTTTCTTCTGGATTCAGTTCAACTGCGCATATTGGTATTGGTTGTTTATTTTTGTTAAGTCTCTAGTAATCTAGTTACTCTAATAATTGGAAGTTTATGGGTTTATAGTTCGTTGAATATCTCTTCTTCAGTTAATGATATGGGTAAATGTGTTATAATCACAGATATGTCTTTGGAATTCGGGCCTTGAAAAGAATGATATTCAAGGCTTTCTTCAGTATAAAATTTAGTTAACTAGTTAAGTAATGGTACAGACTTTATTAACACCGTCTCATTATTTCTCGGTTTTCGACCAACGCTACTT
>NW_019280729.1:126598-139969 GCF_000648695.1 Onthophagus taurus | reverse complement strand
GGAAGGGGTGCCAACCTCAATTTTATCCAAACTAAAAACTAATTAATTTCCCAAGAAATATTAATAAAAAAATTATTGATTTAAAATTAAAATTGATATTAACTTAAACAATTGGAGTAATCCCTACATTAATAAACCCAAAAATCTTGATAATCATTTTTAACCTCAACCCAAGATTAATTACAACAAAGATTACTTAAAAAAGAATTTTGAGTCGATAAAAACTAACTACTTACGAAGGAGTAACCAAAAGGGAATCGATTTTTGACGATTAACCACAATTAAACACTTAATTATTATAAAAATGATAAGAAATTAATTAAAACGCGAAAAAGAACAGTTTCTGTCAAAAAATCGTAATGAAAGGAAGGGGTGCCAACCTCAATTTTATCCAAACTAAAAACTAATTAATTTAGCAAGAAATATTAATAAAAATTATTGATTTAAAATTAAAATTGTTCTTAAGTTAAACAATTAGAGTAATCCCTACATTAATAAACCCAAAAATCTTGATAATCATTTTTAACCTCAATCCAAGATTAATTAAAACAAAGATTACATAAAAAAGAATTTTGAGTCGATAAAAACTAACTATACTTACGAAAGAGTAACCAAAAGGGAGTCGATTTTTGACGATTAACCACAATTAAACACTTAATTATTATAAAAATGATAAGAAATTAATTAAAACGCGAAAAAGAACCGTTTCTGTCAAAAAATCGTAATGAAAGGAAGGAGTGCCAACCTCAATTTTATCCAAACTAAAAACTAATTAATTTCCCAAGAAATATTAATAAAAAAATTATTGATTTAAAATTAAAATTGATATTAACTTAAACAATTGGAGTAATCCCTACATTAATAAACCCAAAAATCTTGATAATCATTTTTAACCTCAACCCAAGATTAATTAAAACAAAGATTACTTAAAAAAAGACTTTTGAGTCGATAAAAACTAACTACTTACGAAGGAGTAACCAAAAGGGAGTCGATTTTTGACGATTAACCACAATTAAACACTTAATTATTATAAAATTGATAAGAAATTAATTAAAACGCGAAAAAGAACAGTTTCTGTCAAAAAATCGTAATGAAAGGAAGGGGTGCCAACCTCAATTTTATCCAAACTAAAAACTAATTAATTTCCCAAGAAAAATTAATAAAAAAATTATTAATTAAAATTGTTATTAAGTTAAATAATTGGAGTAATCCCTAACCAAAACGGAATAGATTCTTGCCGATTAACCACAATTAAACACTTAATGATTATAAAAATGTTTCTGTCAAAAAAAAATCGTAATGAAAGGAAGGGAATTTTAAAAATTTATTAACACTTACGCGTGATTAGCTAGTTTTTTGTTTAATCTCGTTTTTTCGGTTTTTCCAATTTGCCCGCGAACGATTCCAGACACTTCCGTTGGAGTTATCGTTAAGGCAAAGCTAGTTACGTAATGCCCTAAATTAATTTGTTTATAATTAAAGATTGATTTTAACGAAGATGAGTAACTATTATAAAATCTTGACCATGTAGAATAAGCTAAAAAGATTTTTTTAAACATTAAATCAAAAAAAAAAATTCTTTTACGTACCAAAACACGCGCTTTTTTTTAAAACCCCATTTTTATTTACAACATTTTCAAAGTGTCTTTGAAGCGCGGTTGCGGCTTCTTCAACATCTTTTTCGCGCATCACATCACAAAGGTGTCTCAAATATTCTTGGGTATCTTTCTTTTTTAAACTAAAAATCAAACAATTCTAAATCAATAAGAAACAATCAAAAGCAACATTTTTTACAAAACTTTATGATTATTTAGATAAGAAATGTATTCTTGTTCTTCGGGTGTCAAAAAAATCGTTGCGATTCCCGATTTTCCAGCGCGACCCGTTCGGCCAATTCGATGTAAATAATCTTTATCAGTTTGAGGTGGAGTGTATTGTATAATTAAATCAGCTTCTGGGACATCCAAACCACGAGCAGCAACATCCTAATTAATTAAAAATCATTAATTTCATTTGACATTATGGCATCATGCATCACATATAGCTTCTATTTTAAACTAAACAATAAGAAGAGATAGCTTGCGGGCGAGGCATTATAGTAGGTGTCGATTAAAATTGTATTACGTCTAATTTAACTTAAAAAGAACTTGTGAAATCAACTTAGTTTGAAAGAGAGGAAGTTTGTCCTGAAATGTTATTGGAAGACAGAAAATGCCATTGAAGTGCAAAGACGATTCAGAAGGGAATTCGCAAACAGAAGGGCAGGTGCTGGAAACACTCCTTGATCTCAAAAGATAGCGTCTATCGCATCATGAAGCGTCTGCACTGGAAATGCCACATTCCAACTGTAATCCATGCTCTCAAAGAAGACAATCCAGATCGGAGAGTTCAATTCTGGGAATGGTAGCTGGCAAAATGTGCAGAAAATGCAAGGTTTCAGAACTGTCACTGGTCAGAGATACCTCAACTTGCTTCAGGAGTTAGTCGGTTCACAAATTTCAGAGATGTTTGGTGATGACGACGAGATTTACTTTTAGTAAGATGGAGCACTGAAAGTATCTAATATTGATCCTAAACGATTTGCAGAAGATTACTTATATGTCTTAAAGCCAATATCCCAAGGATTTGACAAATTGCAAAAAAGGTGCCTCGTCCACTCCAATGTGTGCAACAAATGGGGAGTACAAAAAGCCAGAAAATTAGTATTTTTATATAAATTTTATAATTCCTTAGTATTGTTTTCTTTTTGTTTTTATTTATATCAATAAAAAGTATTTCTTCTAAACACGCAGCATCAATAGTACATTTTTCCATCATAGTATGGCAAAACTGTACTCGCAACAGATGATCAGCAATTTTTAATTCTTGTACTGTCGATAAGTACTATGGATATAATTGCTGTTCGTGTGGCACATGCCAAGCTATTCTGAACTGTTGATATCAACAGTATCATCAGTTATTTCTAATATTATCTCACTACTGCGTTAGCATTGCCTAAATACTCTTCCAACGTTAAAAGCATATCAAAACTGTAATTATTTGTAATTTTAAACAACTATTACCGACTGACGAATGTTGGGTAATGATTTGACAGTTGCTTTACTGCTCCAGTTACAATTTGTTTTTATAGGCACCTACGATTAATGAAAACATTTTACAATCGAGGTTGTATCTTTTTGCGAATAACTCTAAAACGATGCGTCTAAACAAAAATTTCTAAGAGTGAAAATAATTTTAAAATGAAATAGGCTTTTAGAATCAGTTATAAAATTTAAGAGTTTATGACATAATAAAATGTTTTAAGGAAATAACCTTTGTGAACACCTGTATAGTCTTGATTCCGTGGTTGTATATTTTCAAAAGTGATCTTAAACGATTTTTCATGATAAAATTGCACTGTTTTCCAAATTTTATCTTTCTAAGACAAACCATATTGAAAATATTTAAGAAAATGTTTAAAAATTTCTTAACTTTGAAAGCCCATATCTTAGCCCTTTTATGAGTTTAATCCAAAAATTCTAGTATTTGTGATTGAAATTGTGCTACTACTTACAAGGACACGCTGTATATTGTTTTTGTTTGTCTTAGTTTTTAGTTGCCTGGTTTACCAGTTTTTATATAAAGAATATATTTATTTTCATTTTTCTTTCCATTTAAATTATTGATTAATATAAAAAAATTACTTGATTTAAATCAGATTAAAATCGTATTTAATTCTAAACTAAGCCCGGTATTACACTATCATAGTTCTATGTCATAGATCTATTATCATATACAGGGTGTCACACAAAAAACGCCCCAAGCTGTAACTCTGTCATTTACCTTCCGATTTTCATGAACGAGGTATCAAATGAAATGGTTTGATGAATGCTATGATTCATGCTACAAATAAACTTTTTCTAATGCCATCTTCAATTTCAAGCGACTATCAACTTTTGATTCTCAAATTGCTCGGTATGTTTTTCTGCACGTTATTGGAGAGAGACTTTTTTTTCTGAACCCAATGATGTACAATACATTAACATTGATTGTAATTTTCGCAGAGAAAAACACTTAAAACATTTTCCGAACACTGTCTTAGAGAAGATGTATGTCGTATAATATTGTATCAATATGTTTTCAATTCCAATGCCTCGGCCGCAAGCGACCTCGGCTTCACTTTATAGAGAAGACGTATGTTGTATAGTATTACATCAATATATTTTGACCTCCAATGCCTCGGCCGCAAGCGACCTCGGCTTAAATTTATAGAGAAGATGTATGTCGTATAATATTGTATCAATATGTTTTCAACTCCAATGCCTCGGCCGCAAGCGACCTCGGCTTAACTTTATAGAGAAGATGTATGTCGTATAATATTGCATCAATATGTTATCAACTCCAATGCCTCGGCCGCAAGCGACCTCGGCTTAACTTTCTAGAGAAGATGTATGTCGTATAATATTGCATCAATATGTTTTCAACTCCAAAGCCTCGGCCGCAAGCGACCTCGGCTTAAGTAGAACGAAAAACCTGTTATTTCGAGCTTAATTTAATTCTAAATATGTTTAAACTTACGGTACAAATTAAAACCCCTTTTCGAGCATTTTTGAACCTAACAAAAACATCCTTCCTTTCCTTTTGATCCATATTACCATGTAATTTAAAAAATTCAACGTCAACAACTAATTCTTCATCATCACTTTCATCATCGCTATCATCAAAAACAACGACATTTTCGCCGTTAAAATTCATAGTTTTTTGTCTCCCCCGATTTTTGGGCATATTCACCAAGTGTTTTGAAAATAATTCGTAATGGAACTCGACCATGTGAGTGCTCGCCATAAAAATAAATATTTTCGCGTTTTTCTTCGATTTCGAAACGATCATCGACGACAAAGTAAACAACCTGTGTTTAATCGGAACAATTAAACACTCTTGGGTTACCGTCTTTGGGATAATAAAATCGTTTTCGTTAACGTTTTGAGTTTCGTCTAACGCATCGATCGAAACGTGATCTTTCATGGTTAAATCGGCTAATTCAGCGATATCTTTAGTTAAAGTTGCCGATAATAAAATTGTTTGATATTCTTTATTGGTGACTTTATTATCATTTTGTGATTTTTGGAAAAGCATTTCAATTGGGTTATAATCACTGTGAATTTTTGATGAGTCAATTTTTTCGATTAAACTTAAAATATCCTTTCGAAATCCCATATCTAATAATCTATCGGCTTCATCGAGCACTACACACTTTATTTTACTTAAATCTAATGCTGAAGTGTGTAAAACGTGATCTAAAATCCTCCCAGGGGTTCCTATTAAAATATTTACACCTTTTCGAATACGATCCTTTTCACTTTTCCTACTTTCACCACCGCAAAGATAACCGGTAACAATCCATTGAAATGTCTAACAAAATAAACAATAATTATTAATTAATTAATTAAGGGACAATATACAATATACCGATGAACTTCCCGATAGCGTTATCTGGCCGATAAGTAAGCTTGTACTGTATTACAAATTACAATGTATGGATATTTTTGTAGAGTAATCAAAAAGGAGTCGATTCTTGATGAATAAACACAATCAAACACTTAATTATTATAAAAATGATAAGAAATTAAATAAAACGCGAAAAAGAACAGTTTCTGTCAAAAAATCGTAATGAAAGGAAGGAGTGCCAACCTCAAATTTATCCAAACTAAAAACTAATTAATTTTCAATGAAATATTAATACAAAAATTATTGATTTAAGATTAAAATTGTTATTAAGTTAAACAATTGGAGTAATCCCTACATTAATAAACCCAAAAATCTTGATAATCATTTTTAACCTCAACCCAAGATTAATTAAAACAAAGATTATTTAAAAAAAGAATTTTGAGTCGATAAAAACTAACTACTTACGATGGAGTAACCAAAGGGGATTCGATTCTTGACGATTAACCACAATTAAACACTTATTTATTATAAAATTGATGAGAAATTAATTAAAACGCGAAAAAGAACCGTTTCTGTCAAAAAATCGTAATGAAAGGAAGGAGTGCCAACCTCAATTTTATCCAAACTAAAAACTAATTTATTTTCAAAGAAATATTAATAAAAAAATTATTGATTTAAAATTAAAATTGTTATTAAGTTAAACAATTGGAGTAATCCCTACATTAATAAACCCAAAAATCTTGATAATCATTTTTAACCTCAACCCAAGATTAAATAAAACAAAGATTATTTAAAAAAAGAATTTTGAGTCGATAAAAACTAACTACTTACGAAGAAGTAACCAAAAGAATTAACCACAATTAAACACTTAATTATTATTAAATGATAAGAAAGTAATTAAAACGTGAAAAAGAACCGTTTCTGTCAAAAAATTGTAATGAAAGGAAGGGGTGCCAACCTCAATTTTATTCAAACTAAAACCTAATTAATTTCGAAGTTTCTCACTTCGAAACAGTTTCTGAAGAAGCCGAAACGGTCTAGTGTTAGTTCTAGTTTTACACTAGCCTTGTTACTACATATATTATGCAGAACTAATACTATACTTAGAGCAAGAATCATTTGGGTTTAGCCCCACGTCTCTAAAGACGTCTAAACCCGAATGATTTTAGTTCTATATCTAGTGTTAGTTATAGTTTTAACTCTTTATTTCTTTAGTTTAATAACACTTGTTTAGTGTATAAATAATTATTTTTAAATAAATTTTTGAATAAAGTTTAAACGTGAAGATGACACAAATTCAATGTTACCAACTGTAACCAACTTCACAACAATTTGTCAAAATTAAATGTCAATTTATGAAACGTCATGTTTTTTTTAAGGAAATTAGGACCTTGGATAGCGAATATCTTTATCTTCCCGACAAATTTATCGGCCGGATAATTATCAGATAGATTTATCAGTATATTGTACAACTAACCCTATAAATCTTTCACATTTACATACATTAATTTTTTTGAATTCTTCATTCGTTTGAAGTGCTAATTCTCGAGTTGGAACCACAATCAACACTTGAATACCATCGGTGCGTTTTAAACGCGGTTCTAATTCAAGTAATCGATTTAAAATCGGAACTGCATAAGCCAAAGTTTTTCCCGAACCGGTTTGTGAGCGAATCTATTATTTATTCGATTTAAAAAATTATTTATGAAACAAATTAATTAACTTACTAAGGCATTTTTCTTTTCTAAAAGAACGGGGATTGATTTTTCTTGTACATTAGTTAAAACATTAAAATTAATTTTCTCCAAATTTGAAACCAAATGTTTATGAATCCCCAAATCATTAAATTTAGTCCCTTTCGTAAAAACAACCTCTGAAATAGATTCCCCTTTTTTACTATCAACATAAAAATCTCGTTTTCTATCCGCAAATAATGAAAAATTTTTCTTTTGATTCTGATTTTTATCTTTAGCTTCAATATTAACCCCTTGTTTCACCAATAACTTATCTTTCCGTTGTTTACGTTTAACATAACCACTTTTAAATTTGTCTTGAAACACATTTTTATTACTTTCATCATTCCCCTCTTGTTTGTTATCGTTATTTGTTAACGTTTTCTTTTTAAAAACAGTACCTTTAGGTTGTGTTTTCGATTTTTTTGTGAAATTAAATGAAAAGGATGAATCATCTTTTTGTGATGTATTAGGCTAAAACGTTAAGGTTTGAAATAAAAATAAGATTGTTTAGTGAAAATATTAACGATTTACCTTAATTTGTGTTGAATTTGTCTTCATTATAACTTTTTTATTCATTCGGGTTGAGGTTATAAATAAGTGAGGTTAGGTATGCTGTCAAACACATGGGGAGAAAGGAAGCGTTCGATTCAACAAAATCAAGCGAGTTTCGATTGATAACTTTTATATTTTAATTTAATAATCCTTGTGATCATAATTTAATTTTAAAATGTAAGTTTGTGTGTAGATTTAATTTATTGATTTTGATGTTTTAATTTAACGATAATTTAATATATTTTTAAAGATTATTTTAAATTCTAAATTTGAGGATATCTTGGTTGCTAGGAAACCAAGTAAGTTTGGACTCACAACAAACGTTTTGCGTCAAAATTTGATAAGTGTTTATTTTAGACCCAAAATTGTGTTAAATTTAAAAGTTTAGTGGAGTTTAATGCGTAAGTTTATTATAAAATCGTTATAAATTTGGCAAATTAATAATTAAGTTCTCATTTTAGAATAGATTTAAGAAGAAATCAAAAAAATACGGTTTTTATTTTAACCCTCATTATTATGGTAAGTTTATTATTAAATATAAATAAATTTTCAATAAAGAAAAAAGGATTTGTAGTTGATACATCGTTTATTCTTTGTGGTGGACAATAGACTTCCTCCACAATCAATTTTGGGCTAATGTAGTGCATTACGCGTAAGCCATTTCGACACGGGGGTTGCGGCGACTAATCCCGACACATTTAAGGGCTAATGGAGTATTCTTTGGCGTTGAAAGCGGGCGCGTGTGCACATAAGACTATCGATTTATTGCCTCTTATTCGTACCGACGACTTTCCAAGACTGATTTCACGCCAAAACTCGACTTCCATTGTAATCCGCCCCCTCCGTTCGATTTATTTATTACCTCAAAACCAACGATAATTGACTCTGTAACTCAGCTGCGTTTCAGTAAACAATGTCATTACTCGAACATTAAAAAGGTTGAGGGTGGTTTTAGAATTTTGATAGTGAAAGAGAGGGATTTTATATAGTATAAATTCCACATTATCAATTCAGTCAACAACATCCTCCCCGGATGTAGAAATCTATATTCCACATATTTGTCTTGTTCCCTTCTTCCCCTATAATACGTATTTCGTGTGGGGGCGAAATTTTATTGCTCGATCGGTAAAAGTTCGTCTTTTCGGAGGGCGGCTCGCTTTAGCATACATTTTCGAAACTTAAAAGCCGCGTCCGGAGAAAATCCGGGGAAAGAGATTCGAAGTAATCGAAGACCCCTTTCGAAATTGGGTTCTTTGCAAATTCCCTATGTGTATGTAGACGAGGATGCGAAACGACCGTTCGTTTCGCCCCGCGTTTTTGGCTTTTTCCCAATTTTCGACGATCGGCGGCGCCATTCAGATGGCCCGAGATTTATGGGCACGACTATAAATCCGGCGTCGAAAACGCAACGAATCGTTTGCTAATTTATTACTTGCGACGCTCGGGTACCACCGAAATTGCTACAAAACTCTTTTCAAAAGCCCATTTGAATTTATAAAAGTTTTAAGTCAACTTTGTGTATAGTTTGGTTTAATTCATAAAAATTGTATTAGGTAAGTTTAGTTGCCTATATTATTAATAATGTATTTATATTCCATTGAAATTTAATATTTATGTAATTTTTTAGTGAAGTGAAGAGAAAATAAAAACCCAAAAAAGAGAAAATTGGCTCTCAATTAAAAAAATCATATTCTGTTTTTTATAGTCTGATGAACTTGATGTTGATGAACACACATTACCATAGTTCTCAATGAATATCTGGATCAAGTAGGAATTTGTCTTGGAATGAATCTTATCGAACATATCTGGAATGAGTTGGGAAGACCAATGTTTCTCCTACATAGTGGGACACTGCAACTTTTAAAAATTGAGTCAGTTTAATAATGAAGCGGGAAACTGACACAAACAGCGTTTATACTAACAAAGCCGGAAAATAAGCATATTGTCTGTGATGGCTAAATAAAAAATTGACTCAAACGTCAATAAGATTTATCGACAATATCGACTATACCACATTGTGAAGATAGTGAACCTATTCTTTAGACACTGCAACCCTTAAAAATTGTGTCAGCTTTGGTAATGAAGTGGTAAACTGACACAAACAGCGTTTGTACTAAGAAAGCCGGTAATTAGCATACTCTTAGTGATGGCTAAATGATAATGAGATTTATCCACAATGTCAACTATACCACATTGTGGCGTTTAATTATTGACGCTTTTCAACACATTCATTATACACTAGTACCTTCAAAACAAGAGCAAAACATTCAACATGTAATACAGGAAGTTTTAAGAATGGATTATTTAGACTTATATCGACATGTTGTGAAACCGATACTCAACAAAATGATCCTAGATCTAACACTAAAACGCAAAACTATGAACATGTACTCACATACCCTATAAACTTACAGGCAAAGTCATCCCGCTTATAACACACACGTCCAAACATTAATAGTCTGTAAAATATAGCGGATTGTACCCAACATACACTAATATACACATGGTAACATATGCAACTCACGCTTCTATAGCCATACACATTTAGATCTACTTATAAGATCTACAACCTTTTATAGTTACGCTGTATGAAATCGCTAATGATTAAGAAAGACACCAAAGGTGATGCTTCTATAAAAAAACACAACCCAACCTAACTTAACATTCTTGACCTTAACAGACATAAGTAACCTGAGCCAACATTTTTTACATGGGAGGCATGGTTATTAACCTAAAACAACATAGCTGGCCTTACCCAACCAACCCAGTACCGTACACTATCCCTAACCTTACACAATATTCTTTATTACTTGGTCCATTTCGTACATAGGCGTTATACCTACGTCAAATATAAAACATCAAATATATCTAAGTGATCCAAAGAAAAACACAAACCACTATAAAACTCATTACGGAAATCGAAGCTTTCAAGACATTTTATAATAGATGACGAAATCTTTTTAAAAAACCTCTATGAATCTCAACTTATGTAGATTCATAAAAAAATATTGACTCATGCTTTAGACAGGTGATGAAATAATCTCTGTTTGAATTTTATTATTTACAACCCTTATGAAATTGAATAGGGTTGGGTTGGGTTCCGTTAGGGTGCAATTGTATTATATACTTTTTTTAAGAGATATTGTCCTTTGATGACTTGCTGTAACTTTTAAAACCAACTTAAATCGGATTTTATACACAGGATTTACTCCATTATTTCATTTTTTTTTTAATCCCAAAATTGTTTTTTGTTAATTTCTTTGGTAGGAATATTTTTAATTTTTTTTAAATTCTAGTCGGTTATATTGTTGTGTATTTATTTATTCTGGTCACATTCAACGAGAAAGAGAGACACCCCCGTATGATTTATTAACTGTTTCCCTGTAAAGGGCGAAAACTCGCGAACGTTAAAAGATCCATTTGGGGAAGAGAGTGTGCGTCTCGTCGAGTGGCAACCAAACTTTTATTTTATTTTTAACGAACTCCGGGCCAATTCGATTACCGAACCCACCCCTTTTAAAAACGCGAACCGACGACGACAAATTTAAAAACACCCTCACCCCACCGTCCTCTTCTAACTAGTGTTTTAAAAGTTAGCGACTCTGCCATTTTAACGAATTACGTTTCTTTTCGTCTCCGAAACCTTTTTGCGCCCTTCCTTTTTTCTTAACCCCCATTAGGTTCAATTTTCTTATGTCCACTCAATTTTTTTTTTTTTGATAAAAAGTATCAACTTGAGGGTTGTTGTGACTAATAAATTTCGTATTTTCGATTCAATTTCCATTAATTACTCGGCAGGTCGGCTTCATTAGATTTTGAATGGGGGAGGTTGGTTTCGAATAAGTCGTCGGCTTTTGTGCGCTCAATATTCGTAGAGGGTGTAAGTTTACCGGGTGGATACGATGTGATGAGGGGGGCGCGCCGCAATTAAAAGCACGGTGACGGCGTCGACGATAGCGGGGCGTGGGGTTGCGGAGGGGGATGTCGACGCCCGAATTAGCCTCGCTCTGACGCCCACCCGACGAACCCAAAATGTTTTATTCATCCCCCGATTTCTACTACATACTATTTTTTTTTTTTTCGGTTAAATACAATTTTTAAAATTTTTTTTATTGGTGCTAATTTGAGTTGGACTTTTTCGATTCGATAATTGACGTCGTCGATGGTATTGTGCCCCCTTAAATTTGTATTTAATCGAATGACACGGACCTTTCTCGTGTAGTACGCGCCGGCGGCGGCTTCTTCTTCTTCTTCTTCGAAAATTGGCTGTATCACACCGGGAGAGCGACCGCTAACGAGCAACAAAAATGTTTAATCATTCCGACGGACGAGCCGCTCTTTATAACCGACGCCATTATACCTAATTTCCTCTCGTTTATTCGACTGAACGGACCGTATTTGGCACTCATCCCGACAACCGGACTTCGAATATCAGAATCTTTTTCTTTCTCAACAATGATTCTTCATCTCATACACTCATCTATTTATTTATTTTTATTTTAGATTGGAAGCAAAAAGAAATAGTTTCTTCAAAAACAAGATTGGGTTAACGCAACCCTAATCGAACGTTTTTTTTTTTAGTTTCAGACTTTAAACATTAAGGTTCTAAACACGACAGGAAATGAGTGAAATGACTAAATTAGGTACTCATTTGAATGTAAGGTGAAAAAAAACACGTTTCAAGATAAATATGTATGGCCTGTTAAATATTAAAAGAGGTCGCCCTAATGTGCGTCGTAGTGTACTTCAAACGATATCGTCGGTGTGAGCCTAAATTGGATCGCGCGATAAAATTTGCACTTTAGACAAATTAACGACACCTCGGTCGAGAGGGGCTGCCTTTCTATAAGGGCTCCCCAACGCGGGCGAGTTACGCTCTCCCGGGGGGAACCCCCGACACCTCTCGACACCTCTCGACGTCGACACGTGTTAACGTGACGTTAACGCGAACTTACGTGGAATTTTTAAACGGGACCGCTTTTAGCCCTTCAAAATTAATCATTTGCATACGGAATTTCACAACAACTTCAAAGAGGAAAATTTTAAGCTTATTCTTATTTTTTCTCACCTTACTTATACAGTCAAACCTTCATATAACGGAACTCTTTAGAACTAGAAGAGTTCGGATATAACGAACAAAATATTTTTAAGTGATACTATTAATTTTATCTATTTAATATTTAATACATCAGTATATTTAAATATAAATGTTAGCGCTCGATAGAATTTAAATTGAGTTATTCCCTAAATTGCTCTATTCCGTGTTCATAAATAAACTCAGGGATTCCCCGAGTTGTCTATACGATGTATAAATCAAGGATGGTAGTGCTAATTAGCGCTAGATATCACCATGTTGCATATTTTTATTAAACTAGAACTAACACTAGACCTAGAACTAGAAAGTTTCGGGTTTAGCCGTGCGTCTTCAGACGTACGGCTAATCCCGAATATTTATTATAATATTATAGTGTTAGTTCTAGTTTTACACTAGCACTGTTACTATATAGAACTAACACTATATCTAGAACTAGAATGTGTTAGTTCTAGTTTTATACTTGCACTCTCACTAGCACTAACACTATACCTAGAACTAGAATCATTCGGGTTTAGCCGTCTTTAGAGACGTGCGGCTAAACCCGAATGATTCTAGTTCTAG
>NW_019280729.1:69507-125333 GCF_000648695.1 Onthophagus taurus | reverse complement strand
GATAGATATGGTTCTAGAGTTTTCTCCTGCTCATATAAGAAAGTTGTTTAGAGGAAGAGTATGTAAGCGTTTCTGCGTGTAGGGATGGACATTAAGGGTGATTTAAGCATGACGCCGATAGATATTGACCGACGAAAACCCGGATTAAGATAGCTGAAGGAGCGCCCTTTCTGACTGTGATAACAGTTTTTTAAAATTCGGTTTCGTAACAATTGCACAAGGCCTTGAAGTTTGGTAATTTTGAGCTATTTTAAGTACAGCGCGGTGTTCTTCATTTTTTATTGATCTTAATATCAACTTATCGGCAGACGAAAACCCGGTTTTAGATAGAGAAAGATTCAAGCTTTCAAGTGGTGCATTTAGTTTTTCGCTATCCATAATAATAATAATAATAATAACTTTATTTAAACAAAGTACAGCATGGTACAGTATTGACGTCAAAAGAAAAGAAAACAATTAATAGTGTTCACATAAAGGAAATGCCAACTACAAATAATAAAATATAACAATTTCCGATGATTCATTTCTCGGTCATCCATTCAAAGTATTCTTGCACAGTATAGTATTCATTTTCCAAGAGAATATTCTTGACAGTGATTCGAAACTGTTTTACTTCCATGCTTCTTGTTTCCAATGGTAGTGCGTTATATAATTTGACGGCTATATAATCGTATGTGTTTTGTGATTTGACCACTCGGTGATATGGAGTCACAATATTTTCTTTGTATCGGGTGTTGTGTTCGTGATTGTCTACGTGTTTCAGCATCAAATCTTTATTATTATGAGTATACTCTAGACAGGAGCGTATAAAACAGCACGGCAAGGTAAGTATTTTTAATTTTTTAAATTGGCTTCTACAACTCGCTTGATTTTTTAGTCCAGCCAGTATCCGAACTGCCTTCTTTTGCATAACGAAAATGGCTTCCATCTCTCTAGATGCACCCCACGTAATGATCCAGTACGTCGCGATGGGACCTAGAACTAGAAACATTCTAGAAACAGTTGAGTGAAAAGTCAAAGTTTCTCATCAATATTTCGGACGAATGCCTTATTCAGGCACTGACTATGCTATCAGCGAACACCTAATTCCTGTGTCGGCCCTGATGAGTTGATTGTAATATCAACGAAGCACAAGGATGTGTCCATAAAGACAACCATTACCTACTTCTAGGTATGTCTGAAAAGTCAGAAAGGCATTAATCTAATCCTGAACATCATAGTCCAGAATGAAGCGTTTCTCGTGAGCTTTGTGCATTAAGGAGGATTTTTGCTATAATGAGAATTGACTGAAAAGTCAAAGTTGTTGGTCAATATTTCGGACGAATGCCTTATTCTAGAACTAGAAAGTTTCGGGTTTATCGTGCGTCTTCAGTATCATATTTTGATAGTGTGTATTATTTTTTGATCCAGCATATTTTAGGCAAATTGAATGAAAAATATTATTATTTTACCAAAGAATAAATAATGTAAATTATCTTCGTGACGTATACAGGAAACAACTGTTGTTTTCAAAATTGGTTTGAAAATGCGGAGCTTCGANGTGTTAACGTGACGTTAACGCGAACTTACGTGGAATTTTTAAACGGGACCGCTTTTAGCCCTTCAAAATTAATCATTTGCATACCGAATTTCTCAACAACTTCAAAGAGGAAAATTTTAAGCTTATTCTTATTTTTTCTCACCTTACTTATACAGTAAAACCTTCATATAACGGAACTCGTTAGAACTAGAAGAGTTTGGATATAACGAACAAATTAGTTATTAATTTTAGCTATTTAATATTTAATACATCAGTATATTTATATATAAATGTTAGCACTCGATAGAATCCAATTTGACTTACTCCCCAAATTGCTCTATTCCGTGTTCATAAATAAATTCGGGGATTCCCCGAGTTGTCTATACGATGTATAAATCAAGGACGGTAGCGCTAGTTAGCACTAGATATCACCATGTTACATATTTTTATTGAACTAAAACTAGAACTAACGCTAGACTTGGAACTAGAAAGTTTCCAAGACGGCTAAACCCGAATGATTCTAGTTCTTGGTGTAGCATTGCATAACAATTAAAACTAGAACTAACACTATACCTAGAACTAGAATCATTCGGGTTTAGCCGCACGTCTCTAAAGACGGCTAAACCCGAATGATTCTAGTTCTAGGTATAGTGTTAGATCTAGTTTTACACTAGCACTGTTACTATGTAGAACTAACACTATACCTAGAACTAAAAACATTCGGGTTTTTAATGATTCTAGTGCTAGGTATAGTGTTAGATTATTATGTTCTCATGTAGTGTGAGTTCTACATACTAACAATGCTAGTGTAAAACTAGAACTAACACTATACCTAGAACTAGAATCATTCGGGTTTAGCCGCACGTCTCTAAAGACGGCTAAACCCGAATGTTTCTAGTTCTAGGTATAGTGTTAGTTCTACATAGTAACAGTGCTAGTGTAAAACTATACCTAGAACTAGAATCATTCGGGTTTAGCCGCACGTCTCTAAAGACGGCTAAACCCGAATGATTCTAGTTCTAGGTATAGTGCTAGTTCATAAGAGATATATAACAAGCTGGTGCGGAATTACAAGTAAAACTAGAACTAACACTAGACCTAGAACTAGAATCATTTGGTTTTAGCCGCACGTCTCTAAAAACGGCTAAAGCCGAATGATTCTATAATCGATTGCTGTATAATGATAGTTGAGTGAAAAGTCAAAGTTCCTCGTCAATATTTCGGACGAATGCCTTATTCAGGCACTGACTATGCTATCAGCGAACACCTAATTCCTGTGTCGGCCCTGATGAGTTGATTGTGATATCAACGAAACACAAGGGTGTGTCCATAAGGACAACTATTAGCTACTTCTAGGTATGTCTGAAAAGTCAGTAAAGCATTAATCTAATCCTGAACATCATTGTCCAGAACGAAACGTTTATAGTCAGCTTTGAGCATTAAAGAGGATTTTTGCAATAATGACAGTGGACTGAAAAGTCTTATTCTAGAACTAGAAAGTTTCGGATTTATCGTGCGTCTTCAGTCGTTACGATACAATCATATTGTCTATAAAATTCTGGAACTGCATTATATTCTGATAGCGTGTTTTGTTTTTTTGATCCAGTATATATTAGACAAATTGAATAAAAAATTTATCATTTTACCAAAGAATAAATAATGTAAATTATCTTCGTGACGTATACAGGAAGCAACTGTTGTTTTCAAAATTGGTTTGAAAATGCGGAGCTTCGATTCGCTAATTAGATTACACGCGACAACCCAACAGATCAACGAGCCGCCGTCGGCTCCTTCTAAATTAGTGTCATTAAGTGGTGTGCGTGCGTGAATCGCCGCCGTAACAACTACGGATGGGAAAGTAGGCCCATTGAAGGAGGAAGTTAATGCTCGGAGGACGCGGAACGAAGTCATGTCAAACGACGTCCAACGACGACGTCGGCGATAGGTGTATTATTAAATCGTCACGTGGTTAGGTTCGTTTTAGAAAATTCCATTCTGTTGTAAAATACAACAGAAAATGTGGAGTTTGTATAAATAAACGTCTGGTAGTTCACACGAGACGAGACACGAATCTAAACAATTTTATAAACTATAAATCACAGACCCCTTTCAACGGTTTATTGAAGAAAGTCAAAAATCATCGTGACTCGGCTTGAATTCGGGTTTCGCTTCTGAACTGCCGAAGAGGCACTTTGCTTCTTGCACACGATTTTCGAGGACAATTAATAATTTTTCATGGCTCTTGAACGCGCCCCCAGGACAGAACTTGCCTTTTAAAAAAAAGCGACCCCACAATAAAACCAAGGGAACCCCACGTTGACGATAAATTTATACAGTTTCATAACAGCGCGAGAAGTCTATTTTACTGACTTTAGTACAGATGATGATTTTGCAAAAACATGTACACTGTGTTAATTAATTATCGTACCCAAGTATGCAACCAAATACGCAAATTGCGTATTGCAATACCAATACTGTGACATTGGTTGCATATTTGCAATGATTATGAAATAATTTTTTTTTTGTAAATTTTAAATACGTTGTAATTTAATCAATTATTGTTCTTTTCTCCGGATGACGATTTCATTCTTAGAATTACGCTTTCTGTACGGTTAAGCAACTGTAACAAATTTATTGTGCTTAGGAGTCATCGTTACTGCCTTATCATTAAGGTAATTGTCGCCGTTGCAATTAGACGACGACAAAAGAGCATCTTTTGTGTGTGCTTGTTTTATAAGGATAATTGTTTCTTAGGAAAAGTGGTAACTTGATCCGGTCTAAATAGTAATCACGTTTTGTTCTGATTATAGTAATCATGATGTTGGTTAACGAAAATAATTGGGTAAACATTTAGATTTGTAATTTATGACGTTACAGCATTGCGGTATTTATCTGATGGTTGAATCAAAAATGTGAATCGTTTCTAGGATGAACATTAGCCGACCATTCGTAGCTTCACGGAAACTTTTATACACGGTCCATAAAGCGTCTGAATGCTAATAGCATTATCTATACCCGGCTTCCGGCAATAACAGCGTTCCGAGGATGGTGGGTTTTCTCTGTGTATTAGGGGGACATTTACGCCCCCATTGTGGGGGGCAATTCGGCTTGTAAAAGAGAAGGGAGAAGACCGGAAATCCATCGGAGACCGTTGCCAAAAAATTTTATTTACTACATACACACGATAAAGTCTTCTCTTCTCTTTCTCTATCGATTTGGGGAACTTAAAATCGTTGTTGGAAGAGACGTAATCAATTTGGTTGTCGAATTCGGATGCAAATCAGCGAAACTGATCACGGGTCTCCACGAAAGTTAGCCTAATCCGATTCGACGACATCCGGATCCGCGTCTGACAATTAATACATAAAGGGAGATTTCGCGACGCCCGGTTTATTAACGAGATTCGATCGGCCCCTTAATCAACTGGATCCGAACTTCACTAATTAGTGGCGAAGGTATCCGGAACCACCTCTTTGTCTCTGTTGGACAATTCGATTAAAATGACCCGGATCCTCCTACAATTTCCTATCTAATTTGCAGTCCCCCGTAGAACGATGCTTTAGATTCAACTAAAAAAGGAAAATTTTTGCCTTTTATTTTTTTAGGTACTCCTCATAGAACTGTATAGATAATTTCAGGTGTATGACCATAAAGGTAGATATTGGTGATGATTTGAAGGGTTGTTGCGACGATGAAACATCGGGGTTGGTAGCGGTGCCGTCCATCAGAGATTTTCATGTCAAAGAGCCAATTTAAAAATTTCCAGTTCAAGTAATCAGTGTAATCACGACACCCCCGGGGACCCCCTATAAAGGCAAAAAAGTACCACCACCCTCCAACCCTCTACTAACAGGATAAACTTCTCCAATCGATATTCAAACGGCGATGGACATCTTTTTTTTAAACCACAGATAAAATTTAAATTCGAACGAATCTGAGTCGAGATTTTTTTATTTCAAATTGAATTTTTTGTTCACGCCAAAAGTAATCAAATAATTTTTGCTACGTCAGATGATAACTTTCAAAAAACCGTATACTTGCTCAATAGCATAAGTAGAGATTACAACTGCAAAATCTCTAAGACAAAAATAATGGCATTCATAGGAAATGAAATATACATTGATAGCACTCGCTTAGAACAGATCAGGCACTTTAAATACCAAGAATGCGACGCACATCACAAATTGACAATCTTTACAAGAACATGTGGAACTATTAGACTATTAAATGAAATTTTATAAGACAATGGCAATACCGACCAGAGACCTGCATGAATGGTTTCATTCGCCCAAATGAAATATTCACAGAAAAACGAATGGTGAATCAACACTAACAATAAGATATCAATCACACTCAATACGCTGCAGTGTTGTTCTACAACATCAAGCAGTAGGCGTCTCTTTCAAGTTTACCGAAAAGCTGCGAGTAATATAGTATATCTGGAATGATAGGAAATTCAAACTTTGGAATGACGGGAAGTTAGATCTCTCAATAATCATGTCTCTAAAATTTGGTAAAAGTTTACAAAATACGCTAAAATAATTTTAGACATTTTGACATATTAGACAGTATTACCCAAATTTTGATCATTTTAGGCAATTTTGGATACAGTTTTAAATAATTTTAGACAACTAAACTAATACTAGAAGAAGCACAATCCTAGAATTAGAAATATTCGACTTTTAAAAAAACGTGTGACGTTTCGGATGCCATTTTGCAACCTTCTTCAGAAATAAGTTAGAAGTGTCGGAGAAATCAAACTAAGTAAGTTAAGCTAAGCTCGAAAGTTGCTAGATTTAGTGTTATTTCTAGTGTTAGTACTAATGTTACACATAGTTACACAATCTTATAAAAGTTTAGATGAATTTGAACAAATTTTTGCGATTTTAAACAATTATAGTACAAGTTTACATAATTTTAGATAGAGTTTGAAAATTATAGACCATTTTTTCACGTTTATGTACACAATTTTGGACAAGTTTAGACAAGTTTAGACAATTTTTCAAACTACATGACTGAATGAATGCACTACATGATTCACGGATCTATTGATGAATTAAAGAACCATAGTAGCAGCAAATCAATTAATATTATTCGAAATGTGAGTCGTTCATTGCTAGTCTTGGAGTCGACAATACAGTAACTTAAGAAAGAACACCACATAATATAATTCACAGTAACTATTGACGAATGAAGACAAGACCAATCAGCGAATATGATTCACTATGTGAGCCATTCGTAGCAGGTCTTTGATACCGACCCTGATGTATGGCAGCGAATCATGGGTGACAAGGAAAAAGGACCCAAGCAAAATAGAGTCCGCGGAAATGAAGTTTCTAAAGTTACGTCCACACCGAAAAGAACACAAAGGAACATTGTGTTTATGTTGCTTGTTCCTGGAACTTGTATCTCAATGTTTGTAAATGTTACTTATTGTTTATGGTTGCAGAAATAAATGTTTCACAAGTTGCCTATTTCCGGATTTTGCGATAAATATCATTAGGAAATTTAGAAACTTCTAGTATAAAACTAGAACTAACACTAGACCGAGAACTAGAAACATTCAGGTTTAGCCGCACGTCTCTTAAGACGGCTAAATCCGAATGATTCTAGTTTTAAGTTTTGAGTTAATTCTAGTGATAGTACTAGTGCAAAACTAGAACTAACACTAGACCTAGAACTAGAATCATTCGGGTTTAGCCGTCTTTAGAGACGTGCGACTAAACCCAAATGATTCTAGTTCTAGGTATAGTGTTAGTTCTACATAGTAACATTGCTAGTAATGCTACATACAGTGTGTTAATTAATTATCGTACCCGACATCATCATTGCAAGTATGCAACCAATATCACAGTATTCTTATTGCAATACACTATTTGCGTATGATGCGTATTGCACTGTGATATTGGTTGCATACTTGCAATGATGACGTCGGGTACGATAATTAATTAACACTCTGTAGTTATATTCTACATGGTAATAGTTCTAGTTTTAGTTTTTCATTGCTAGATTGTTGTATATTTTTATTAAACTAAAAGTAGATCTATCACTAGTGTTAGTTCTAATTTTAGATGTCTATCAGAGTCTGCCTGGTAGTCCAACATTTCCGAACTATCTTTTTCTGTTTTTGCATAATAATAATAATTGCAGTCAGTGATGCTTGTAAATAATGATCGCACCATATTGTATTCAAATACTTAAGATACACTAACCTGATGGAGACGGAAAGTTTCTTGTTGCAGCAACACGGTGATGAGTGACTAATATGGTGTGGACAGAACGTTTACGATAAATTTGTTATTGCTTCTGCTTCCTAAACAGGTTGCGACAATCAGGAACAAAATGTTCCTCTGTGTTTCTTTGGTGTGGGCATACCTTAAGAGCGACCAAGGACTGTAACAGATTAGATCATATCAGAAACGAAGATATTAAAGAGGAACTACAAAGAAAATAAAAAGATATACAAAGAGAAATGGATGGACCACGTGCAGAAAATGCAAGATGACAGAATACTAAAATTGGCACTGCAGTATAAACTAAGAGGAGAGAAACTCTCGAGAAAGAGGTGGTCTGAAGGTCAACAAGGCCTAAACCGTTAAGTAGACGACGACGACGAAGAGTCTGAAGTCGCACGCTAGGAATAGATTTAGTTCAATGAAAAATATACAAAAATCTTATTTTGTATAGAAAGCCTTAGGAATAGAAAGTTTCGAGTTAGCCGTGCGTCTTCAGGAAAATGCTCAAATGGCTTTTAAGGAGAGTTTTAGTAAAGACGTTACCAGATTTATGAGATTGGAAGAGATTACAGATGGAGTAGCAGAATTTATTACATATTTTGTCTATATCATATAAGATATACTCTAACATTCAACTCTTGTACTGCGATGTAGATGACTGATGAGATTTTGGTATTGCATATAGTATATAGTTTTATGGTCCTTTTTCCATTTCTTCATCACAGTTCCCATTTACTTAGTACAAACATTTACAACAACCATATATAAGGTATATCGAACTTTATGGATTATATCATTCTTGGAGCTAATCAATCCATGCTTTTGTTGTATACAGCTGAAATAGAGAACCAATTGAAAGAATTCTTTTTGTATTACCATCCTTAACTTATAAAATTTTAAAAAACAGGACAATCGAGTAAGTGACCTCTTTTGTGAAAAGGGATAAAAGGATAAGTGCTCTCCGTATTGCGGCCGATGACGACGCCGTCGAAAGTAAGCGGCTTATCTTGGCGTCGCGACGCCTTCCACTTTATAGCTTCTTTACCAATTTTTTTCTTCTAACCTAAAAACCTTTTCTCAACCGTTTTTTTCGTCTTTTTCTTTGTGGCGAATATGGGTGTTGGTGGTGGAAGAGTGTTTTAGCTCTCTCTCAGCATGCATATGCATGGTACGAAAATTTAGAGTGCCGGGCGGAGGATTCAAATGGATGCAAAGTGTTTACGCGAAAGAGGGACGTAAAAGGGGTTGTTGGAAAACGGCAGGGTGGTGGCGAGGAGAACCCATCCCCCGTAGTTGTCGTCGTCGTCGCGAGGAGGCGGCAGCTCGAAGATAAAGTAAGCGAATTATGCAAACGAGGCGTGAGGCGATTCGGGAACGGTAGACTGTCGGAGAGTTAGGTTTTTGCGCGAGTGGATGCCGCCCCCTGCGGGACTTGAAGCTGTTAAAGTATAAACAGGGCCGTATTTAACACCGATACAAGAAAAAAAATTTTTTTTTTGAGGCGATTTTCGAAAATTATTTAGATTTTGATAAAAAATTGTAAAATTATTTGTGTTAATATTTATTTGATATAAATAATTTTAATTTTTTTTATAAATACAACCCTGTGCGTTTTAAACCTCGGAAAAGAGTAAAGAGAACGTTGCCTTCATCCCGGAGTTTTGGGTTGGGTTCATTTCGTGCCTCCACCTAAGCCGTTACATTTACACATGCATATTTATAAACATTACCTTCTATTGCGTCGTAAAGTGGGTGTTGGGGGCCGAGGAGAAGTGTAAAGTATCCGGTACTTCCGGTACGGGACTAAATATAAGAGGGTAAATAAACGCGGCGAGCGCAAATTAAGTCGTCTTTTAAAGCTTCTCTCTTCTATAAAGTGTAAAGAGCTTTTAAAGCTCGGCGCGCGCTCGATCGTAGTCGCTTTTGGGTGGGGCCCCGTCGTTTAAACGGCGCCCCGGTCGGTCTCCTTCCATCGGGAGGCGGTGGAGCGTGGAAGAGGTGTCATCGACCAATAAGTGTAGACTCCACGGTGCCCCCTACGCCAATGGCAGACTACGTTTTACTCTTAACGGGGGGCCCCGTACAGGAAGGGATATAATGCAGATACAAGGCAATCATTTGCATACGCTTCAAATTCATTTTTATCACCTACTCTTAAATCAAATAGTTACTTTAATCGTTTTTAGATAAAATTAGATTACGACGGGGAATTTTGTGTAATTCATTTTATCTTAGATAGGAAATATCGTTTGTTTACTACGCAGAAAGTATTTCGAGGCGATAAAAATGTTACAATTTTGTGATGAAACCGATATTGTGTTTTTATAAAAATACTTTTGGAGTGGATTTATAAATCACAATCATAATCACAGAAATAGATTTATAATCTTTATTGTTTAATATTTTTGAAACCTATATTTTTATATATATATATTTATATTATGTTATATATTATATTATTATACAGTGATACAATAAAGTCTACATACACCCCGGAAAATGATAATATCTCAGCTCCTGAAATGTAATTCAATGAAATTTTTTAACAAAACATGTAAGAAGTCCCTATTATTTCCATGTTTTACATAAAAACTATATAAGTTATTATTAATCAAGGGGAACACAACATAATCATATCTTTAACTCAAAAAAGTCTACATAGAGTCCTAAAAAAAGTCTATCAGTGTCCGTTATAGCTCAATAGAAATATACAACTATCTAGCGCTGAATAACAAATAAAACTAGACTAACACTAGCACTATACCTAGAACTAAAAACATTCCGTTTAGCCGTGTGTCTCTTAAAACGGCAAAACCTGAATGTTTCTACTTTTAGGTGTAATAGAACCAGAACTAGAAAATATCTAGTTTTACACTAGCACTATCACTACAACTAACACAAAATCTAGAACTAGAATAATTCGGGTTTAGCCGTCTAGAGAGACGTGCGGCTAAATCCGAATGTTTCTAGTTCTAGATCTAGTGTTGCACTATCACTAGAACTAACACAAGACCTAGAACTAGAATAATTCGGGTTTAGCCGTCTTGAATGATGTGCGGCTAAGCCCGAATGTTTCTAGTTCTAGGTCTAATGTTAGTTCTAGAGAAAGTGGTAAGTAGCGCTAGTTAGCATAAGATATCACTATGTTGCATATTTTTATTGAAATAAAACTAGTACTAACACTATACCTAGAACTAGAATCATTCGGGTTTAGCCGTCTTTAGAGACGTGCGGCTAAACCCGAATGTTTCTAGTTNTGATAAAAAATTGTAAAATTATTTGTCTTAATATTTATTTGATATAAATAATTTTAATTTTTTTTATAAATACAACCCTGTGCGTTTTAAACCTCGGAAAAGAGTAAAGAGAACGTTGCCTTCATCCCGGAGTTTTGGGTTGGGTTCATTTCGTACCTCCACCTAAGCCGTTACATTTACACATGCATATTTATAAACATTACCTTCTATTGCGTCGTAAAGTGGGTGTTGGGGGCCGAGGAGAAGTGTAAAGTATCCGGTACTTCCGGTACGGGACTAAATATAAGAGGGTAAATAAACGCGGCGAGCGCAAATTAAGTCGTCTTTTAAAGCTTCTCTCTTCTATAAAGTGTAAAGAGCTTTTAAAGCTCGGCGCGCGCTCGATCGTAGTCGCTTTTGGGTGGGGCCCCGTCGTTTAAACGGCGCCCCGGTCGGTCTCCTTCCATCGGGAGGCGGTGGAGCGTGGAAGAGGTGTCATCGACCAATAAGTGTAGACTCCACGGTGCCCCCTACGCCAATGGCAGACTACGTTTTACTCTTAACGGGGGGCCCCGTACAGGAAGGGATATAATGCAGATACAAGGCAATCATTTGCATACGCTTCAAATTCATTTTTATCACCTACTCTTAAATCAAATAGTTACTTTAATCGTTTTTAGATAAAATTAGATTACGACGGGGAATTTTGTGTAATTCATTTTATCTTAGATAGGAAATATCGTTTGTTTACTACGCAGAAAGTATTTCGAGGCGATAAAAATGTTACAATTTTGTGATGAAACCGATATTGTGTTTTTATAAAAATACTTTTGGAGTGGATTTATAAATCACAATCATAATCACAGAAATAGATTTATAATCTTTATTGTTTAATATTTTTGAAACCTATATTTTTATATATATATTTATATTATTATATATTATGTTATATATTATATTATCATACAATGATACAATAAAGTCAATACAGCCCGGAAAATGATAATATCTCAGCTCCCGAAATGTAATTCAATGAAATTTTTTAACAAAACATGTAAGAAGTCGATATTATTTCTATATTTTACATAAAAACTATATAAGTTATTATTAATCAAGGGGAATACGCCATAACCACATATTTAACTCAAAAATGTCTATCAGTGTCCGTTATAGCTCAATAGAAATATACAACTATCTAGCGCTGAATAACAAATAAAACTAGACTAAACACTAGCACTAGAACTAAAAACATTCCGTTTAGCCGTGTGTCTCTTAAAACGGCAAAACCTGAATGTTTCTACTTTTAGGTGTAATAGACCCAGAACTAGAAAGTATCTAGTTTTACACTAGCACTATCACTAGAACTAACACAAGATCTAGAACTAGAATAATTCGGGTTTAGCCGTCTTGGGAGACGTGCGGCTAAACCCGAATGTTTCTAGTTGTCAGTCTAGTGTTAGTTCTAGTTTTACACTAACACAATCACTAGAACTAACACAAGACCTAAAACTAGAATAATTCGGGTTTAGCCGTCTTGAAAGACGTGCGGCTAAATCCGAATGTTTCTAGTTCTAGATCTAGTGTTAGTTCTAGTTTTGCACTATCACTAGAACTAACACAAGACCTAGAACTAGAATAATTCGGGTTTAACCGTCTTGAATGATGTACGGCTAAGCCCGAATATTTCTAGTTCTAGGTCTAATGTTAGTTCTAGAGACTGTGGTAAGTAGCGCTAGTTAGCATAAGATATCACTGTGTTCTATATTTTTATTGAAATAAAACTAGAACTAACACTAGACCTAGAACTAGAATCATTTGGGTTTAGTCGCACGTCTCTAAAGACGGCTAAACCCGAATGATTCTAGTTCTAGGTCTAGTGTTAGTTCTAGTTTTGCACTAGTACTATCCTAGAACTAACACAAAACCTAAAACTAGAATCATTCGGGTTTAGCCGTCTTGAGAGACGTGCGGCTAAACCCAAATGTTTCTACTTCTAGGTCTAGTGTTAGTTCTAGTTTTACACTAGCACTATCACTAGAACTAACACAAGATCTAGAACTAGAATAATTCGAGTTTTACCATCTTGGAAGACGTGCGACTAACTCTACTGCTGTAGCCTTCACTTCGTAGCACAAGTCAAAGTGTTTCGACTTTGTATTAAAATAATATAGACTTTTAATATCATTTGTTTAAAAAATTCATTGAATTACATTTCAGGAGCTGAGATATTATCATTTTCTGGAGTGTATGTACACTTTATTGTATCACTGTACATTATATACAGGGTGACTTTTTCCATGTTTAGCATGGGGATCTCGAAAACTAGCGGAGATAGAGAGACGATTAAATAAGGAAAGAATTGCAGTTTCATGAACTCAATTTAATGAGCTTTTTGTTTTTTGAATAAAATGCATGGCTAACTAGATATCTCGAAAAAACCGTTTTTTTGTTATATCGTTCGATACCTATGGCTTTGCTATTATTGATTTTAGGAAAAATGTGTAAAGGAAAAATTTGTGGGGTATTACATGTTTAATAAAGCAGTCTAACTGTATTTTTTTTGTTTAAGCAATAATATTTGAGTTATGACACAAACTTGTAATTTTTCTAATGGAAACCATAGTTGGCCATGACTTTATAAAAAAGATCTTTTCTCAACGATTCTATTGATATACCACTTGACATAGATATTTTTATTAATAAATAAATTATAGCCATTTATTCTTTTAATGGGAAAACTATTCAGGTAGTATGCTATGGAAACAATTAACCCAACCCAACTTAACCCAACCCAACTCAACCCTGTATATTATAGGGTTGGGTTGGGTTGGGTTATACAGGATGGTCCATTAAACGTGAGACAAGCGATTATCGCGAAAACGGTTCATTTTACATAAAAATGAACCTTTAAATTGACCTTGACCTTATTTTCAAGGTTATATGAAGGTCACGACCAATTTTTTAAATGGCACCCTATGTATTTTATTCTGTATTTTATTCTGTATTTTATTCTGTATTTTATTTCTGTGGATAAAAGTAAAGTAGTTCAAGAAAGAAATACAAAAATTATACTGTGTGGTTTTGCCAGTACAATGGCTAAACATCTTTTGAAAAAAATTGAAACTTCTTAAGTAACAATTAACTAACGTTTATAATCTAGCAAGAACAAATAACATTTATGAATTTTTAAACATTTTCTTACCCACTTCGATACATTGGTTTTAGTTTGTTATTGTTAGAATACTATTTAAGAATGCTCAACAAAAAAAAATCCAGAAGAGGTACATCGGGTGATCTGTCTCGTCGGAAATACCTTTGGAAAGAGGTCTAAAATGTTGCGACATATCTCCGCCTTTGTCAATTTGATAATAGAATAACGCATAAAAAACAAGAGTTCGTGGACTTAATTGGTTCAATTGTTTTAAAATGTAACAGATAAAACTAAATTTGCATAAAAACTGCTTGGCAACAAATTCTGAATTCATTCCATCGTTTTACATTAAGACAAAGTGTTTAATCTAAGTCATTAAATCATGGCTACTCTAAGTGTGGCAGAAAAAGTCGNACTCTAGTTTTACACTGGCACTATCACTAGAACTAACACAAGATCTAGAACTAGAATAATTCAGGTTTAGCCGTCTTGAAAGACCTGCGGCTAAATCCGAATGTTTCTAGTTCTAGATCTAGTGTTAGTTTTAGATTTGCACTATCATTAGAACTAACACAAGATCTAGAACTAGAATAATTCGGGTTTAACCATCTTGAGAGACGTGCGACTAAATCTACTGCTGTAGCCTTCACTTCGTAGCACAAGTCAAAGTGTTTCGACTTTGTATTAAAGTAATATAGACTTCTAATATTCTTTGTTTAAAAAATTCATTGAATTACATTTCAGGAGCTGAGATATTATCATTTTCTGGGGTGTATGTAGACTTTATTGTATCACTGTATATTATATACAGGGTGAGTTTTTTCCATGTTTAGTATGGAGATCTCGAAAATTAGCGGAGATAGAGAGACGATTAAATAAGGAAAGAATTGTAGTTTCATGAACTCAATTTAATGAGCTTTTTGTTTTCTGGATAAAATGCATGGCTAACTAGATATCTCGAAAAAACCGTTTTTTGTTATATCGTTCGATACCTATGGCTTCGCTATTATTGATTTTAGGAAAAATGTGTAAAGGAAAAATTTGTGGGGTATTACATGTTTAATAAAGCAGTCTAACTGATTTTTTTATTTAAGCAATAATTTTTGAGTTATGACACAAACTTGTAATTTTTCTAATAGAAATCATAGGTGGTCATGACTTTATAAAAAAGGCCTTTTCTCAACGATTCTAATGATATACTACTTGATATAGATATTTTTATTAATAAATAAATTATAGCCATTTATTCTTTTAATTGGAAAACTATTCAGGTAGTATGCTATGGAAGTAATTGACCCAACCCAACCCAACCCAACCCAATCCTGTATATTATACAGGATGGTCTATTAAACGTGAGACAAGCGATTATCGCGAAAACGGTTCATTTTACATAAAAATGAACCTTTAAATTGACCTTGACCTTATTTTCAAGGTTATATGAAGGTCACGACCAATTTTTTAAATGGCACCCTATATATTTTATTCTGTATTTTATTCTGTATTTTATTCTGTATTTTATTTCTGTGGATAAAAGTAAAGTAGTTCAAGAAAGAAATACAAAAATTATACTGTGTGGTTTTGCCAGTACAATGGCTAAACATCTTTTGAAAAAAATTGAAACTTCTTAAGTAACAATTAACTAACGTTTATAATCTAGCAAGAACAAATAACATTTATGAATTTTTAAACATTTTCTTACCCACTTCGATACATTGGTTTTAGTTTGTTATTGTTAGAATACTATTTAAGAATGCTCAACAAAAAAAAATCCAGAAGAGGTACATCGGGTGATCTGTCTCGTCGGAAATACCTTTGGAAAGAGGTCTAAAATGTTGCGACATATCTCCGCCTTTGTCAATTTGATAATAGAATAACGCATAAAAAACAAGAGTTCGTGGACTTAATTGGTTCAATTGTTTTAAAATGTAACAGATAAAACTAAATTTGCATAAAAACTGCTTGGCAACAAATTCTGAATTCATTCCATCGTTTTACATTAAGACAAAGTGTTTAATCTAAGTCATTAAATCATGGCTACTCTAAGTGTGGCAGAAAAAGTCGAAATGATTTTTATTTATGAAGAAAGTGGCAGAAAAGTTGCTGATAGTATAGGCTTTGTATCGAAATACGCCTTCGAGAAGTATCTTTTACAAAGTTGTGAATGATTTCACTAACTCTGGAAATGTGGAATCAAGAAAAAGAACTCGGCGAGCAATTGTAACTAACCTTAGGAAGAAAAGGAAATTGCCGTATTAGCTAGCGTTGAGGTAAATCCTCAAGTTAGCACTCGACGACTTGCAATTGACGCCGGAATATCGAAACCAGCATTTTAAGAATCAACAACTTTATGGAGGTGATTTTGAAAATCGATTAATATTTTGTCAATGGGCACAAGAACGAATTCAATTTCTTTGGTAACGTGCTATTCTCGGATGAGTTTACTTTTACAAACAAAGGACATAACATGCACTATTGGAACGTTGAAAATCCGAGATTGCGTGAAGTTACCAACGTTACTTAGTAGATTTGAGCAGGGAAGAAATACAAAATATGTGGATGCAAAATGAAGGGAATTTTCACATATTGCACGTGAAGCTTTAAATCGGGATTGTACTAGGCGATGGATTGGAAGGGGAGGTACAATTTCCTGGCCTGCCAGATTACCTGATTTAATTAACACCTCCTTAGGGATAATGTTTATCGCGAAGTACCGACTACGCCAGAAAACTTGAAAGAGCGGATAAGAAATGCATGCAGAAATAGTAGCCAAGAAAACCTTTTAAGATGTAATGAAAATTTTAGTAGAAGGGTTAATAAATGTATTGAAGTGTTTAAAACTATTTGAATAAAAAAATTATTTAGATTTTGTCTACAAAAGATGTTTCGCCGTCGTACTGGCAAAACCACACGGTAATTTCCATAGATTTACATTTTGCAATCAAAGACATAGGGTGCCATTTAAAAAATTGGTCGTGACCTTCATATGACCTTGAAAATAAGGTTACGGTCAAAAAATGTTATCGTCATATGATTTCTCCCTTCGCACAGAAGAACTTTCATTTGGTTCATTTTTATGTAAAATGAATCATTTTCGAGATAATCGCTTGTATCACGTTAAATGGACCACCTGTATATATTATATAGGCTGTCTCCGAAATGCGTGTACAACGGAAGACCACAGATTTCTTGGCTCAAAATAGGTCGATTTAAGTTAAGTTATCTATATCCAAAGTTGCTTCGTTTTGCCGCTAGAGGACTTCAAAGTTAGCAAAAAAAATTCTTTTATTTTTTATAACTCGAAAACGTGTAAATCAATTGAAACCATTTTTCAGAAGTAAGTTCCTAGAAATGTCATGTGTTCACCGGATATTACTCCATATCTTTTTTTCTGGCCAGGCGACAATTACATTATTATAATTTCTGAATAGCCCATTTAGTTCTAAACCGTTTTTGTCTCTTATAAGATTTTGATTACATAAGTGGTTAAGCCAGAAAAAAGATGTTTTTAAATATCTGCAAGCTTTGTTTACGTCATTGAAGTTACAAAAGTTACCTTAACGTAGATAACTTAACTTAAATCGACCTATTTTGAGTCAAGGAATTTGTGGTCTTCCGTTGTACGCGCATTTCGGAGACACCTGTATATTATACATCTATATTATATATTATATATTTATCTAGTTAAAAAATGAATGCAACAAGAAATTATTTACTTAATCTAACTAATATCAAAGCTTATTGGAGCTTATTGTCATGATTACTATTACCATTATAATTTTTTCAACACCATATGGTCTTTTATACGGTGANATTCCATCGATTTACATTAAGACAAAGTGTTTAATCTAAGTCATTAAATCATGGCTACTCTAAGTGTGGCAGAAAAAGTTGAAATGATTTTTATTTATGGAGAAAGTGGCAGAAAAGTTGCTGATAGTATAGGCTTTGTATCGAAATACGCCTTCGAGAAGTACTTTTACAAAGTCGTGAATGATTTCACTAACACTGGAAATGTGGAATCAAGAAAAAGAACTCGGCGAGCAATTGTAACTAACTTTAGGAAGAAAAGGAAATTGCCGTGTTAGCTAGCGTTGAGGTAAATCCTCAAGTTAGCACTCGCCGACTTGCAATTGACGCCGGAATATCGAAGACCAGCATTTTAAGAATATTAACAAGATACTACATTTCATTGCATCAACAACTTTGTAACGTGCTATTCTCGGATGAGTTTACTTTTACAAACAAAGGACAGGTCCATACTTTGATGGTATGCAGAATGGGGGGAAGTTCAGAATTTTTTTAAATGACGTCTTATCAACGTTACTTGTAGATTTGAGCAGCGAAGAAAGACAAAATATGTGGCTGCAAAATGATGGGATTTTTCACATATTGTACGTGAAGCTTTAAATCGGGATTATGTTGGGCGATGGATTGGAAGGGGAGGTACAATTTCCTGGCCCGCCAGATCACCTGATTTAATTAACACCTCTTGATTGACTTATCGCGAAGTACCGACTATGCCAGAAAACATGAAAGAGCGGATAAGAAATGCATGCAGAAATAGTAGCCAAGAAAACTTTTTAAGGTGTAATAAAAGTTTTAGTAAAAGGGTTAATAAATGTATTGAAGTGTTTAAAACTATTTGAATAAAAAAATTATTTAGATTTTGTCTACAAAAGATGTTTCACCGTCGTACTGGCAAAACCACACGGTAATTTTTTTTAATTATTTTACTTTTATCCATAGATTTACATTTTGCAATCAAAGACATAGGGTGCAATTTAAAAAATTGGTCGTGACCTTCATATGACCTTGAAAATAAGGTTACGGTCAAAAAATGTGATTTCCCCTTTCGCACAAAACAACTATCATTTGGTTCATTTTTATGTAAAATGAATCATTTTCGAGATAATCGCTTGTATCACGTTAAATGGACCACCCTGTATATATTATATATTATACTTCTATATATATTATATATTTATCTAGTTAAAAAATGATTGCAACAAGAAATTATTTACTTAATCTAACTAATATCAAAGCTTATTGGAGCTTATTGTCATGATTACTATTACCATTATAATTTTTTCAACACCATATGGTCTTTTATACGGTGATCATTGTCTAATCGAGTGCTCGCATTACGAGTCTCTGAAGCGTATTACAATATCGAGGGTTGAAATCGGGTGGTTTCGATAAAATCTCGGAGCACGGTCGAATGTAAAGGGCTTCGTTGTAGCTGTTTTTAAATTGCCCTCTCGTTGTCCGAAGGATTAAGCCAACGCGTACCAACGCCAAATGGCATTGTTGCATGTTACCGCTCGAAACACTAAGATAATCGCTCCCCGGTTCGCTACAAATTACAAAATGGCCATTTTATTATGCTAATAAACTCGGATCGATTTACCGCCGCAGATTGTTGATCGAAAGTCGAGATAGACAATTTTTTTCTTTGTAACTGTTTTTTTTTTTAGAACTATTAGTGGTGGAAGGGTTGGCAAAAAAAGATTAAGAAAAATCGAGATTAAATAATCTATACTTGATATTGTATTTTTTTTAATGACCGTTTCTAAACTGTCCACCGATTTAGACAATTCCTTTTGTTCGTAAACGTATTTTTCTAGATATTGATAAAATGTTTCATCAAAAAAACAATGTAATCTATCTTATTTTTTCTATTAAAACACACTATATAAACGGTCGCGATTCAATCTAAAGGCACAAACTAACGAAAATGGTTAAATTCGTTGTTGCTTTCTCAGCTCTTTTCGCTGTTGCCTTTGGTAAGATAAAATTTTAATTTTTCGATTCCTTTATTTATTTTATGATTTGTATCAGGCTACGCCATCGATACCAGAATCGATGATAGCTTTAGCTGGCGTGTCGTTGGTGGTGCTAATGCCGCTGCTGGTCAATTCCCTTACCAAATCTCTTTGAGAGGAGCCTCTGGAAGTCACACTTGTGGTGGTTCCATCCTTAGCGCAAACTGGATCTTGACCGCTGCCCATTGCGTTTATGGTGGATCTGCTAGTTCTTACACCGTTGTCACTGGATCTACCACTTTGAACAGTGGCGGTGACAGATACAGCGTTAGCAGAATCATTGCCCACTCCGGGTACAACCCTAACACTGTTCAAAACGATATTGCCGTCCTCCAAGTCTCCTCCCCAATTCAATTCAACAACAATGTTCAAGCTATTGAACCCGATTCCACTGTTATCGGAGCTGGAGATTGTATCATCTCCGGATGGGGCACCACCAGTTACCCAGGAAGTGTACCAAACAACTTGCAATTCCTCGCCTTGAAAACCATCACCAACACTCAATGTCAATCTGCCTGGGGAAGCAACTCCGTCTTCGATAGCAACATCTGTACCCTCACCAAAAGCGGTGAAGGTGTCTGCCATGGTGACTCTGGTGGTCCATTGGCCGCCAATGGAAAACAAATCGGTATCGTTTCCTGGGGTAACCCATGCGCCAGGGGAACTCCCGATGTCTTTACCAGAGTTTCTTCCTTCATCGATTGGATCAACACCAACACTAAATAAATTTTAATTATTTAGTTCTTATGAACCAAGTGTATGTATATATATAAAAGAGAAATAAAAAACGCTTAATATAATAAATGATGTTTTTAATTATATATATCCTAATACCGTGAACTTGATATAACTCGATATGAATGCAGTAATCATAATTACGAAACTACTATGCCCTTGCATTGTCCCAAATAAAATGTAACATAGCTTAATAGTACAGGTATTGGGTAGTTTTGCAAAGGAAAAGTTTTGCTTGGAAAAGGTTTTTCGTCTTAAGAGACGCGCGGTAAAAAAATACACAAAAATACAAAAATAGAAGTATACCACAATCTAACGCTGAATAACAATTAAAACTAGAACTAACATTAGACCTAGAATTAGAAAGATTCGGGTTTAGCTGCACAACTCTCAATACAGTTAAACCTGAATGATTCTATTTCTAAGGCTTGTGTTAGTTCTAGTGATAGTGCTAGTGTTAAACTCGACCTGACACTAGATCTAGAACCAGAAAGTATCCTATACTAGAAAGTAGTTATGTTATGTTGTTAATGTTAGACCTAGAACTAGAAACATTCGGGTTTAGCCGTGCGTCTCATAAGACGGCTAAAGCCGAATGATTCTAGTTCTTGGTCTAGTGTTAGTTCAACTTTTAGTTCAATAAAAATATACAACAATCTAGCGCTGCATAACAAAGTTTAGCCAACAAAGTTTGAAGACGCACGGCTAAACCCGAATGTTTCTANTGGCAAAAAAAGATTAAGAAAAATCGAGATTAAATAATCTATACTTGATATTGTATTTTTTTTAATGACCGTTTCTAAACTGTCCACCGATTTAGACAATTCCTTTTGTTCGTAAGCGTATTTTTCTAGATATTGATAAAATGTTTCATCAAAAAAACAATGTAATCTATCTCATTTTTTCTATTAAAACACACTATATAAACGGTCGCGATTCAATCTAGAGGCACAAACTAACGAAAATGGTTAAATTCGTTGTTGCTTTCTCAGCTCTTTTCGCTGTTGCTTTTGGTAAGATAAAATTTTAATTTTTCGATTCCTTTATTTATTTTATGATTTGTATCAGGCTACGCCATCGATACCAGAATCGATGATAGCTTTAGCTGGCGTGTCGTTGGTGGTGCTAATGCCGCTGCTGGTCAATTCCCTTACCAAATCTCTTTGAGAGGAGCCTCTGGAAGTCACACTTGTGGTGGTTCCATCCTTAGCGCAAACTGGATCTTGACCGCTGCCCATTGCGTTTATGGTGGATCTGCTAGTTCTTACACCGTTGTCACTGGATCTACCACTTTGAACAGTGGCGGTGACAGATACAGTGTTAGCAGAATCATTGCCCACTCCGGGTACAACCCTAACACCGTTCAAAACGATATTGCCGTCCTCCAAGTCTCCTCCCCAATTCAATTCAACAACAATGTTCAAGCTATTGAACCCGATTCCACTGTTATCGGAGCTGGAGATTGTATCATCTCCGGATGGGGCACCACCAGTTACCCAGGAAGTGTACCAAACAACTTGCAATTCCTCGCCTTGAAAACCATCACCAACACTCAATGTCAATCTGCCTGGGGAAGCAACTCCGTCTTCGATAGCAACATCTGTACCCTCACCAAAAGCGGTGAAGGTGTCTGCCATGGTGACTCTGGTGGTCCATTGGCCGCCAATGGAAAACAAATCGGTATCGTTTCCTGGGGTAACCCATGCGCCAGGGGAACTCCCGATGTCTTTACCAGAGTTTCTTCCTTCATCAGTTGGATCAACACCAACACTAAATAAATTTTAATTATTTAGTTCTTATGAATCAAGTGTATGTATATGTATAAAAGAGAAATAAAAAACGCTTAATATAATAAATGATGTTTTTAATTATATATATCCTAATACCGGGAACTTGATATAACTTGCAACATATGAATGCAGTAATCATAATTACGAAACTACTATGCACTTGCATTGTCCCAAATAAAATGTAACATAGCTTAATTGGGTAGTTTTGCAAAGGAAAAGTTTTGATTGGAAAAGGTTTTTCGTCTTAAGAGACGCACGGTAAAAAAATACACAAAAATAGAAATATGCCACAATCTAACGCTGAATAACAATTAAAATTAGAATTAACATTAGACCTAGAATTAAAAAAGATTCGGGTTTAGCTGCACTTCTCTCAATACAGCTAAACCTGAATGATTCTAGTTCTAAGTCTTGTGTTGGTTTTTGTGATAGTGCTAGTGTTAAACTGGAACTGACACTAGATCTAGAACTAGAAAGTATTCTATACTAGAAAGTAGTTATGTTATGTTACTAATGTTAGACCTAGAACTAGAAACATTCCGGCTTAGCCGTGCGTCTCATAAGACGGCTAAAGCCGAATGATTCTAGTTCTTAGTCTAGTATTAGTTCTACTTTTAGTTCAATAAAAATATACAACAACCTAGCGCTGTATAACAAAGTTTAGCCAACAAAGTTTGAAGACGCACGGCTAAACCTGAATGTTTCTAGTTCTAGATCTAGTGTTAGTTCTAGTTTTACACTAGCATTGTTGTTATGTAGAACTGACACTATACCTAGAACTAGAATCATTTGGGTTTAGCCGCATGTCTCTAAAGACGGCTAAACCCGAATGATTCTAGTTCTAGGTAGAGTATTAGTTCTAGTTTTCAACTTGCACTGTTATTATGCAGTACTAACACTATACCTAGAACTAGAATCATTTGGGTTTAGCCGCACGTCTCTAAAGACGGCTAAACCCGAATGATTCTGGTTCTAGGTATAGTGTTCTAGTTTTACACTTGAACTTTCACTTGAACTAACATTAGACCTAGTACTAGAAACATTCGGGTTTAGCCGTGCGTCTCATACATAAGTCGGCTAAAGCCGAATGATTCTAGTTCTTGGTCTAGTGTTAGTTCTACTGTTAGTTCAATAAAAATATACAACAATCTAGCGTTGCATGACAATTAAACACTAGACCTAGAACTCCGGCTTTCGCCGTCTTATGAGACGCACGGCTAAACCCGAATGATTCTAGTCCTAGGTATAGTGTTAGTTCTAGTGAGAGTGCAAGAATAAAACTAGAACTAACACTATACCTAGAACTAGAATCATTCGGGTTTAGCCGTCTTTAGAGACGTGCGGCTAAACCCGAATGATTCTAGGAATAGTGTTAGTGCTAGTGAGAGTGCAAGTATAAAACTAGAACTAGCACTATACCTAGAACTAGAATCATTCGGGTTTAGCCGCCTTTAGAGAAGTGCGGCTAAACCCGAATGATTGTAGTCCTAGGTATAGTGTTAGTTCTAGTGCTAGTGTTAGTCTAGTTTTATTTGTTATTTACCGCTAGATTGTTGTATATTTTTATTGTTGTATATTGCATCTTAACTAAAATTGGCTGTATAAGTTTTTCATTTTTTAAAACAAAAATAAAATTTGTTTTACTTGAAAATATAAAGCATAAAGTTTACCAAGAAAAAATACATATAACTGAATGAACTAGTGTTAATTTATGAAGATTATTTAAATTAGATTGCAATCTCAAACAATCAAGAGGTGAGGAGATGTTGGAAAATCTTGTTTTTAAATCATTAGCATACATTTAACACTAGGCATGATTAGTGCCATAGATACTCTGTGTGTATTTAAATGTTGGCTATTTCCATTTCTTACAGTTTTTGAAACTTTTTGCATAATAAGGCTTTTTATCAATAAAGCTTCTAAACATTGTTCAGAGACGTCCTAAATGGAAGTGCTGATTCCGGAAAAGTAGCTTGTTTAAGTTATCTGTAGCGAGTAGCTTATCTTTAAAGATTAGAAGTAGGAATTTTCATTGTATCCAAAACACATTATCATTACAAAACTATATAGTTTTGGCAATCTCACTACTCCATTCGTAACTTTGTAAAAATGTTGCAATCAGATTTAATGGTGACTGTAGAAATAGTTTCCATAGATTAGTCACATCTAAAGAGGACTTCAACAAGGGTAGCTCAAATTTGGAATATTGCATGGCATATATTAAGATTAGGAGGATTCCTTTATGCTATAAATGGCACTAAATCGAGAATCTTCCATCAACGATGTTATGACTTTGGATTTGTTTGAGATTCACAAAACACTGTGCTAATCTAAATAAATTAGAGAATTGGCGAAATCTGAAATGTCAAAGCACGATTGCTTAAGCAGTTATCATCATGTGAAAAACTCTGTGAGAGAGATTTCTGAAATAATATCACGGTGACTCTACGAAGATCGTCCGAAAATTTTAGAATTTCTTTCTCCATCTGGCCATAAATAAACTATTTGTGTCGTAAAGGAAATGTATTAAGCAACGAAATCCTGATCACTAGCCTTGTATGTTTCTGAATGAGTTACCAAATCAAATCTAAGCGAGTTAACGAGAAAACCAGCATCTAAACCTTATTCGTACCACCTGGGTTGACATAAAAGCAAGAGAAGATAATCTCCACTGTTGTTTTGTTTAGAGTTAACCAAAAATGTACACAATGATATGAGGCGTTGTGGCATGGCGTTCTGATAATGTTTATGAAGTTTGGTCATTCAGGAAATGAGCTTTTTTTACTCTTAGGGTTTCCACGCAGAACAAATACATTCTCGTTTGAGATAAATAAAGGAAGAATGCTTCAGTATGTATTGAAATCTGAACTCATGTGATGTTGTAATTCTTGAAGTGCAGGATTACAATTTTGAAATTATTCCTTTTATTAGTGCAATATATGCATTTCAAAATTGTATTGTCATCTTTCAGTATTTTTTCTGTACGCATCATTTAAAACACTTAATTTTGTCAGTTATTATTTATAGATTTATGAGGGGATTTACTCTATGCTTCCGATATGCTGATAAAGGTTTCGCCTAAAAACAATGTAATCTATTTCAATTTTTTGTTGAAATATACTATATAAACGGCACCAATTCATTCCAATGGCAGAATATTCAAAATGGTCAAATTCATCGTTGCATTCTCAGCTCTTTTCGCTGTTGCCTTTGGTAAGATAAAATATTTAATTTTTTTGATTCGTTTTTTTACTTTGTGATTTATATCAGGCTACGCCATCGATACCAAAATCGATGACAGCTACAACTGGCGTATCGTTGGTGGTGATGATGCCGCTGTTGGTCAATTCCCTTACCAAATCTCTTTGAGGGGATCCTCCGGAAGTCACACTTGTGGTGGTTCCATCCTTAACGAAAACTGGGTCTTGACCGCTGCCCATTGCGTTTATGGTGGATCTGCTAGTTCTTACACCGTTGTTACTGGATCCACCACTTTGAACAGTGGTGGTGACAGATACAGCGTTAGCAAAATCATTGCCCACTCCGGATACAATCCTAACACCATCGAAAATGATATTGCCCTCCTCCGAGTTTCCTCCCCAATTCAATTCAACGACAATGTTAAAGCCATTGAACCCGAATCCGATGTTACCGGAACTGGAGATTGTGTCATCTCCGGATGGGGAACCACCAGTTACCCTGGATCTGCTCCAAATAACTTGCAATACCTCGCCTTGAAAACCATCAGCAACGAAGAATGCCAATCATCTTGGGGAAGCAACACCATCTTCGACAGCAACATTTGCACCCTCACCCAAAGAGGAGAAGGTGTCTGCCATGGTGACTCTGGTGGTCCATTAGCTGCCAATGGTAAACAAATCGGTATCGTTTCCTGGGGAAACCCATGCGCTAACGGACGTCCAGATGTTTTCACCAGAGTTTCTTCTTTCGTCTCTTGGATCAACGAACAACAAAATTAAAAATTTTTTGAATTAAAATTGAAATAAAAATGCGTAAATAATAAGTGCTCTTTTTAATTAAATACATCCACCAAGGTTACAATAAAATAAATAAAAATAAAACTAAGCCACAATTTGTCTCAAAACTAAAGTTTCTGGATCATAAGTATAAACTGGATCTCTAATCGGTTCGACATCTTTATATCTAAATTGAGCGGTATAAGCCATATTTCTCACATCGTTATTAGTCGTGTAAATGATTCTTTGTAACAACCCAGATGGGTGATAAATGTAATAAACACCTTCCTCGTTTTTCGCATCTTCAACTTCTTTATTTTCAACGTCACCTTCAATTTCTTCGACGTCTTTACTTTCTTTAATTTCTTCCGCTTCTTTTGGAACCTCCTCGGTTGTCGTTGGCATCTCAGTGGTTGTTAAAACATCTTCACTTTCTTCTCTTGGTTCCAAATCAACTTCCGGTGGAGTTAATTCAGTTGGAAGTGGTGGTCCATACTCGCTTTGAGGGGAAGAAAAACTTTGTGGGGGGCCATAAATTTCAGGAAGTTGTTGTTGTCGTGGTAAAACTAGTTGTTGGCGTGGTAAAAGAAATGCTATTGTTGGTCTGTTATAGTTGTAGCCATCTAATTTTTCTGATGATGCGATGGTAAAGATGGTTAAAAGAAGCACTATTTTAAACATTGTTGATTGTTGTTTTTGTTGTTATGGTGTCTTAATTGAAACTGATTTTTAATGAAATACGTCGGGGTATTTATACTTATTTTTTTTATAATAACAAATTTATTCATTCAACATTGGCCTATTATTCGATAGTTTACGCAATATTTTTTTTGTTTTGACGGCCAAAAAGAACCACGTACTCGTTACAAGGCTTGTAACGTAGAAAATACGTTTCGAGAATATTTAATGAGGTTTTACAAGGAATACATAATAAGTTGATTCATTTTTTCTTAATTTTCTTGTTATCTTAAAATTAACTCATTCATTAAATAATTTATTTTAGCGTTAATATATTTCAAGAGATGGCGCCACATCTTTTTTAACTTTTCGTATAAAGTTAAGCCGAGGTCGCTTGCGGCCGAGGCACTAGAGTTGACACCATATTAATATAATATTATACAAAATACAGGTTTACTATAAAGTTAAGCCGAGGTCGCTTGCGGCCGAGGCACTAGAGTTGACACCATATTAATATAATATTATACAAAATATAGGTTTACTATAATGTTAAGCCGAGGTCGCTTGCGGCCGAGGCACTAGAGTTGACACCATATTAATATAATATTATACAAAATACAGGTTTACTATAAAGTTAAGCCGAGGTCGCTTGCGGCCGAGGCACTAGAGTTGACACCATATTAATATGATATTATACAAAATACAGCTTTACTATAAAGTTAAGCCGAGGTCGCTTGCGGCCGAGGTATTAGAGTTAACACTATATTGATATAATATTATACAACACACACCTTTCCTATAAAGCTAAGCCGAGGTCGCTTGCGGCCGAGGCGTTAAGGTTAACACCATAATGACACAATATTATATAATATACACCTTCACAATAAAGTTAAGCCGAGGTCGCTTGCGGCCGAGGCATTAAGGTTAACACCACATAATGATGCAATATTATATAATATACACCTTCACTATAAAGTTAAGCCGAGGTCGCTTGCGGCCGAGGCATTAACGTTAACATCAAAATGACACAATATTATACTATGTATACCTTCTCTATAATGTTAAGCCGAGTCATTAAAGTTGAACCCATATTAATGCAATATTATACAATATACACCTTTCCTATAAAACTAAGCCGAGGTCGCTTGCGGCCGAGGCATTAAAGTTGAACCTATATTAATGCAATATTATATAACATATACCTTTCCTATAAAGCTAACCGAGGTCGCTTACGGCCGAGGCATTAAGGTTAAACACATTAAGGTTTTGATGTAAGGGTACAAAAATTTTACGTCATCATAAAGACAAAAGTAATCTCTATCAAATGAGCCTAACATTGCCCAACATTGCTATTTAAAAAAATTTAAGTGTTATTCGTTACTTATTTGTTTTCTGAATTAAAAACAATTGAATGCAATCCTATTATGGCAAATAAAATATTAAACAACTGTATAAAATGTTTTTTTATAAAGTAAACATTTACCAAGATATATACTATATTCCATACATAATGGACACCTGTATAGAAACGATAATTACAAAACGTATTTTTTCTTAATTTTCTTTGATATTGCAATCTTAAAATTAATTTAATTCAATAAATGACTTATTTTAGCGTTAATATATTTTAACAGATGGCGCCACATCCATTATTAATTTACTATTATTTTTTTTAACTTTTAATTTTATTAATTTTTTAATTAATGTCATAAACGTCATGAAATTGACATTAATTTTTATTGTTTTATCAACGTTTTCTAAAGAATCCGCCGAATACCACAAAGAATATACCGGTTGCGACGCTGAACATTTGGCATCAACAACTTTGGTTGTAACAACAACAAATATCACCACCAGATATTGTACCGGAGCGATAATGAGTACCGATTACATAATAACAGCGGGATATTGTTGCGAAAACGCGATAAACATCACCGTTTTCGCCGGTTTCGATTTGAAAATGTCGAATTGGGAACAAGAAATCGAACACGTCTCAGATGTTCGTTTAAAAAACCAAGTCGAAATGAACAAACTGGAGATATGCTTGTTAGAATTAACGTTAAGGATGACGTTGAAGACGAAATCATTGCCGATTATGAACGATATCGATTTCCTTCAAATCGGTAAAAGGAAAGAGTCCGTTTTTATCGACGTTTTGGGATTTGTACCAATTTTGAATAAAAGAACGTTGAGAGTGAAAAATAAAGATTTAAATATAACGACAAGTTTGAATGTAACGAAAATAGATGCGACAATTTTTAATTTGATTTGTGGCCACGTGGTTTATTCTGAAAGAGAAATGTGTCGAGATTTGTTTGATAAACAAGGTGTAGATTTAAATAAAAGTGACGACTACATTTGCGTTAATAATTGGATGGTTAATAATAGTAATTGTAAGAATGTGTTCGGAGCAATTGGAGTTTATCAATCTCATTTAATGGGAATAGTTTTGTGGAATTTAAGTAAATGTAAAGATGCTAAATATGCGTTTTTAGTTAATGTTAATCATCGGATTCCGACGATTCAACCTTTACATAGACGTAATGGTGGCGCTAGAAAGATTTCAACGTTTTATTTATTCTTTTACTTAACATTTTATACACTTTTTATAATTAATAATAAAATAAATTGGCGTTAATATTTTTGGATTTATTTCACTCTCTCCATAACTTTTTTTATCCATTCAAAATACCAAGAAATTCTTGTATAAACTTCGGGTTTATTAATTCCGCAATTTATACTGAAAGATAAAATTCCAATTTGTTCAATTTTACCATAACTTCCAATAACTAACGGCCCCCCTGAATCTTCATTACAATTACCATCAGTCGCAACACTACTCATACAAATATGTCTTAAACTGACCGCGACAAACGTGTTTCTACACACATCGATTGGAATCGAACGAACATTAGCTATAAGAAAAGTTTCATCGCTCGAATTCATTTCAGATGTAGGAAATCCAAACCAAGAAACCGTTGCGTTATCATTAAAACTTTTATCTATAACAGCTTTTCTTCTTAACACCATAGGCGCAACATTTTTACCAAAAATAATCGAATTTAACGTTCTTATTAAACCAATATCGTTGGCGTAAGTGAGGTTATCAAAATTTTCATGAATTATTAAACCTTGAATATCATAAATTGTTCCGTTTTCAGTTGAGGTTTTTCCAAGGACTATTTTCATGTTTTCTTTTGGGAGGATTTCATGAAGACCATCGTAAGCGCAATGAGCCACCGTTAAAATAAATCGATCTGTTAGGATCGTTCCCGAACAAATATGAATTCCAATATAAGTTATACTCGCTAACGATGGCAATAAAACCGATTCCGTTATCATTATTCCTTGTGGTTTAGATTTATTTGGTAATTTCGATCGTAAATTTGATTTTGCTAAATTCTTTTTGGATTTAGTTTTTTTATTTGATTTTGAAACGGTTTTTTTCTGGCGTAATTTAGAAGGTTGATTTTGTTTGGGTTGATGTAATTTCTTTGATGCTGATTTTGGTATTTGATTTTTTTCTTGATTTTTCGTGCTATTCATTGACTTAGGTTGCATCTTTTTTTTTGAGCTTTTCCCTTGATTTTTTCTCGGTGACGATTTGTAAATATGTTTTTTATCTTTTAATACACTCTTTCCGGCTTGCTTTTTAATTTTACCTTTCGATTTACCAATAACTTTCTTGGAATTTCGATTTTCAGCTTTTGTTATATTCGTATCTGTTTTAGATTCGTTTATTTTTCTTTGTGTCTTCTCGTTTTCTTCGATTGTTGAGTTTGAAATTTGTTTTTGGATGGATTTTCCATTATTTCTTTTTAATTTTTCGTGACTTTCTATAATAAAAAGAAAACATTTATATTTTATGTGTATTGTATTTAGTCATAAAGTTAAGCCAAGGTCACTTGCGAGCGAGGCGCTACTATTTACACCTTCACTATAAAGTTAAGCCGAAGTCGCTTGCGGCCGAGGCACTAGAGTTGACACAATATTGATATAATATAGTACAACATAAATCTTACGAATAAAGTTAAGCCGAGGTCGCTTGCGGCCGAGGCACTAGAGTTGACACAATATTGATATAATACAGTACAACATAAACATTACGAATAAAGTTAAGCCGAGGTCGCTTGCGGCCGAGGCACTGGAGTTGGCAGAATATTGATATAATATAGTACAACATAAACCTTTCGAATAAAATTAAACCGATGTTGCTTGCGGCCGAGGCATCATTAAATTTGACACTATGATAATACAATATTAAATAACATACATTTTCGCTATAAAGTTAAGTCGAGGTCGCTTGCGGGCGAGGCGTTACAATTTATTTCAAAGAGATACAACATTAATATAATTCTAATGTCTCAGCCGCAAGCGACCTCGGATTAACGTTATAGAGAAAGTGTATATTGTGACATTATTGTGTTAACTTTAATACCTCGGCCGAAAGCAACCTCGGCTTAAGTTTATAGAGAAGATGTATATTATACAGAGTGTCTCACGTAACTGGTTCGTTAGAACATTTTCAGGTTCCACTATACGTAGAGGTTTGAAATTTTGATAGCATGGGTTGTTCATTCGGAACATTCGATTTAAAATACTTTCAAGATGGCTGCCACTTCCAGTTTACCGGAAGTAGACCATAACTTCGCTATTTTAAACGGAATGCTAAAAAAAAAATAGGTTGACTTTGATAAAAGTTCCTTTGATCTTATACAGGTTGGTCAAAAATTGAATGACTGTTTCTCCATATTCACTGGCGAGAAAGTCGAAAATTTTAAATGGAACGCCCCATATTTTTTAGCCTATCAGAAAGGGAATTTAATTCTCTACAAATTATCTATAAACATTCCTATACGTACTTATTATAGTTTGCCTCGTATTGGGAAATCTATTAAAACATGCACGAAATGCAGGCCTAACAAACCTATCACAAGGAAACATTTCAAAAAATCGATAAAGATTTTCTTATTTCTGAACATATTTTCGGTGAAGACAACGAAATAAATATTGTATCGTATTTTGTTGCACTTCCAAATTCAATTTAATAACAAATTTATATTTTATCCAAATCTAATTTTCGTCATTAATTTTTTGCTTTAATTGTTTCATTTATTTGATCTTCTGTTTGTTATTTCTGGTAAGTAAAATCTAGTAAACTAAAAGATTATCAATCGTAGTTAATAGTACAAATGATAATAGAAATGAATTAAACAAAAAACTGTCAAAATGTCATGGCTTTCTAATAAAAATACAAACAGCTTCCTGCATGTTTTGATAAATTTCCCAATATGAGGGAAACTATAATAAATAGGTATAGGAATGTATATAGATAAATTGTAGAGAATTAAATTCTCTTTCGGGTTGGCTAATAAAATATGGGGCGTTCCATTTAAAATTTTTGACTTTCTTACGGTTGAATATGGAGAAACGGTAAGTTAATTTTTGACCAGCCTGTATAAGATACTCTGATACAATAAATGACAATCTATTTGACAGCATCTGTAATCTGACAGTAATCGTGCCAAATTAGAGCTTTCTTGAACGTGATGGGCTGGGATATGGGGTTTTAAAGAGAAGAGCATGCTGAACTTTGCCAAAAAGAACATAAAATCAAAATAACTCGAAAACGAAAGACACTAGGTACCAATAACTTTTATGAAAGTCTACATATTTTTTTTCGTACAATTAAAAGGTATAATAAAAACTATAGCATTCCATTTAAAATAACGAAGTTATGGTCTACTTTCGGTAGACCGGAAGTGGCAGCCATCTTGAAAATACTTCAGATTAAAAGTTTGGAATGAACAACCCATGGTACCAAAATTTCAAAACTGTACTAATAGTGGAACCTAAAAAGTTCTAATGAACCAGTTACGTGAGACAGCCTGTATAATATTGTGTAATTATGGTGTTAAAATAAGCAACTGCCTCGGCTTAGTTTTATAGGAAATGTGTCTGTTGTATAATATTGCATCAATATAGTTTCAATTTTAATGCCTCGGCCGTAAGTGACCTCGTCTTAACTTTATAGAGTAAAGATGTACATTGTATAATATTTTATTATGGTGTTAACCTTAATGTTTCGGCTGCAAGCAACCTCGGCTTAACTTTATGGAGAAGGTGTACAATGTATAATATTTTGTCAAAATGGTGTAAACTCTAGTGCCTCGCCCGCAAGCGACCTCGGCTTAACTTTGTAGAGAAGGTGTGTATTGTATAATATTTTGTCAATATGGTGTAAACTCTAGAACCTCGGCCGCAAGCAAGCTAGGCTTAACTTTATAGAGAAGGTGTATATTGTATAATATTATGTCAATATGGTGTAAACTCTAGTGCCTCGGCCGCAGGCGACTTCGGCTTAACTTTATAGTGAAGGTGTATATTGTATAATATTATGTCAATATGGTGTAAACTCTAGTGCCTCGGCCGCAAGCGACCTCGGCTTAACTTTCTAGGGAAGGTGTATATTGTATAATATTATGTCAATGTGGTGTAAACTCATGTGCCTCGGCCGCAAGCGACCTCGGCTTAACTTTATGGACAAGGTGTACAATGTATAATATTTTGTCAATATGGTGTAAACTCTAGTACCTCGGCCGCAAGCCAGCTAGGCTTAACTTTATAGAGAAGGTGTATATTGTATAATATTATGTCAATATGGTGTAATCTTTAGTGCCTCGGCCGCAAGCGACCTCGGCTTAACTTTCTAGGGAAGGTGTATATTGTATAATATTTTGTCATTATGGTGTAAACTCTAGTGCCTCGGCCGCAGGCGACTTGGGCTTAACTTTATAGTGAAGGTGTATATTGTATAATATTATGTCAATATGGTGTAAACTCTAGTGCCTCGGCCGCAAGCGACCTCGGCTTAACTTTATANACAGCGTGTTCATAAAGCTTAGTTACTTTTGATGTTTTTCAAATGGCTTTTTCATAAGTTTTTGAAATGGAATCACCTGTATATTATGTGCTGGTTGAATTGCCCATCAAGTTACCTGTAATAAAATATGCGTTATTGTACTTAATATTATTATTCTGTCTATTTTTATTTGTTTTTTTTGTTCTTCTTTTTATTATTTGATTAATATTTTATAATGTAAAATAATTTTGCTGCCATATAGCAGATTTTAATGCAACTTGGTACTTTATGAGATTTAAAAAGCATGTTACATTGCAATTATTCTGCCATATAATTTATGACTTTAGAGTAAATAAGTTGCACATGTTAAAAGATCTCAAGATCTTTTATACAGCGCATTAATGCTTGTAGAAGAGAAAATGGGCGGCATTTTGAACTACTTCTAAATATTAATTAAATTAATATCTACTTATTGAGCAACGTTTAGTAATTGTTTATAGTTTGTTGCTGCATTTCCTTCAAATAATTTAGTAATTAAAAAAGCGATTTATTGTTCTGCCATTTAATTGTATTTTTTGTATTTTTATCACGTTTTGATTATTTATTTATTAAAGTTTTTTTTTAATTGTATTTTAATGTAATATTACTGATTTACAAATGACAGACAAACAAAAAAGAAAAAACAAAAAAAAAGCGACAAAAAAAGAACAGAATATATTTTTTTAAGTACAATAATGACATTTTATTACACATTTTTCTTTAAATTCTAAATATCAGGAAAACTATTAAAGTTAGACATATGACATACTTATCATTAATTAAAGGGAACTTGATGAGTAATTCAACAATCACGCAATATACAGGAAGTAACTGAGCTTTTTAAACACCCTGTATAGTGTATCTAATATTTTTGAACACTATGATCTATCTACTGGCTTTGACTACTGTCTGAGGTAGTTTCAAGGCCAAATCGGAAAAAATGTCGTTTTTACATCGTTTTTAAAAAATCCTGTAATGGGCACATTTTGGAAGAACAATTGAATATCTCAGGAACTATGAACGCTGTTTACTAGTAATATATATGGTTATATAAACAAATTTAATTATATTAATAATATGATAAAATATACAGGGTGTTCCATTTAAATAAATTTGCGTACACTCCGTTACCCTTAAATGGAACATCCTGTATAAGTGACAATAATTTTATGAGTCAAACAACTTTTGTATAAAATATTTTTTTGTTTTTCACACAATTTAGTAACTATCGACCTCTGGGATACTAATAACTCACATGTGTGTTGTATAATATTGCATCAATATGGTTTCAATTTTAATGCCTCGGCCGCAAGCGACCTCGGCTTAACTTTATAGAGAAGGTGTACATTGTATAATATTTTGTCGTTATGGTGTTTACCTTAATGCCTCGGTTGCAAGCGACCTCGCCTTAACTTTATAGTGGTGGTGTATATTGTATCAAATTATGTCAATATGGTGTAAACTCTAGTGCCTCGGCCGCAAGCGACCTCGGCTTAACTTTATAGAGAAGGTGTACATCGTATAATATTTTGTCATTATGGTGTGCCTCGGCCGCAAGCGACCTCGGCTTCAATATGGTTTCAATTCTAATGCCTCGGTTTAATTTTAAAAACCCTAATCGTACTATTGATATAAAAACGAATGAATCTTACCAGGAATTATTGTACAAAGAACAAAGATTAACAACAAATTGAAGATTTTCATTGTTACAAAACACTGTTTTAATGAAATAATAGCCCCTCTTCAACACCCACGTGTTCATTTATTGCAAAAGATAACATTTATAACAACATAATATATCAACAATTATACGATATTTTTAAATTAATTTTTGATAACATATTTTAGGTGTGCTTATATTTAGTATTTGTTATTTTTTCGTCTTTTTTTCTTTTTATCTTGTGTTGGTAGTTTAATTTCTTCGCTGTTATCTAACCCTTTTTTAAGAACGATATCGATCCAATCATGATAAGATGATATTCTCGTATATACTTCAGGTTTGGTTGAATTACAAGCACCACCATAAGAACTAATACCGATTTGTAAAAAAATTGCTGATGGTTGGATAATTAAGGGCCCCCCAACATCACCGTGGCATATCCCTTTACCTTCTGTACTTGCCAAACAAATTTGGTTTTCCCCAAAAGTTTGGTATTCTAATAAACAAACTCTCGCTGGGACAGTTTTTGTTTTTAAAGAATTTAATTGTTCTGATGGCGATTCTATTGGATGTCCGGAATATATGGAATGTCCCCAACCGAAAGTTAAACCATCCACAACTGTTTGATTATCAGGAATTTGGGTCGATAGAAGTTTAATAATAACCGAAGAAATCAGCGAAATTGTTTTTGAAATTTTTATAATTGCTATATCGTTAATTTTAGTTTCATAATCAAATTGAGGATGAATAATTAATCTATCAACTTCGTATTTATCTCCGTACCTCCAAAACGAGCTTCCTCCGGAAACCATAAGCGAATACGTCGAAATTTTGGTTGTATCGTTCAAATAAAAGCAGCTCGCCGCTGTTAAAATTGCTTTTGAACCAATTATAGAACCGGTGCAAATGTGTTTGTTATCGTGCTGGATACTTGCCACGAAAGGATATTCATTTTCTTTAACTAATTGCCCGCCGACCATTCGAGTTAATTTTTTCTGATCCGATCGAAAAACTAAATCAAAAAAACTCGAAATAAAAACATTCATTTCAAAATCAAAAACTTACCCATGCACGAAAAAATAAAAATAAAATAAAAAAATCGTTTTGAGTACATTTCGAGTGCGATTATAAAAAGTTATCACCATTCATTTTAATTATGACGTAGGATGGAATAAAAACGATAAAGATTTTTCTGTTTTTTTATTACAAGGATTTTTTTATAAATTTTTTCTTGCCAAATCAATCGTTGACTTAATCCACGGATAATTAGTTGAAATTCTTGTAAAAACAGTCGGAATTTGCGTTTTGCAATCGCTAATGTAAGAAGCGATTCCGATTTGAATATATTTTCCATTACTTTGCATAAATAAAGGCGCCCCAAAATCTAAGGCACAACCATAAAAGTTTTCGCGAAATTTCTCATCAATCATACAAAATTCCTCCGGATAAATCCTGTTATAAACCACGCTACAAACCGTCGAACTAACAGAAGCTAAAGAAATCGCGGCTAAATCATCAGAAATTTCCTGCGTGGAAAATTTTCCTTTAGGATTTATCGTACTCCAACCAATCGCGACGGGTTCAATTTTAAACAAATCGACGTTGTAATAATTTTGATTTAATATGATCGATTTTGACGATTCTAATGGGGGAATCGGAATATCCATTTGTAATAAAGCCACGTTTCCCTGTTGATCCAAAAGGTTGTAAGATGGGTGGATGTGGATTTCATAAATTGGGTAAACTTGCGAATTTTTTAATGACATACTACCAACGTAAACCAACATTTGATGCTTTGGCAACAATTTCCCATCGTTTGCATAACAACAAAACGCTGAGGTTAAAATAAACATTGGGGTAATTATTGAACCCGAACAATAATGAAGGGCTCCTAATCGTATACTTGCTATAAATGGATAATAATTAATTTCTTCAGTTTCATATTCATCAGAGTTTTCATTGTTGTAATCATTTTCATAAACATTTTCTTCGCCGTAATCACCTTCATAAGAATTTTCTTGGTTGATATTGTTTCCATGCGAATTTTCCTCGTTGTTGTCACTTTCATAAGAATTTTCATCGTTGTAATCACTCACATTAGGATTTTCTTTGCCATAATCGCTTTCATTAGAATTTTCTTCGTTGTAATCACTCACATTTGGATTTTCTTTGCCGTAATCGCTTTCATTAAAATTTTCTTTGCCATAATCGCTTTCATTAGAATTTTCTTCGTTGTAATCACTCACATTAGGATTTTCTTTGCCATAATCGCTTTCATTAGAATTTTCTTCGTTGTAATCACTCACATTAGGATTTTCTTTGCCATAATCGCTTTCATTAGAATTTTCTTCGTTGTAATCACTCACATTAGGATTTTCTTTGCCATAATCGCTTTCATTAGAATTTTCTTCGTTGTAATCACTCACATTAGGATTTTCTTTGCCATAATCGCTTTCATTAGAATTTTCTTCGTTGTAATCACTCACATTAGGATTTTCTTTGCCATAATCGCTTTCATTAGAATTTTCTTCGTTGTAATCACTCACATTAGGATTTTCTTTGCCATAATCGCTTTCATTAGAATTTTCTTCGTTGTAATCACTCACATTAGGATTTTCTTTGCCATAATCGCTTTCATTAGAATTTTCTTCGTTGTAATCACTCACATTAGGATTTTCTTTGCCATAATCGCTTTCATTAGAATTTTCTTCGTTGTAATCACTCACATTAACATTTTCTTTGCCATAATCGCTTTCAATAGAATTTTCTTCGTTGTTGTCACTTTCATATAAATTTTCTTCGTTGTAATCACTTAGATTAGGATTTTCTTCGCTATAATCGCTTTCGTTAGAATTTTCTTGATTGTGATAGTTTTGATCAACATTATTTCCTGGATTATAATCGTAATTTGGGTCATTTTCTTGATTTTGATCGTTTTGATAAATATTATTTTCCACTTCATAAAATAAAACTAAAAAAATCACCAATTTACCTCCAACATTGAGGTTTTTCATTGTAATGTGTAGAGAAAAAGGATGTTCGAGTTTTTGAAACGGTTTTAATTTTTATCGTCAACCCACGTTAAAAAAATAAAATTGTTTTGTTTTTTTTAACATTAAAAACTCAAATTTTTGTAGAATTTTATTCTGCTTTTGTTAGATTTTCTAGTCTTTTAGAGGGGTAAAAGATTGATGCTATGAATGTAAAAGAAATTCAAGACTATGTTTTACAATTCTTAACAGACTTTATGAACAGCGTTGTATCGCTTTTACACCTAATATAGATAACCAGCAACTCATCATTCAATGGTTGAGTTTCAAATATAATGAGAACGAGGACTGTATTGATAAATTGGAAACTTTCGTTTCTCTGATTAACAATTTTTTTTGGTTCATCTCGCAACATTGCAACATTNCAAATATAATGAGAACGAGGACTGTATTGATAAATTGGAAACTTTCGTTTCTCTGATTAACAATTTTTTTTGGTTCATCTCGCAACATTGCAACATTTACCGTGGTAGACATCCTTCATTACTATTCTTAGAAACTCTCAACATCTTTGGCAACATCCGACATCATCTCTGACACCCATTAACATAGTTTCGGATTTTTGTACACAACATTGTATCGTTTCTGACAATCTCGAGAAATGTTTGCAATAACGAAATCTTAATATTGTCTTAATATCATTTCAGACATATCTTAACATCACCTCGGACATCCTTCATTACCAACGATACCTTAAAATCGTCTTCAACAACATACCATGCCGTTATTGACAACTCCCGTGTATCCCGGCAGTACATAATCTCGTTNTTTGATTAACAATTTTTTTTTGGTATGTATCTATTCATCTCCCAACATTGCAACATATTCTTAGAAACTCTCAACATCTTTGGCAACATTCGACATCGTCTCTAACACCCATTAACATAGTTTCAAATTTTTGTACACAACATTGTATCGTTTCTGACAATCTCAAGAAATGTTTGCAAAAATGAAATCTTAATATTGTCTTAATATCAAACTTTTAATGAAAGGTTTGACGTTTCGGATGCCATGTTGCAACCTTCTTCAGAAACCACTTCGAACCAGTTTCTGACTGAAACTGTTCGTCAAACCTTTTATTAAAAGACGCACGGCAAAACCTGAAAGTTTCTGGTGTTAGTTCTAGTTTTAGTTCTAATTTTAGTTTAATTGACACCGGCTGTGAAAGCCTTCATACCTATATGTCTTAATATCATTTCAGATATATCTTAATACCATCTCGAACATCCTTCATTACCAACAATACCTTAAAATCGTCTTCAACAACATACCATGCCGTTATTGACAACTCCCGTGTATCCCGGCAGTACATAATTTCGTTTCTGGACATCTCTTAGGGCCGGTTGTACAATATACCGATAAACTTCCAGATAGCATTATCTGGCAGGTAAGTTAGTTTGTACTGTATTACAATGTATGGATATGTATGTTGGTGAGAATCAATTTAGACACCCAATATCATCCCAGGCAACATATAATGTCATCTTTAGCAACCTCTCCAACTTCATCGCAAGCATCAATATCGTCTTTGACACCCATTAACATAGTTTCGGATTTTTGTACACAACATTGTATCGTTTCTGACAATCTCGAGAAATGTTTGCAATAATAAAATCTTAATATTGTCTTAATATCATTTCAGACATATCTTAACATAATCTCGGACATCCTTCATTACCAACGATACCTTAAAATCGTGTTCAACAACATACCATGCCGTTATTGACAACTCCCGTGTATCCCGGCAGTACATAATTTCGTTTCTGGACATCTCTTAGGGCCAGATGTACAATATACCGATAAACTTCCAGACAGCGTTATCTGGCAGATAAGTTAGTTTGTACTGTATTGCAATATGTATGTTGGTGAGAATCAATTTAGACACCCAATATCATCCCAGACAACATATAAAGTAATAAGCATCAATATCGTCTTTGACACTCATTAGCCTAGTTACGGATACTTTTGCACAACATCTTATCGTTTCTGACAATCTCGAAATATTTTTGCGAATTTGAGGTTCTAATATGATCTTAGATATATCTCAACATCATCTCAGATATCCCTCATAACCAACAATTCCTCATAATCGTCCTGGTCAAAATACAATGCCGCTATTGACAAACCACGGCATTGTCGTATCGTTCTAGACACGTCCCAACATCATCCCTAACATTCCTCATTTACATTCTTGGTGTACATCGTACCGGGCAGTACATAATCTTGTTTTTTAACATCTCTTAATATGGTATAATCGCGGGTATCATTACATCAATTTAGACACCCCGTATAACACAAATTGTTGTTTCTGACCACCCTTGACATCATCGCGGACATTCTTCAACATTATTCATGGCGTTATCTTAAGTTATCATACCTGGCATCCCTCAAAATCGTCCTCGACAGGATATAATGCTCCTTAATATCATCTCTGGTGCCCATCAACATCGTATTATCAGTATACAGGTATTTCAGGTTTTTGTAGCAGGACTTCATATAAACATAGGTCGACAAACGCTTTGTTTTGGAGATACAGGTGTTCAAATTAAATTTTTAAATTGATTTTTATTTAATATTAATGTAAAAAAATTTGCTTGTACAATTCTGACCGACGAATTACTGATCAAGTAATGGTATTTAAGAACAACAAACATTCCTAATCTTATTAAAAGTTCATCTCTTGTGGGAACAGGTGTCACATAAAATTTTCTTTTCAAATATCTCTACACAAAAAAGTCTAAAGATTTAAAGATCTGCAGATCGTGGGGCCAGGCGACTGGTCCACCACGATCAATCCATTTTGCAGAAAAATGGTTGTGTAGCCAATTTCTTACCACCCTACCACGATAAGCTGCACAATCATCAAGTTGAAACCAGGCCTTTCTTCTTAAAGCTAAATCAATGTCATCCCACATATTGGCATGTTTAGCTACCAAAAATTACAAGAAAGCCACAGCGGTTAGTTGTGGTAGCAAAAAGTATGGCCCGAAAAGATGATGGAGCACTCCATAATCGTCTTTCTCATGCCAAAAAACCTCCGTGTACCAAATTTGAATAGAATCGGTTGAAATACACGTGTAATATTAAATAAAAATCAATTCAAAAATTTAATTTAAACACCCTTAACCTATGTTTATGTAAAGTTTTTGTGCTAATTTTAAAAGATCTATCGACTCATAAAGAGCTGCTACAACCTGAAACACCCTGTATAATCGCGTTTTTGAACATTTCTTAATATGATAAAATCGTGGACATCCTTAACATAGTTTTGGATGCTTACACACAACATTATATCGTTTCTGATAATCTCGAAAGATGTCTTCGAATATGAGGTTCTAATACCGTCATTAACCCTTAATATCATCTCTGGTACCCATCAACATCGTATTATCAATATATAATAGCGTTTTTGAACATTTCTTAATATGATATAATCGTGAACATCCCTACATAAATTTAAACACAAAACACTATCTCGGACAACATATAATATCATCCTTAGCAGTCTCCAACATCGTCGCGGGTATCTGTCAATATCGTTTCTTACACCCATTAACATAGTTTTGGATGCTTACACACAACATTGTATCATTTCTGATAATCTCGAAAGATGTCCGTGAATTTGAGATTAATATCATCTTAGATGTGTCTCAACATCATCCCGGACATTCCTCATTATCAACAGTACTTTAAAATCGTCCTGGATAACATACAATCATTGACAAACCTCGATATCATGTATGGTACTCTCTCAACATCGTACCAGACAGAAGATAATCTTGTTTTTGAGTATCTCTTAATACCCCGAATAAAACACAATGTTGTTTCTGATCACCTTTGACATCATGGCGGGCATCTTTTAATCAATCTAGATACATCTCAACATCATCCCACATAGCAATACAGTGTTTCCCAAAAGTCTAATCATTTCCCATTCTTTTGAGCTAGAAAAATAGCAGTAACCATGGCAACCAATTGTTTTATATTTTTTATTAAAGACAAAGATTATTTTTGATATCTGAAACAATTGGTTGCCATGGTTACGCATGGCTATTACTATTTTTCTAGCTTAATTGAATGGGAAATAATTAAATTTTAAGATAATTTTGAACATCTTAATATGGTATAATCGAGGACATCCTTACATCAATTTGGACACCCTGAATATCACACAATGTTGTTTCTGACCACCTTTGACATCATCTCGGACATTCCTCAACATTATTCGTCCATCTCATCCTAAATTATCATTCCTGCCATCTGTCAAAATCATCCTCGGTTGCACACAATTCCGTCTTTAATAACCCTTAACATCACTGTGAACATCTTTGTATTAATCTGGACACTCTCAATATCTTCATAGCAATATAATGTTGTGTCTGACAATCCTAGGCGTGGTCTCCGACATATCTCAACATCATTTCTATCATATACAAACATCCTTATGTATTTTTTTTCCATATCCCAACATCATTCTGACATTTTACATTACTATTTACAACATGGTCCTCACCAGCACACGATATCGACTCTAACACATCTTTAATATAATCTGGGCATCACACTATGCTATTTATGACAATCTTTGATATCTTTAAGAAATTATGTAAATAAAAAACTTTGCTTTTCAGAAGGGTATTTTTTATTTTCGGCTCTACCGGTTTCGACTAATTCTTTTTAGTCATCTTCAGGAGCAATAGCCACCTGTTATACAATTTAAAAAATCACATTAAAAACTAAATTAAAATATATAATAAATTTTGTTCTTCAAAAAATACATGTTTTTAGGTTACTTCAAAAATTAACTTACGTCTGTTATACTTTTAATTTTCGAAATCTGGAATCATCTCTTCTTTCATCAGTACTTTCTTGAATTATTCGTTCTTAAATGTTGTTAAAATTTTCTCTATTTTTATGTTTTTCCTTATTTTTAGTTCACGTTGAATGTTATTATTAGTAATGGTTGCTTTATCTTTATTTTTAGGTTATGTTCAACCTTGTGAATATAGCCGTGTATTCTTTAAAATTTAAATAGTTTAAAATATTGTGGTAAGGTTAGGTTGGCTGAATACATTTTGTTATCTTTGTGGTCACAATTAGCATAAATATTATTTTCCTGTTATTATATGAAGCTTCGTTAATGTCGAGTGAGTTCTTGGTGCTTGAGTCAAGGTTTAAAAATTCAATGTCATGTTATGTCAAGTTAGCGTTTTAGTTAGGGAAATAGGGAAAGAAAGGATAAAAGGCAGGAGAAAGGAGAGGAGTAGTTGCCATGGGACCCAGATAGTTGCGATTTTAGAGTTGCAACCATGGCTTTAAAATCCTCGTTCTTCTGGGGGTTTCTTTTTAGGGAGGGGTGTATGGTGTTTTTGGCTGAATATATTTTGTTGTCTTTGTGGTCATAATTAGCATAAATATTATTTTCCTGTTATTATATGAAGCTTCGTTAATGTTGAGTAAGTTCTTGGTGCTTGAGTCAAGGTTTAAAAAATTCAATGTCATGTTATGTCAAGTTAGCGTTTTAGTTAGGGAAATAGGGAAAGAAAGGAGAAAAGGTAGGAGAAAGGAGAGGAGTAGTTGCCATGGGACCCAGATAGTTGCGATTTTAAGCTGCAACTGTGGCTGTAAATCCTCGTTCTTCTGGGGGTTTTCGGGGAGGGGTGTATGGTGTATTTAGGTAAGTATACAATGGTCGTGTCATTGTCGTGATTTGTTCGTTGAGACAAATTGTGTGTGGGTTAAAAAATTTGAATTTGTTTATCTCGTAGTTTTCGAGAGCTTCCATTACATTACCTTTGTTTCTATAATGTATTATGGTTGCGTTTTTATTTTCGTCAAATTGATGGTTTTTATTGAAAATAAGGTGTCTGCCAAAGTTAGATTTTTGTTGGTTTTTGTGTTCTTTTATTCTTGTTCGCAGAGATCTTCCTGTTTCACCTATATACGTTGCTTGGCAGGTGTCGCATGTTAATTTGTATATTCCGTTGTTATCTAATTTGTTAATTTTGTCCTTATTATTTAATAATAATTGACCTATTGTGTTGTTACTCTTAGAGGTTAGCTTAATGTTGTATTTTTCAAATATTTTCCTCATCTTACCATTTATGTCTCCTTGATATTCCAAAGCTATGTATGTTTTGTATTTGTTTTCTTGGTTTTGGCTTAGTGTTGTCAGAGTGTTGCGTGTTTCTTTGTTCTTCTGTCTTATTATGATTTTATCAATAATATCTGGTTTATAACCATTGTTCTTACATATTTGTTTTATAATTGTTGTTTCTTTTTTCATTTCATCTTCCTGTAATCTTGTGTGTAATGCTCTGTGTGTGTATGCTCTAAAAGCCGCTAATTTGTGTGTATATTCATGATTTGAGTCTTGTGGTATCACTATGTCTGTCTGTGTTTTCTTTCTAAAGATTTTAAATTGTAGTTCATTGTCAGTTTTTATAATTGTTATGTCCAAAAAATTTATTCTATTATCTTGTTCTGTTTCCAAAGTAAATTGAATGTTTTCATGTAACGTGTTAATATATGCGTGTAAATTCTTTGTAATGTGGTCTTCCTTCGTATTCAAAACAACCAAAACATCATCCACGTATCGCTGCCACATAATTATGTTATTGTTATACGGATTCTTGTTGTTATTAATCATTTTTTCCTCTAAGTTGTTTAAAAATATATCAGCCATCAATCCGCTAAGCGGAGAACCCATTGGTAATCCCTTGTCATATGTATAATATTGTCCATCGAAGCTACAGAAGTTTTGTTGTATGCAGATTTCAAATAATTTATATATGTTCTTGCTGTCTGTTTCATTGTTAAGTTTTTCGTCTAGTATGTTCTTTAAAATTTGTAATGTTTCTGTGGTTGGTATGTTTGTGTATAGGTTAGTAACATCAAATGATAATATTGTGTATTCTTCTGGTAGTTTCATCTTTCCAAGTTTTGTCAAGAGTTCTTCGCGGTTTTTTATAGTAAATTTAGGTGTGAAATCAGAATTTAAGAAATTACACTTAATGTTTTTTCTGGCAACCTCTGACATCCATCAATATCGCCCTGGAGATTATATGATGTCTTTTCTGGAAATCTTTGTCAAAAACCATGTTCTCTTCTATACATGTATATCATAAATGATAAGCTTAGATTTCACCATGTTGGGTTTGGTAATCATCAAGTTAAGTTTCCTAACAGTCGTTTTGAGCAGCTCTTTATCTTTACCTCAAATAATCTTATCCTCTTCAGTCCTCATTGTTTATAAATTTTTGTTCATTCTCCTCTTATGGGAAAAGTGTTGTGGTCGGTGGAGAAATCTTCTTCGACTGATCCCTGGTCCTTTTATACTGGTACAGAATGTTTATTTGAGTTTATTCTTTCTAATTCAAGTAAAGTTGAAACTGAGTTCCTAGGATTTTCTGATTAACATTTTGAATTTTGAAATGAATAAAAAAAATAAATGATTGAGAATTTTTTTTATTAATCTACATCTAACAATGTCATAGCATCTGATATCCAATCCTTAAAATAAAAAATTCTTGTATGAACCTCAGGTGATGTGTTATTGCAATCACCACCAAAAGAAACCAATCCAATTTGCATTAATTCAGTGTAAACTTGAATGAAAAGAGGTCCACCAGAATCTCCACTACAAGTTCCCTTCCTACTCGATCCAGTTAAACATATATTCCTTTCATCAATGTGCCTATAAAATTTTCGACAACTTTCAATACTTATCGTTTTAATTTTGACCAAATTCAAAACACTCGAAGCTTTTCTGACCATAAAACCATTATCGCTTGTAAATCCCCAACCGATTACCATACATTCCAAATCAGATTCTTTGGGTAAATCATTAAGATACAATTTAATCGGTTGTACATTTTGAGTAAATTCGACATCTTCTTCGGTTTTAAATAATCCGATATCGTTGGTTGTCGTAGCTTTATCGTAATCTTCGTGAGCATACGATTTAGATATTTCATATTTCGTTCCGGTTTCCCATTTGGAGGATCCGACGGAAATTAAAATGTTTTCTATATTTCTTGGTTCGCTTCCTGAATAAGTACAATGAGCCGCTGTTAAAACGTAACGTTCCGAAATCAAAGAACCTCCGCAAATATGTCTGTTGTTGTAAATTATGCTAACCACGAATGGATAATCCTTCTGATTCGCTACTTCGCCTTCAATAATTCGAACTTTTTTTCTTCTTCGAATTTTTTTACTTTCCGTTAAAATTAAAAATAAAAAAAGTAGGTAAAATTTTATAATGTACATTTCGAATAAACGATGTAAAAACCAAGATGATTTTATTAGTTAAACGTGGGCTTTAATTGATCCCACGTTAAAAAGTTTTCTTTGTTTTCTCGTATTATTATCGAAAATGCACATCAAACTTTATTTTTGCATTTTTTTGTTTTTATTCGTGGTCGAATCAAAAAGTAAATGTTTAAAAAGCAGGATAGTTCGTATCATTGAGGGTGGGCCAGCAGATCAACGTAATTTTCCGTTTATTGTGAGCATAATTTATAATGGTTATCATACTTGTGGGGCTTCTTTGATAACGAGTCGTTATGTTTTAACGGCAGCTCATTGTGCATACTCAAGACATCAATTAATAGATGAACGATACACCTTTATATCCGTTGGATCTTCGAGATGGGAGGAAGGCACCAAATATGGGGTTTCAAAAATATACGTTCACGATGAATACAATAATGATAGAGTCGTAAATGATATCGCATTGTTAAAAACTGACAAAAAAGTCCGATTTAGTACATATATTCGGCCGGGTAAGTTGTATGGGAACGAATTACCAAAACAATCTGGTTTGGAATGCATCGTAATCGGATGGGGTTACACAAGTAATAATGGTTACTTAGTAAAATCTGCTACTGATGTTTTGAATAAGGTAAAAATCACAACGATAAGTCCACAACGATGTCGGCGTTACTACAGAAATGTTGATGAAAGAAATATTTGCTTAACTGGAATTGGTAGGCAAGGATCTTGCAGTGGCGACTCTGGGGGGCCCCTTTTAACTGATATTGACGGTAATTTAGTGCAAATTGGGTTGGTTTCTTATGGTGGTGATTGCAACAACACCGCACCTGAAGTTTATACCAAAATTTCTTATTTTAAAGACTGGATATTAAACTCTGTAAAATTATTAGATGCAAATTAATTGATCCTCTTAAAGGATCGATTATGTGATGGCATAAAAATATTACATTTAATGAGTTGAGTTTTATTAAGTTACCTTTAAAGTTATGTATACGAAACTAAACGCAAAGAAGAATGATAAATACTTTATTCTCACTTCGCCGAGGTCGCTTGCGGGCGAGCCGCTGGATACTATTATATCAATATGAAGGTAATACTACTATCCGTGCAAAAAGTCAAGGCCCCTCACTTTAGTAATCGATATCTTCGCAACCGCTCCATAAAAAAAATTGTAACAAAGTTTGTTGTAATCACTGAACATTTCTACGTAACTTATGTTAATCTGAAAATTTTCGGATCCACGGTTTTCTTTTTACCGCGAGTTAAGTGAAAAATTTACCCGATTTTTTACGGAATTGGCAACTTTATCAACTTTGCGATTTTTTTTCTCGAAAACTATCGTACGAAAAAAATTGAATTTTGAACAGGTGGTAGTCTGATGTGTTCTCAATGAGTGGCATATTTTATTTTTTCGATATTTCATACAGTTTCGCGGAAAATCGCGGTTTAGTAAGACGCCGTTATGTCGAAAACGGTTGGGTGGATTTCCTCGCGGATTTAACCAAAATATGTCAAATAATGTTGGTTGTCGGATTCCGTTATCAGTTTTTAAAAATTAAGGCTCCCTATTTTTTTAAGAGCGATTTAATGGAATTACAAATTAAAAAGAAACAGAAATAAGCTCTGCGGGGTGACGGGGGTTCCGGCCAATCGCAACAGATGGTGCGTCCCAGACAGGACGTCGCGCCTTATTTCTTTATGTAGGCAAGATAAAGACGCGACGTACTGTCTGGGACGCACCATCTGTTCCGATTGGACGGAACCTTCCTTTCTCCGCATAGCTGATTTTTGTTTCTCTTTAATTTGTAATTCCATTAAATCGCTAAATAGTTTTGGAGAGAAAAAATCGCAAAGTAGACAAAGTTGCTGGCACTCTCAAAAATCGGGTACTTTTTTCATTTAACTCGCGATAAAAGTAAAACCGCGGACCCGAAAATTTCCAAATTAACATGTGATACGCAGAAATGTTCACTGATTACAATAAACTTTACAGCAATTTTTTCCATCGAGCGGTTAGGAAGATATCGATCTCTAAAGTGAGGGGCCTTGACTTTTTGCACGGATAGTAGGCTTTAGCGTATCGCCCGCAAGCGATCTCGGCAGTATTAGATGATATCGTTTATTTGATATCATGAAAACTGAACCAAATGTGTAACACTTGAATGAGAAAGCGTTTATGCTCACTTCTCCCAGGTCGTTTACGGGCGAGGTGCTAGAATCCTCTAAAACTAACGATATCATATTGATATATGTATCAAAAAAATTATATTTATAATTAAATTTACATTTAATATCTTACCGGCGAGACGATAGCAACAAACCGCCCAGCAACAAACTTTTTCCTTTATATTTCCACCTACTTCTAGGGCCCATATCTTCGTTATCTACAAAGATAGCGAAAAACTAAGCACACGGTTGGAAAGCTTGATCTTTTCTCCATCATAAACCGAGTTTTCGATATGTTGATATTAAGAGCAAGAAAAAATAAGAAACGTCGCACTGCATTCAATTTACCTCAGAATTACCAAACTTCACGGCCTTGTGCAGCCGTTACCAGATGGAATGTTATTTACATATTCGGAAAGAGCTGACCTTGGACTATCTTATTCCGAGTTTTCGTCAGTCAATATCTGTCGGCGTCTGTAAAAAAACGCTCCTGAAAAAGAGCCTACAGTTGGCAACAAACTTTACCTTTGAATTTCCATCTACTTTTCGGAAAGTTTGGTAAATCCGAGGTAAATTGAAGCAGCGCGACGTTTCTTATTTTTTCTTGCTCTTATTATCAACATATCGGCGGACGAAAACTCGATTTAAGATAGAGAAAAGGCCAAGCTTTCCAACCGTGTGCTTAGTTTTTCGCTATCTTTCTAGATAACAGAGATATGGGCCCTAGAAGTAGGTGGAAATATAAAGGGAAAAGTTTGTTGTTGAGCGGTTTGTTGCTATCGTCTCGCCGGTTAATATCTTGAGAAGTAAACCAAACGTACAGCAATTGAATGAGAAATCATTTATTTAAAACTTTTTTGCCCCTCTGATGTTCATCAAAAATTTAATAATTTCTGAGAAAAAATTAATTAAGCAAACTTTTACAAACAAATTTTTAATGAAAAAATTTTAGTAGGCTTTGTCAGAAATATTTTTATTTATGATCATCTTCATAAAAAAACTCTAGGTATAAATTGAACGGGGGTGGTTACGTTTAGTAACTTAGAAGTGAATATTGAAAGTACAAATAAGCTAGAACTAAACTTATTCCCCAAATTTCATTTTCCTGGTGTTTATAGTTCTTGAGAAAAAAAATTAAACCAACATTTTTTGCCAATTTTGAATTCACCCCTTGAAATTTATTGCAGTCATTCAGATACACCCTGTATAAATGGAGCGGCGCGAGACCGAGTAGGCCTTCCAAAGCAGCCATCGAACAGGATCTCATTGCACCCGTTATGTTAAGACATGCTAACCGCTGGATTTGTGCCAGCTGTTGTTGTGCCACCAAACCAATGAGGCGTAGGCGACCATGGGTCTGATTATTGCTACGTAGGCCCAATGAGCCATTCGTGGTTTAAGACCCCAGTTCCTTCATAGTAGTCTGGAGCAGATCTGGTTTGCCATAATGGTTTATCTAAGTGTGAGTTCCAGATTAGTTTACTGTCTAGTATTACCCCTAGGCATTTAACTTCTGTTTTGAGGTTAATAATTCTGCTTTCAATTGAGGGTGTTTTTATTTGTAGCTTCCTTCTCCGAGTGAAAAGGACTATTTCGATTTTATTTAGATTGATGCTGAGCTCATTCCTTCTACACCAAGTACTGGTGAGTGGTAGGGCTTTCTTCATTAATTGAGTTATGATTGTATCATATTTACCTCGGATTGTGATTACTAGGTCATCAGCATACCCCTGAATCTTGAATCCGTTTTTTGTTAGGGTATTCATCAAGTCATCAACTACCAGGCACCATAATAGAGGTGATAGCGCCTTTATAGTAATTTGATTGTCAACGGATATGCATCTTTTACGTTTAGAGCCGTCTCTATGGATTCATAAGAGGTGTTATCAAACGCACCCTCTATGTCTATGAAAGCACATAGGGCTATCTCTTTGATTGCAATTACGTCTTCTAAAGTGCTAGTCAAAACATGGAGAGCAGTAATTGTTGATTTTGCTTTCTGGTAAGCATGTTGGCTAGGGTGGAGTGGATTTGTGAGAAGCACTCCGTTCCTTAGGTATTGATCGATTACCTTTTCCATCCCTTTGAGGAGAAATGAAGTTAGGCTAATTGGTCTGTACGCCTTGGGGTCCGCGTTTGAACGCCTACCACCTTTGGGTATGAAGACCATCTTTACTTACCTCCATAGTGTGGGTATATAGCTAAGGCTGTAGCTAGCTATACAGGGTGATTCAAAAAACCGCTAGAATATAGGGATATTATTACTGGGAGCAGGTCTTCTAAGCCGTTTTGCAGAAAAATAGGCAGAATTCCATCTCCTCCAGGTGATTTTAGGGGCTTGAAATTCGAGATAGCCCACCTTACTCTGTTGGGTGTAAAAATGTTCCCAGTTATGTTGCGAACCCTACCTGATAGACGGGTTATATCCATTACTTCAGGATCGGCATCTACGTGGGGGCAGACTTTCGAGGAAGGGAAGTAGTAGCTCCAACGATTCCTTAGCATCCTCAGTGTATTTACTGTCTTGTTTGCATAGGTGGCCTAGATCAGTGTTGTGATCTTTTGCCAAGATCTTATGCAGACAAGCAACTATAGGCATATATTGTCTATGGTATACTAAGCTATATTGATATAATAACATATCCAGCGCCTCCCCCACAAGCGACCTCGGCGATTTCTCATTCATGTGTTGCACGTTTGGTTCATTTTCTATGATATCAGATAAACGATATCATCTAATATTGCTGAAGTCACTTGCGGGCGAGGAGACTTCAGCTAGACCCTAGTATTTGTTTTATATAGATTTATATACCGTTTCAGGCATTAATTAAAATTAAAGAAATATAAATTAAATTTTTATTTATCTTTTTTTTTAGTAAGTTAGGATTTTTTTAATTTTAAACGTCTCCCCGAATAAATAGCATTTGCTTTACGAAATCCCCCCTTTCGTCGTATTTTGGGGTAAATTGGTTCAACGACGAAATCTCGAGTACGATTATTTCGTACCCAAGCGAAAATTAAAGGGTAACTATATCCGTAATCGTGATGATGGTGATCGTAGTTAAAATCTTGATTATCGTCACTATCTGAGTCTAATAACCTCATCGAGTCTGTTATCCAATCTTCAAAATAAGAAACACTTGTATGGACTTCAGGTGAGGTGTTGTTGCAATCACCACCATAGGAAACTAATCCAATTTGGATTAAATCACCTCCATCATAATATAAAAGTGGCCCACCGGAATCTCCACTACAAGTTCCTTTTCTTCCCGTCCCAGTTAAACAAATATTCCTTTCATCGATATTTTCATAATACTTTTGACAACTTTCTGTACTTATCGTATTAATTTTAACAACATTCAAAACATCAGCTGCTTCATCTATCATAAAACCCCCATTACTTGTATAACCCCATCCAATCACGATACATTCCAACCCAGATTCTTGAGGTAAATCTTTCTTATTTAATTTAACCGGTTGAACGTTAGAAGTAAACTCGATTTTCTTGGCAGTTTTAAACAACCCAATATCATTCGTGGTTGCAACTGCATTATAATTAACGTGGGCGTAAGTTTTTGATAATCTATACTTAGTTCCCAATTGCCATTTTGAAGCACCAACGGAAACGACGGTGGTGTCTAAATCCCTGGGAATAAATCCTACGCTATACGTACAATGAGCCGCTGTTAAAATATAACGATCCGAAATGATAGAAGCCCCGCAAACGTGGTTACCTTCTTCGATTATGCTTGCGATGAATGGAAAATTACTTTGATCGACCACCTCGCCCTCGATGATGCGCATGTTTTTTTTTCGTTGTCGAGGTTTCGTTTCTGCCACGATTAAATATAAAAGGAGTAAGAACAATTTTGTTGTGTACATCTTGAATAAACGATTACGTTGAGAAACAAGTTCAATTTTTATATCTTAAACGTGGGATGGAGATAAAAATGTTTTATATTCAATTTAAAATCTGAACCCAATTATTTGTTTTCTTAACTGGATTTGGAATAAAATCTAATACTAATCAGATATATAAATATCCATATGTGATTCCCTTTTCGTAGAGTAACATCAACTTGATTATGGACATTAGATATACGGACATCACTCAGGAGGCTTCGATCAGACAATATCGGGTTGGCCTCCATATTGAAATCGTTGACCGACCAAAATAAAACCTCCACTCGTTTTACATTATAGAGAGGAGGATAAAAGCAAGAGGTGCTGACTTTGAGTTACTACTTGGGCTGGGTTTGATAACACATAGGTTGACTTTTAATTCAAGGCCAAGGTTTTGCAGTGCGCCCATGACCTTGATTCGTCCAAGATTAAAATCATTATTATTAATCTATTCCACGTTATCATTTACTGATTCTGCAACCTTTTCAGCCATTCATTGTAATTCCCGGCATCTAATTATGCAAAGGTGATATATCAAGTGTGATATATAATGATTATTACGAATGTCCAGAACTTTTAATTCCTCCCAGACACTTATGTATGCATCTCTTAGTATTTCCAGGAGATTTCCAAAAGATTTCAACCGATTTTCAAGTATACTATAAAAATTTCTCAGAATACCTAAGGTTATTTAGGATTTTGCAGAGATTTCTACAAAATTTCTAGTTTTTAGAAGATTTTATAAGAATTTCCAAACATATTTAGGGATTTTGAATCGATTTCCAAAAATTTTTATATACAACTAGGTATTTCTAAAAATCTTAAAGAATTTAGACACATTTTTAAACATATCCATCGATTTTTACGGATATCTTAGGATTTTTCAGTGTATCCAAGGTTTTTGAATGAGTTTTTAAAAGAATTAGAAGGATTTCCAAGGATTATTACGAATGTCTAGAACTTTTAATTCCTCCCAGACACTTATGTATGCATCTCTTAGTATTTCCAGGAGATTTCCAAAAGATTTCAACCGATTTTCAAGTATACCATAAAAATTTCGCAAAATACCTGAGGTTATCTAGGATTTTGCAGAAATTTCTACAGTATTTCAAGTTTTTAGAAAATTTTATAAGAATTTCCAAACATATCTAGGGATTTAGAATCGATTTCCAAAAATTTTTATATACAACTACTTATTTCTAAAAATCTTTAAGAATTTAGACACATTTTTAAACATATCCATCGATTTTACGGATATCTTAGGATTTTTCAGTGTATCCAAGGTTTTTGAATGAGTATTTAAAAGAATTAGAAGGTTTTCCAAGGATTATTACGAATGTCCAGAACTTTTAATTCCTCCCAGACACTTATGTATGCATCTCTTAGTATTTCCAGGAGATTTCCAAAAGATTTCAACCGATTTTCAAGTATACCATAAAAATTTCTCAGAATACCTGAGGTTATCTAGGATTTTGTAGAAATTTCTACAGTATTTCAAGTTTTTGGAAAATTTTATAGGAATTTTCAAACATATTTCGGGATTTTGAATCGATTTCCAAAAATTTTTATATACAACTAGGTATTTCTAAAAATCTTAAAGAATTTAGACACATTTTTAAACATATCCATCGATTTTTACGGATATCTTAGGATTTTTCAGTGTATCCAAAGTTTTTGAATGAGTTTTTAGAAGAATTAAAAGGATTTCCAAGGATTATTACGAATGTCCAGAACTTTTAATTCCTCCCAGACACTTATGTATGCATCTCTTAGTATTTCCAGGAGATTTCCAAAAGATTTCAACCGATTTTTAAGTATACCATAAAAATTTCTCAGAATACCTAAGGTTATCTAGGATTTTGCAGAGATTTCTACAAAATTTCTAGTTGTTAGAAGATTTTATAGGAATTTTCAAACATATTTAGGGATTTTGAATCGATTTCCAAAAATTTTTATATACAACTACTTATTTCTAAAAATCTTAAAGAATTTAGACACATTTTTAAACATATCCATCGATTTTTACGGATATCTTAGGATTTTTCAGTGTATCCAAGGTTTTTGAATGAGTTTTTAAAAGAATTAAAAGGATTTCCAAGGATTATTACGAATGTCCAGAACTTTTAATTCCTCCCAGACACTTATGTATGCATCTCTTAGTATTTCCAGGTGATTTCCAAAAAATTTTAACCGATTTTCAAGTATACCATAAAAATTTCTCAAAGTACCTGAGATTATCTAGGATTTTGCAGAAATTTCTACAGAATTTCTAGTTTTTAGAAAATTTTATAAGAATTTCCAAACATATTTAGGGATTTTGAATCGATTTCCACAAATTTTTATGTACAACTAGGTATTTCTAAAAATCTTAAAGAATTTAGACACATTTTTAAACATATCCATCGATTTTTACGGATATCTTAGGATTTTTTAGTGTATCCAAGGTTTTTGAATGAGTATTTAAAAGAATTAGAAGGTTTTCCAAGGATTATTACGAATGTCCAGAACTTTTAATTCCTCCCAGACACTTATGTATGCATCTCTTAGTATTTCCAGGTGATTTCCAAAAGATTTCAACCGATTTTTAAGTATACCATAAAAATTTCTCAGAATACCTAAGGTTATCTAGGATTTTGCAGATTTCTTCAAAATTTCAAGTTTTTAAAAGATTTTATAGGAATTTCCAAACATATCTAGGGATTTTGAAACGATTTCCAATAATTTTCAT
>NW_019280729.1:11480-69381 GCF_000648695.1 Onthophagus taurus | reverse complement strand
TTAGAAGATTTTATAGGAATTTTCAAACATATTTCGGGATTTTGAATCGATTTCCAAAAATTTTTATATACAACTACTTATTTCTAAAAATCTTAAAGAATTTAAACACATTTTTAAACATATCCATCGATTTTTACGGATATCTTAGGATTTTTCAGTGTATCCAAGGTTTTTGAATGAGTTTTTAAAAGAATTAGAAGGATTTCCAAGGATTATTACGAATGTCTAGAACTTTCAATTCCTCCCAGACACTTATGTATGCATCTCTTAGTATTTCCAGGAGATTTCCACAAGATTTCAACCGATTTTCAAGTATATCATAAAAATTTCTCAGAATACCTAAGGTTATCTAGGATTTTGCAAAGATTTCTATAGAATTTCAAGTTTTTAGAAGATTTTATAAAAATTTCCAAACATATTTAGGGATTTTGAATCGATTTCTAAAATTTTTTATATACAACTAGGTATTTCTAAAAATCTTAAAGAATTTAGACACATTTTTAAACATATTCATCGATTTTTACGGATATTTTAGGATTTTTTAGTGTATCCAAGGTTTTTGAATGAGTTTTTAAAAGAATTAGAAGGTTTTCCAAGGATTATTACGAATGTCCAGAACTTTTAATTCCTCCCAGACACTTATGTATGCATCTCTTAGTATTTCCAGGAGATTTCCACAAGATTTCAACCGATTTTCAAGTATACCATAAAAATTTCTCAGAATACCTAAGGTTATCTAGGATTTTGCAGAGATTTCTACAAAATTTCTAATTGTTAGAAGATTTTATAAGATTTTCCAAACATATCTAGGGATTTGAATCGATTTCCAAAAATTTGTATATACAACTAGGTATTTTTTTAAATCTTAACGAATTTAGGCACATTTTCAAAGATATCCATCGATTTTTACGTACAAGGATGGAGCAGAGGATCAACTAGAGTAGGGCAAATACTATTTATTCGGGGAGACGTTTAAAATTAAAAAAATCCTAACTTACTAAAAGAAAGATAAATTAAAATTTAATTTAAATTTTTTTAATTTTAATTAATGCCTGAAACGGTACCAAACATAACGTCCAAAAATTTTTATATACAACTACTTATTTCTAAAAATCTTAAAGAATTTAGACACATTTTTAAACATATCCATCGATTTTTACGGATATCTTAGAATTTTTCAGTGTATCCAAGGTTTTTGAATGAGTTTTTAAAAGAATTAGAAGGATTTCCAAGGATTATTACGAATGTCCAGAACTTGTAATTCCTCCCAGACACTTACGTATGCATATCTTAGTATTTCCAGGAGATTTCCAAAAGATTTCAACCGATTTTCAAGTATACCATAAAAATTTCTCAGAATACCTAAGGTTATCTAGGATTTTGCAGAGATTTCTACAAAATTTCTAATTGTTAGAAGATTTTATAAGATTTTCCAAACATATCTAGGGATTTGAATCGATTTCCAAAAATTTGTATATACAACTAGGTATTTTTTTAAATCTTAACGAATTTAGGCACATTTTCAAAGATATCCATCGATTTTTACGTACAAGGATGGAGCAGAGGATCAACTAGAGTAGGGCAAATACTATTTATTCGGGGAGACGTTTAAAATTAAAAAAATCCTAACTTACTAAAAGAAAGATAAATTAAAATTTAATTTAAATTTTTTTAATTTTAATTAATGCCTGAAACGGTACCAAACATAACGAGGAATTAAAAAAAAATCGATTTCACGATTCAATTAAATCCAACTAACCGTCTTAATTAACTTAGAAATTATTTTTGATTACCTCCTTTTTACTCAGTAATCTGCGACGTTTTAAACCTTAAATCCGCTTAAAATGACTAAAAAAAAATGTTTACTTCAAATATTATCGTTAATTTTTTCTTTAAACCTAATCCTTATTTGCTTAACCCAACAAATCAAGCAAATGGGAAACCGTATAACGAACGGCACGGAAGCCTTAATGAATTCGTACCCATTTATGGCAAGTGTAATTTTTCACGGTGGACATAAATGTGGAGGATCTATAATTTCAAACGATTGGATTTTAACCGCTGCTCATTGTTGTTTTTACGAAGGTAAAGAAGTTGGAGATAATCTCATTCAAATTTCCGTCGGAAACGTTTATTGGCGAGACGGTACTTTATACAGGGTCAACAAAAAATTTGTACACGAGGCTTATGATCCAAATAATGTAATTAACGATATCGCATTGTTTAAAACGTTAAAAACGATCAAATACGGTTTATCCGTTTCTGCCATACCACTAAATCAAAACAACATCGCTAAAAACCAAGAGGCTATTGTTATAGGTTGGGGTTCCTACATGAACACGAAAGGCGAATTGATTTACGAGCCATCAAACAAGTTGCAACACGTCGTTATTAAGGTGGTTGCTTTAAAAATGTGTGAGAAATATTATGGGACGATGTCCTCGAAAAATTTGTGTGGATTCGGGGGTAATTCGAAAGGAAGTTGTCAAGGCGATTCTGGTGGACCTCTTATTGTAAAAAATGAAAATAAAATGACATTAATTGGAATCGTTTCTTATGGATCGGATTGTAGTAATACAATTCCTGAGGTTTACACGAATGTGAATTATTATTATTCTTGGATTAAAAAGGTTATAAGACAAGAAAGACTTAAGATTAATTAATTAATAAAGAAAATGATATAAAAGTTAAAGAAGTTTTGATTTATGACTTTGTTAATAAACTGAAGACTAGCTCTAGTTTCACACTAGCATTGTTACTATGTAGAACTAACACTATACCTATGTAGAACTAGAATCATTTGGGTTTAGCCGTCTTTAGAGACGTGCGGCTAAACCCAAATGATTCTAGTTCTAGGTGCTATAGTGCTAGTGTTAAACTATAACTAAAACTATACCTAGAACTAGAAACATTCGGGTTTAGCCGTCTTATGAGACGCACGGCTAAACCCGAATATTTCTAGTTCTAGGTCTAATGTTAGTTTTAGTAACAGTGTAAGTGTAAAACTGGAACTAACACTATACCTAGAACTAGAGTCATTCGGGTTTAGCCGTCTTTAAAGACGTGCGGCTAAACCCAAATGATTCTAGTTTTAATTGTTATGCAACGCTAGACTAACGCTAGAACTAATACTAGACCAAGAACTAGAATCATTCCGGTTTTCCCCTTCATTTCCACCTCTTAGCCGTATTGATTTTTAAGCATATTTTGAAGTGCGTGTACAAAAAACGTCGTTTATATAAAAAATAAATTGAAGATAAATGAGTTGCATTATTATTATATTGCAATAAAAGTGTATTTATCAAATTATCAAGCCAGTTTTTTCAAATTGTTCGTAGATTCTATGATTTTGTCAAAAAATATCTATTATCTATACTATATAGACTATTAATAGATGAAAGACACTGAATAGGGCTAAGAAAGAGAACAAAGGCACTGGATGGAAAGCAAAAAGATTGGAAGGTAGAGAAAGAGGCACCAGACTGAAAAGAGGTTGTCAATGAACAAAAGAAACTGAATAGAGTCTGTATAGGAAACTCAGAAAATAGAGAACCTCAGAAAATAAAGTGCTTCTATAACTTCTTGGAACTTCCTGCTGCTCATAATATTGATGACAAGACTTTTAAAACTCATCACCTATTCTACAGGGTGATTCTTAACCTATACACATAAACTTAGAGATTTATTCCTTATGATAAATAATGACTAATTGGTGAAAAAGACTGTAGCAAAAGTTTTTTATTTCCTAGATATCCTTGAAATTAATTTTCGAATTAAGAATATACACCTGTATATATATACCTATAAGAATATACCTCAGCGAGACCGGTCATTAGACGTATCTGGGGTTCTAGCCAAACAAAAAATTTGAGAATGCAGACTTAAGTATTATCAATTACGTTCTCTTCATCTAAAATATTTTCAGATTTCTAGCACTTCCGGTTATACCGGAAGTCGCCACCTACTTTATTTTTTTAAATGGAACACCCTGTATATTTTTACATATTTGGATTTGTCTGTTTTGAAGGTTTATAAATAACTTTACTTTTTGCAATTTGAACCAGCAATTCTCGAGTTATTCGAATTTTTCTAGAAAAATTTGCTCCAGCGGACATTTGTTCAAAAAATCATAGAACACTCAATTTTTGAGATATCAATTTAGGATTCAGAACATGCTTAAACAACATGATGGAGTATGTTTTGGTGCCGAGAACGGCTGTCTAGATCGTTTGGTCACTTTACTATGATACGTTAACTTTTCGAAATTTGGAAGCACCATAACTTCATTTTTTTAAATGGCACCCCCCATATTTTATTACTTAGTCGTCTTCGGCGTCTCATTTTACATCTTTTATATTCCATATGTCCTATGCCTAACATTAATAGTTTGAGAAATAATTAGGGTTTTTTGAAAAATGCTCACATATCATATGGATATTAACCTAGTGTGCCATGGAAAACAAATGTTTAATGACTTATTGATAAACGTCAAAGTCTAATTTAGGTTGTTTGATGCTTGTGAGTCTAAAACCAGTTAAAATGGATATTAATAACGTAAATAATGTTTATACAAATGAAGAAATCCATAATTTATTTTTTGTGCACGAAAAGTGCGACAAAGTTCTTAGTAGAACTTGCAGAATGTTTAATGAAAATTATCCACATTTATCTCCGATGACAAAAGGTAAATTTAGAGGAATAGAAGCAAATTTTTTGCATTTTGGACGAATTAATCACGTGTTAAACTGACCAAAAAATGTAGTAGATAATGCAACGGAAGAGGTGAATACCTTGGCTTATTTCGAGCCCAGTCCCAACACCTCAATTCGAGCTGCCAAAGAAGATCTGGGAATCATACTACGAACTTTGTCGCGCTTTTCATGCAAAAAAAATAAATTAAGAATTTCTTGATTTGTGTAAATATTACTTTCGTTATTGTTATCGATTTTAACTCGTTTCAGTACTAATATTAAGGGACATAACAGATAATTATTAGCTCACATGCATCAAGTGACGTAAACAAGTGAGTCTTTGACAAGAACTCATTGAGAAGGCTTGTTTTTCATGGCACACTAGGCTAAATATCCATATGATATGTGTGCATTTTTCAAAAAACCCTAATTATCTCCCAAACTATTAATATTAGGTATGGGCCATATGGGATATAAAAGATGTAGAATGAGACACCGAAGACGACTAAAAAATAAAATATGGGGGGTGCCATTTAAAAAAATGAAGTTATGGTACTTCCAAATTTTGAAAAGTTAACGTGCCATAGTAAAGTGATCAAACGTTCTAGACCGCAGTTCTCGGCACCAAAACATACTCCATCATGTTGCTTAAGCATGTTCTCAATCCTAAATTGATATCCCAAAAATTGAGTGTTTTCTGATTTTTTGAACAAATGTCTGCTGGAGCAGATTTTTCTAGAAAAATTCGAATAACTCGAGAACGACCGAATCAAATTGCAAAAAGTAAAGTTATTTATAAACCTTGAAAACAGACAAATCCAAATATGTAAAAATATACAGGGTGTTCCATTTAAAAAAATAAAGTTGGTGGCGACTTCCGGTATAACCGGAAGTGCAAGAAATCTGAAAATATTTTAGACGAAGAGATCGTAATTGATAATACTTAAGTCTGAATTCTCAAATTTTTATTTTCGCCAGAACCCCAGAAACGTCTAATGACCGGTCTCGCTGAGACACCCTGTATAGGAAATTACTTGAAACTTTTAAAATTTTAAGTACACTTGTGTCATTGTGACATTTAAATTGTGTAATAACAATAACATAACACTTAAAGCTTATAAAAATTATGGCACCCAATTTCTCTGAGGAAGAACTTATGGACATGGTACTGGCAAACGGAGAATCACGGCAAAATTCTGTGCTTGCGGCTCGTTTCTATGCAGAAAGGTTTCTAGAGAGATATCATCCGGCACGTGAATACCTTTTACGTGTGGTGCAAAAAGTGGTAGGAAAAATGGCAATATTCGATCGAGGCATGGGCAAAGTGCAGGAGCAGTTAGACCTTTACACATTGTTAATGTCAAGGAGGAGATTTTGAATGTCGTCGAAAAATGCTCTTGAAATAAAGTCTTTGATACATTTTAAGAATAAGACTAAAGTTAATGACAGTAATGACGATAAATCTTTTAAAATTAGACCGTTGTTAGATATGATAAGTGCAAAATTTTGGTATATTTCAAGAAAATTTGTCCATAAATGAAATGATTCTAAGACATTCTGATCACCACTCACTAATACAGTCCATAAAGTGTAAACCAATACGATTTGGTTACAAACTCTGGGCACTTTGTGCCGAAGATGGATATTGCTATTTCTTTTTTCCTTATACTGGGAAGGAAAGCTAATCACAATCAGAATCTCTTGGCAAATGCAAGTACGTGCATAAATAAATAAATAAATAAAATAAAAATCATAGATTTGATAACGAAAATAAAATATTGTTGGTAAAATGGATTGATAGCAAATGTGATTGTGTGACCACAAATTTTGATACCATAGAACCAGTAGCATCACTTGCAAAATGGAGCAGAGAACAAAAATCGAAATTGCAAGTTGCTTAGCCAAGACTGATTCACCATTATAATCGATACATGGGTTGGCTCTTAGAAAAACGTTCTGTAACGATAAAGGGTAAGAAATGGTACTGGTGTCTAGTCACAAGGATCATTGATATGGCTGTTGTAAACTCCTTCGTGCTATATACAGTGTGTTAATTAATTATTATTATTATTATTATTGCTGCCGGGCTGAGGAGGGCGGCCCCTCTCGTTACCGCGACCTATAAGATCTATTGTAACTTTAGCCCTCCAAAGGTTTAGGGCAAATGTAGGTCCTTAATGAACCTTAGTATTGTCCTAAGGTCTTGAACCTTTATGTCGGTAGGTAACAGGGGAGTTTTACCGAAGACGTTGTGCCTTAGACGTCCTCTGGCGACGCAATTGCACAGTATATGTTCAGCAGTTTCTGACTCGTCGTTGCATAGTCGACAAGTTTGATCCTCAGCTTGTCCAATGTGGAAGAGGTGGTATTTTAGGGGCACATGGCCGGTTAGGTAGCCTGAGAGCGTTCTTAGATCCCCTTTGCTGAGGCATAAAACCTCTTTGGTTTTGTTTTGCGACGGAGTTATTATACTCTTCGCTTGTCTGTGACCTGGAAGTTCTTTCCAGCGTGAGGCTATCTTTGAGGCCTCCCAGTTGTTGATTATTTGTTTTAGGTGGCTTTTTTGTAGTCCACATCCAGGTTGGGGTCCAATGAAGGGCGTCGGCTTGTCGGCTTTCTCATTGCCCTCAATGTTGCTGTGACCTGGAACCCACCATAGGGTAACATCATTGCCCCTAGCGAGTTCTCTCAGGTTGTTGGTGCACTCTCTGATCAGTGCGGAGTCACACGTGTAGGCCTGAATTGCCTTTAAGGCGGCCCGACTGTCTGTGAAAATGTTTATGGATGCACCTTTTTGTCCCTTCTGTAGGTTCAAAGCAGTGCAGAAGTTTATAGCAAGAACTTCTGCTTGGAAAATTGTTAAGTCCGAGCTGAGGGGCAATTTGATGTGGCTATTTGGTCCACTGATGCCCATGTTACTCCAGATCTTACTGTCTTTGAAGCATCGGTATACCAGGCTAGGGCTCCTCTTTTTAGTTGTAATTAATTATTGTACCCGACGTCATCATTGCAAGTGTGCAACCAATGCCACAGTATTGACATATTTAAAGATTGTTCATGGAACAAATGTTTTGAAGGGTAGACTCTATACAAAGGACACTTCATTGAAAGAAAAGCAAAAGTCGGTTACTTTTTGCAAAAAATGTGATGTTACCTTATGTATTACTTGTTTAGCAGTCTTGAGAGAAACACAGCTAAACCCAAATATTTCTAGTTCTCGGTCTAGTTTTAGTTCTAACGATAGTGTTTGTTGACTTTTAACGATACACTTCATCTTTATTTTGCGCTAGGTTGGATTGTAGAACAAGAATTTCATCGTTTTATGGATAGACCTAGAAAAATGTGCATTTACCACATCTTTTAACCGGTTATAATTAATCAATTAATTATGTTAAGGTGTTAAAGGAAATCATAAATAAAATCAATAAAATATTTTAATTTATTTTCTTTACTAAACTCAATTTTACTAATCCTCATCGTGTCTTTAATCCATTCATAAAAAGCCGAAATTCTCGTATAAACCTCTGGAACGCTATTATTACAATTCCCCCCATAAGAAACTAACCCAATCTGCATAACTTTTCTAGTTTCTGTGCTAACAAGAGGACCTCCCGAATCCCCAGTACAACTACCTCTCATCTTATAACCCGTCATACAAATATTCGTCGTTTTTAAATTTTTGTAATATTTTTTGCACTCATCATAAGGTACGCTAAAAATTTCGACCGATTCCAAAACTAAAGAAGCTTTATTTACAAGGAGTTTCTCGTCGTTTGTGTAACCCCAACCAATAACGGTGGCGGTGATGTTAATTCGATCGTCAAGAACTTTGAGTGGATGTATCTTGACCCAACCCACACCTTTCGTGAAAATAATTTTCTCTTTTAATCTCAATAAAGCGATGTCGTTTACGTTCGTGTTTCGTTCGTAAAATGGGTGTAAATATTTTTTGATCACTTGATAACGTTGGCCGTCCGCCCAATATTTACTTCCAACTGAAATTTTTAAATTTTCCGGTAAGCGTTCCTTGTCGCGGCTAAAACAACAATGTCCCGCGGTTAAAATGATGAAATGGCTTATTATCGAACCCCCACAAACGTGTTTTTCTTTATGGAGGATGCTAGCGAGAAATTCGAATAGTTCTAATTCAACATTAACACCTTCGATTATTCTGAAACTAAGTTCTTCTTCAACGTTTTCTTGGTTACTTTGTAAATCGGGGTCGTCATCTTCAATTTCATTCGTTCTTGTTAAGAATAAAATGTAACACAAAATGATTTTTAACTTGAATAACATTTTTTTAAGACTTAAAAAACAATTATAATCGGAATAATAATTAAGTAAAATCTTTATTGCGTTATTTTTTATTGCGATATCGCATTGTAATCGTATTCGAATAATTTTATTCAAAAATTGTATTTAATTTTTAACTTATGTAAGAACTTTTTACAGTTTCTAGGCTTCCATCAACATCTTTTCTATTATTTAGCCTTGATATCTTCTTCCATCACCCCTAATATTTCTGAACATCAACCCTAGTACTTGATATCTCTTTTCCTATTGTTATTATTATGAAACATGCTAAAACAAGTAACAAATAAGGTAACATCACATTTTTTTGCAAAAAGTAAGGTCGACTCTTGCAACATTGGATATCAACATTGATTTGCTCTCCTTTTGATGAAATGTCCTTTCTTATCGAGTCTTATACTGTCCAAAATTTTGGATTTTGGGGAAAATGGAACGCTGAGGGATCAAACCATTTAAATGGAAATTGACTTATTTCCATGAATTCTTCTATATAACAAGAAGGTGTTTACAACAACCATATTAATTATACTTGTGATTAGACACCAGTACCATATTTTACCCTTTACAACAATATTTTGTTTTCGCTATCAAATCTATGATCCTCGCTATCAATGGATATTTTGCAGTCCTATTTTCTCTAATAGTAGCTGTTGCACGTACTTGTATTTCTTTTAATTGATAAAACAAGGCATGATTGCTAAAAAATTATCAAAATGTAAACAACAACTTTTTGGATTTTTTACAGCAGTTAGCAATTTCAAAACAACTCGAATGCCAAGAGATTCTGATTGTGATTAGCTTTCCTTGCCAGTATAAGGAAAAAAGAAATAGCAATATTAATCTTCGGCACAAAGTGCCCAGAGTTTGTAACCAAATCGTATTGGTTTAGTCTTTATGAACTGTTTTAGTGAGATACTTTAAAATCATTTCAGCAATGGATAGATTTTCTTGAAAAATACCAAAATTTTGGATATTTGCATTTACTACATCTAACAATGGTATAATTTTAAAGGATTTATCTCCTTTACTTTGTTTAGCTTTGGTATTATCCTAAAAATGTATCAGAGACTTTATTTCTTAGCATTTTTCACAATAGGTTGTCCTATATCTATATACCTATATATAAAATATACATATATTAGGTTGGGTTCATTTTACTCCAATTTATATTTACCTTCTTAGGTTTCTCCATTTTCCGATTCTTCTGCAAAGGTGCGAGAAATACTAATGCTACATTATCTTCTTCGTCATTGTCATTCAAATCCTTGGAGCTGGCATCAATCGAATTTTTTAGGGATTTTAGACTTTTTCTGTGAAGTTTCTAGAATTAGTAATGGCTTATTAACATCATCATCGTTTCAACCTCAACAAATCCGGCAATATCTTGTGTATTAGGAAACTCAGTATTTTCCTCATCAAGGATTTCCTCGTTTGTCACTTCATTTACATCTGATGACAAAGCTAAAGTGGTCCATTACATCTTGGAGATTTTTAAAAACTTCTTTTCTGCACATCCTAAAAAATAGAAAAAAAATTTACTGTGAGCATATTTTTTTGACAAAATCAAAGAATCTACAAATAATTTGAAAGAGAAAGATTTTTTTGCAATAAAATAATAACGCAGTTCACTTACCTTCAATTTGTGCTTTATATAATCGATTAAAATACTTTTTTTATTGCACATTGTATCTACATTGTTGTGCAAGTACAACAGACACACTAATATAAATAGCGAGGGAAATGTCAGTATTTTCTGATCTATAAAGAATTTACGGCACTCGTCTCAATACTTCAGACCACATATCAGACCAACCGGATCAGTTCTCCCAGGCTAGCAGAGAATATGAAATAGCGATTGACACAGTGTAAGCAGTTCTCAACACCAATCTACGTATTTCTCACCCATCAGATCTTTCTGAACACCTCTCAGTGTAAAGACAGCTTCAGCTGTTTTGTTCGAAATCAGATTTAGTCCGTTGCACGCAAACCACTTCTCGGCCTCAGAGCGCAACGCCCGATTTACTGCAACAGCATCAATGAGGATTTTATGTCTGTTGATTAAAGCAGTATCATCAGCATAAAATATGATTGAAGACTTAGATATTGAAGCAGGCAAGTCATTTATGTAAATGAGGGAAAGCAGAGGCCCCAACACTGACCCTTGTGAAACTCTAATAGAAATGCACTCTAATGTAGAATAGCTATCATTACAACAGACTATTTGTCTTCTGCCCCTAAGGTACGATTGAATCATCTTAATACTACTGTCAGCATCGTTATATCTACTCAGCTTCTTTATTAATGAATTATGGTTTACCTAATCAAAGGCCTCTCTCATAACAGTCTGTTGCAACACACAGCAGTTTAACAGTTTGTTGTACAAAATCAAATCAATGTTGTACTTTTCTTTGATTTTTCAAAAATTTTTGAGAATATATATATTTGGAGAATATATATATTTTTCATTGTACTAAAACTAGAACTAACACTAGACCTAGAAACATTCGTGTTTAGCCCCACGTCCCTCAATACGGCTAAATCGGAATGATTCTAGTTCTAAGTCTTGTGTTGTGTAATGGATGGTGCAAGAGTAAAACTAGAACTAACAATATACCTAGAACTAGAATTATTCGGGTTTATCCGTCTTTAGAGACGTGCGGCCAAACCCAAATGATTCCAGTTTTAGGTATAGTGCGAGTTCTAGTAATAGTGTAAGTGTAAAACTGAAACTAGTAGTATATCTAGAACTAGAATCATTCGGGTTTAGCCGTCTTTAGAGACGTGCGGCTAAACCCAAATGATTCCAGTTCTAGGTATAGTGTGAGTTCTAGTAATAGTGTAAGTGTAAAACTGAAGCTAGTAGTATATCTAGAACTAGAATCATTCGCGTTTAGTCGTCTTTAGAGACGTGCGACTAAACCCAAATGATTCCAGTTCTAGGTATAGTGTGAGTTCTAGTAATAGTGTAAGTTTAAAACTGAAACTAGTAGTATATCTAGAACTAGAATCATTCGCGTTTAGTCGTCTTTAGAGACGTGCGGCTAAACCCAAATGATTCCAGTTCTAGGTATAGTGTGAGTTCTAGTAATAGTGTAAGTGTAAAACTGAAACTAGTAGTATATCTAGAACTAGAATCATTCGCGTTTAGTCGTCTTTAGAGACGTGCGGCTAAACCCAAATGATTCCAGTTCTAGGTATAGTGTGAGTTCTAGTAATAGTGTAAGTGTAAAACTGAAACTAGTAGTATATCTAGAACTAGAATCATTCGGGTTTAGCCGTCTTTAAAGACGCACGGCTAAACCCGAATGTTTCTAGATCTAGGTCTAGTGTTAGTTCTAGTTTTAATTGTTATGCAACACTAGATTGTTATATATTTTTATTGAACTAAAAGTAAAACCAGCACTAGACCAAGAGTTAAAATCATTCGGCTTTAGCCGTCTTATGAGACGCACGACTAAACCCAAATGATTCTAGTTCTAAGTATAGTGTTAGTTCTAGTTTTATTTGCTATTTAGCACCTGATTGTTGAATATTTTTATTGAGCTATCACCAGAACGAACACACCTAGAACTAGAAAGTTTCGGTTTTAGCCGTCTTCAGAGATGCACAAGAATTTCGTCGTTTTACGAATGGATCAAAAATATGATGATAAAATGGTGATTAGTAAAATTGAGTTTATTAAAAAAAAAAAAAAATAAATTAAAACATTTTATTGATTTTATTTATGATTTTCTTTAACATCTTAATTAAAATAAATAATAAATCAATTATAACCGGTTAAAGGATGTGGTAAATGCACATTTTTCGAGATCCATCCATAAAACGACGAAATTCTCGTGTAAATTTCTGGGGTGGTGTTATTACAATCGGTGCCATAAGAAACTAATCCGATTTGATAAACCACCTTGTTAATTTTTACGACTAAGGGTCCCCCAGAATCCCCGGTACAAGTCCCCTTTTGAACCCCCCACATGCAAATGTTGGATTTCCTAATATATTGGGCCATTTTTTTGCACTCCATCAACGGTATCGATTCTAACACGACTGTTCGTAAATGTTTCGATTCTTCAGCTTTCAAGAAATACCCATCGTTGGTGTATCCCCACCCCATAACTTTTCCAACCACCTTAATTTTATTATCTTTTAAAAAATGCGGATAAAGCGGAATCCATTTAACGTGATCGTTAAATTGAAGTTTCGTTTCAATGTTCGCTAAAACTATATCGTTATAAAGAAATTCGTTTACGTACTGAGGGTGTTGCACGGTTCTCTTGATTTTGTACCGTTTTCCTTTGTCCCATTCTTCGCTGCCTACGGAAATTTCAAAATGTTGGATCGATAAATATGTGGTTTTATCAACGTTTAAATCGACGAAACAATGCGCGGCTGTTAGAATGTAGTTTGGTGAGATTATCGACCCTGCACAATGATATTCGTTGTAGTAAATTAAAGCGGCTGTGTAGGGATGTTCAGCCGGGAGAGATATTGTGCCGTTTATGATTCTGTTTTGAACTGATTTTGTTGTTTCGAAGAAGAGGATTTGGGAGATTACGAAAAAATAACACCGAGTTAATTTCATTGTTGTGTTGAAATCAATTTGGCGCAATGATGTGGGAGGGTTAATTGATAAAATGATAAGGTGGGTGTTAATTGATATTTTTAAATTTTATTTTAAACATATTATTTTCTATCCAATCTAAATATAACGGAACTTTCGTTTAAACCTTGACTTTTGTATTGTTGCATATTATCATTGTTAGGTCGATACTCAATACGGCTAAAATGGAATGATTCTAGTTCTAGGTCTTGTGTTAGTTCTAGTGATAGTGCTAGTATAAAACTAGAATTAGAGTCTGAAGACGCACGGCTAAACCCGAAACTTTCTGGTTCTAGTTATAGTGTTAGTTCTATATAGTAAGTGTGCTGGTGTAAAACTAAAACTAACACTAGACCTAGAACTAGAAACATTTGGATTTAGACGCACGTCTTTAAAGACGGCTAAACCCGAATGATTCTAGTTCTAGATATAGTGCTAGTTTTAGTTTTACACTTGCACTATCACTAGAACTAACACTATACCTAGAACTAGAAACATTTGGGTTTAGCCGCATGTCGCTAAAGACGGCTAAACGCGAATGATTCTAATTCTAGGTATAGTGCTAGTTTCANTTTATTGATTTTATTTATGATTTTCTTTAACACCTTAATTAAAATAAATAATAAATCAATTATAACCGGTTAAAGGATGTGGTAAATGCACATTTTTCGAGATCCATCCATAAAACGACGAAATTCTCGTGTAAATTTCTGGGGTGGTGTTATTACAATCGGTGCCATAAGAAACTAATCCGATTTGATAAACCACCTTGTTAATTTTTACGACTAAGGGTCCCCCAGAATCCCCGGTACAAGTCCCCTTTTGAACCCCCCACATGCAAATGTTGGATTTCCTAATATATTGGGCCATTTTTTTGCACTCCATCAACGGTATCGATTCTAACACGACTGTTCGTAAATGTTTCGATTCTTCAGCTTTCAAGAAATACCCATCGTTGGTGTATCCCCACCCCATAACTTTTCCAACCACCTTAATTTTATTATCTTTTAAAAAATGCGGATAAAGCGGAATCCATTTAACGTGATCGTTAAATTGAAGTTTCGTTTCAATGTTCGCTAAAACTATATCGTTATAAAGAAATTCGTTTACGTACTGAGGGTGTTGCACGGTTCTCTTGATTTTGTACCGTTTTCCTTTGTCCCATTCTTCGCTGCCTACGGAAATTTCAAAATGTTGGATCGATAAATATGTGGTTTTATCAACGTTTAAATCGACGAAACAATGCGCGGCTGTTAGAATGTAGTTTGGTGAGATTATCGACCCTGCACAATGATATTCGTTGTAGTAAATTAAAGCGGCTGTGTAGGGATGTTCAGCCGGGAGAGATATTGTGCCGTTTATGATTCTGTTTTGAACTGATTTTGTTGTTTCGAAGAAGAGGATTTGGGAGATTACGAAAAAATAACACCGAGTTAATTTCATTGTTGTGTTGAAATCAATTTGGCGCAATGATGTGGGAGGGTTAATTGATAAAATGATAAGGTGGGTGTTAATTGATATTTTTAAATTTTATTTTAAACATATTATTTTCTATCCAATCTAAATATAACGGAACTTTCGTTTAAACCTTGACTTTTGTATTGTTGCATATTATCATTGTTAGGTCGATACTCAATACGGCTAAAATGGAATGATTCTAGTTCTAGGTCTTGTGTTAGTTCTAGTGATAGTGCTAGTATAAAACTAGAATTAGAGTCTGAAGACGCACGGCTAAACCCGAAACTTTCTGGTTCTAGTTATAGTGTTAGTTCTATATAGTAAGTGTGCTGGTGTAAAACTAAAACTAACACTAGACCTAGAACTAGAAACATTTGGATTTAGACGCACGTCTTTAAAGACGGCTAAACCCGAATGATTCTAGTTCTAGATATAGTGCTAGTTTTAGTTTTACACTTGCACTATCACTAGAACTAACACTATACCTAGAACTAGAAACATTTGGGTTTAGCCGCACGTCTCGAAAGACGGCTAGTTAATTTACACCATTATTAAAAAAGAACCACTGACGAAAGCATAGCAGTGATCACTGCTCGAGAAATAGCAAATCAAGAGGGACATAACGTAGTTTATAATATTAACCTACCTACTATGCGTCAAAAGTTGTAAAACATTTTCCGAAGGTACTAAAACGTTATAAAATAACGAAAATAATTTCTTTTTTCAAAAATTATTAGCGTTCGTCAAAATTTTTGCAAGTAAAAGTTATGTGAAATTAAAACTAAAAAATAGCGAAATTAGTACTCACATCCGGTATAACCGGAAGTACAAAAAGAATGATTTCATGTCGTAATAATCCGTTTTAGCGACCTAACTATGCATTCCAAATGGTTTTCTTATATCACCAATAATAAAGAAAAATATGGGGGTGAGCCACTTTTGAGGGACACCCGGTATAGAACTAACACTATACCTAGAACTAGAATCATTTGGATTTAGCCGCACGTCTTTAAAGACGGCTAAACCCGAATCATTCTAGTTCTAGGTATAGTGCTAGTTTCAATTTTACAGTTGCACAATCGCTAGAACTAACACTATACCTAGAACTAGAATCATTTGGGTTTAGCCGTACGTCTCGAAAGACGGCTAAATCCGAATGATTCTAGTTCCAGGTATAGTGCAAATTGAGTTTTACACTTGCACTGTCACTAAACCTAACAATTAAAACTAGAACTAACACTAGACCTAGAACTAGAAAGTTTCGGGTCTAGACAATTGTTATGTCTGAAGACGCACTTTGTAGAACTAATATTATACCTAGAACTAGAATCAGAATCAGGTATAGTGTTAATTCTAGTGATAATAGAAGTGTAAAACTGAAACTAGCACTATACCTAGAACTAGAATCATTTAGGTTTAGCCGTCTTTAGAGATGTGCGGCTAAATCTAAATGATTTTAGTTCTAGGTATAGTGTTACTTCCAGTTTTAGACTTGCACTGTCACTAGGACTAACATTAGACCTAGAACTAGAAACATTCGGGTTGGGTTGGGTTGGATTGCGTCTCATAAGACGGCTAAAGCCGAATGATTCTAGTTCTTGGTCTAGCGTTAGTTGTTCTTTTAGTTCAATAAAAATATACAACAATCTAGCGCTGTATAACAATTAAAACTAGAACTAACAATAGACCCAGGATTAGAATCGTTTGGGTTTAGCCGCACGTCTCTAAAGACGGCTAAACCCGTATGATTCTAGTTCTGGGTATAGTGTTAGTTTTAGTGATAGTGCAAGTGTAAAACTGAAACTAGCACTATACCCAGAACTAGAATCATTCAGGTTTAGCCGTCTTTAGAGACGTGTGGCTAAATCTAAATGATTTTAGTTCTGGGTATAGTGTTACTTCCAGTTTTAGACTTGCACTGTCACTAGAACTAACAGTAGACCTAGAACTAGAAACATTCGGGTTGGGTTGGGTTGGGTTGTGTCTCATAAGAATGACAACGCATGTCAAGAAAATAACGGAACGAGCGTCCGGCATCGCGGGCTCCATGTCACGTCTCATGCCCAGGATAGGCGGCCCGAGACAGAGCAGAAGAAGATTGCTAGCCACCGTGGTGAGGTCGGTCGTCCTCTACGCGGCTCCTGCCTGGGAGGATGCGCTGAAACATAAGAAATACGTCAACATGCTACGAACAATAGAGAGAAAGATGTCTATCAGCGTCACGTCGGCGTATAGAACAACAGCTACCGACGCGGCAGGGGCCTTAGCGGGCTGCCCACCATACGACCTTCTTGCCTGGGAACGGGCCGAGAACTGGCGAACCAAGGGCCTATGCAAGGAACAGACACGAGCGAAGATCCTAGACCGATGGCAGGATAGATGGATGGGGTATGGCGGATGGGCGCGCACTTTTATAGCCGACGTGCGAGTCTGGCAGAAGGAAGGGCCAGAGACCGACTATTACGCAACACAAGCGATAGTAGGGCACGGCAGCTTTGGGACTTACCTGAAAGAGATCAGGAGGAGGGAAAATGACGAGTGTTGGTTCGGTTGCGAGGTTCCGGACACCCCGGCTCACACCATTTTCGAGTGCCCGAAGTTTGACGAAGTTAGGCGACAGGCAAAGGATAAGGTCGGTAAAGAGGTGACCGAGGGAAATGTGGCGGAAATGTTAGTGAGAAGTGAGGATTCCGGACTTGCGGTGATGGAAATGCTGAGGGAAATCATGAAGATCAAGGAGAGGGGTGAATACAAATGGGAGGCAACACGAGAGGGGGGACACAATCCCCCCTCATCCGGGTAGGTACAGAATTAATAGTATTTCAAAAATGTACTGGAGAACAACCTGACAAGAAGGAGGAAGGAGGGAAAGCGTCATCCGGGAGATAGACCGGAGAGAGAGAGGAAGGAGGAACAAGAGAGTAGAGAGGAATAGAGAGAGTGGTGTTCCCATTTCCGGGAGGAAGAGGGGGAGCATCCCCCCATCCGGGTAAGAATAAAAACTTTAACATTTCAAAAAGTAAGATCATTTATGTCTCTCAACGGACGATGAGAGACCAGGGAAAAAGTGGATTGGAGAAGAAGAGGAAGTTTGAACGGGGGAGTAGTAAATGCAGAAGCGTGCTACCATTTCCGGGAGGAAGAAGGGGAGCAATCCCCTCCAACCGGGTAAGAGTAAAAACTTTAATATTTCAAAAAGTAAGATCTTTTATGTTTTCCAACGGACGATAAGAGACCAGGGAAGAGGTGGAAGGAAGAGGAAGAAGAAGGAGTTTGAGTGGAGGAGTAGGAGGTGGAGAGATGTGTTTCCATTTCCGGGAGGAAGAAGGGGAGCAATCCCCTCCATCCGGGTAAGAGTAAAATTTTTAACTTTTCAAAAAGTAAGACCTCTTATGTGTCCAAACGGGGGGAGAGAACGTCGGGGAGATAGAGGAAGAAAAGGGGGGAGATGAAGGGATCTTCAACGAGAGGAAGAATTCTGATGCTTTAAGAAAGGTATGAGGGAGATAAAGAGATAGAGAGGAAAAGGAGTAAAAAGAGAGGAAGGAATCTTATTTCGAACCTGGGAAGAAGAATTCCAATATAAAGCCCGAAGAAATGCCCGAGAGGGCGATTCCGGGCAGAGGAAAGGGGTTTTTAGTGGGTCGGAGTCTCACAGTTGAGCTCCAACCCCACACTATCCGGCCGTTCGAGACCGTTAGGCCGGATGTCTGATAACAGATTTTCGGTTTGTTTTAGTGATAGTGCAAGTGTAAAACTGAAACTAGCACTATACCCAGAACTAGAATCATTCAGGTTTAGCCGTCTTTAGAGACGTGCGGCTAAATCTAAATGATTTTAGTTCTGGGTATAGTGTTACTTCCAGTTTTAGACTTGCACTGTCACTAGAACTAACATTAGACCTAGAACTAGAAACATTCGGGTTGGGTTGGGTTGGGTTGCGTCTCAAAAGAGGGCTAAAGCCGAATGATTCTAGTTCTTGGTCTAGCGTTAGTTGTGCTTTTAGTTCAATAAAAATATACAACAATCTAGCGCTGTATAACAATTAAAACTAGAACTAACACTAGACCTAGGACTAGAATCATTTGGGTTTAGCCGCACGTCTCTAAAGACGGCTAAACCCGTATGATTCTAGTTCTAGGTATAGTGTTAGTTCTAGTGATAGTGCAAGTGTAAAACTGAAACTAGAACTAGAATCATTTGGGTTTAGCCGTCTTTAGAGACGTACGGCTAAATCCAAATGATTCTAGTTCTAGATATAGTGTTATTTCTACATAGTAACTGTGCTAGTGTAAAACTAGAACTAACACTAGACCTAGAACTAGAAAATTTATTATTTACTATTTCTAGTTCTAGATCTAGTGTTAGTTCTAGTTATTTAACGCCTGATTGTTGAATATTTTTATTGAGCTATCACCAGAACTAACAGACCTAGAATTAGCCGTCTTCAGAGATGCACAAGAATTTCGTCGTTTTACGAATGGATTAAAGATACGATGATAAAACGGTGATTAGTAAAATTGAGTTTATTATAAAATGATAAGATGTGTGTAAATTGCAATTTCAAGAATTTATTTTAATCCATAATCATGTTATCTTCTATCCAATCTAAATATAACGGAACTCTCGTGTAAACCTCGGGTTTTGTATTGTTGCAATCATCACCGTAGGACACCAACCCGATTTGAACCAACCCCTTATCGGTATAAGTAACCAAAGGACCTCCTGAGTCACCATTACAACTCCCCTTCATTGATCCACTCGTCATACAAAGATTAGTCGGATAAATATCCGAGTAATACTCTCTACATGTGTACCAAGGTATTGTTTTTAATTGGACGTAATTTAAGATTTCCGACGCAACACTAACCAATTTCTTCCCTGAATTAGTGAACCCCCATCCAACAACTGTTGCAGAAACTGGTAATCTATCATCATCAATATTTGTAGGGCTCGGCCTAATCGGGTGCACATTCGAATTAAAAATAAAGGGTTTTTTAACTCTCGCCAAGGCGATGTCGTTTATCACAGCATCGCTATCATAATTTTCGTGTGTTATTATCTTCTCAACAGTGTGGCGCTCACCTTCGCGCCAAATCACATTTCCCACCGTTATCATTACATCCTCTTCTTTTAAAACATCGTCACCTTCAACGAAACAATGACACGCGGTTAAAACGTAACGTTGATTTATAATTGCGCCACCGCAAACGTGTTGTTCTTCGTTTTGAATGCTTACAACGAAAGGCCATTGCCCATTAATGGCCGGGGTTCCATCGATGATCCGGGTTTTTTTCTTAATTTTAATCACTAAAATAAAATAAAATAAAATAAAAATCGATTTGAATTAAGATTGGAATTAAGTTACAGGGTTGATTTTTTCTGTTGAAATCATAACCATCGATGGATTTAATTAATATCGTAATCGCAAAAATAACGAAGATTATTACTTTTAACATTTTAAACAAGATATTTTTTTTTGTAACATTTTACTACAATCAACGTGATAATTTAAACCTACACGATTTAATTGTTTTGTTGGTCACTTCATGCACACCTTTTATTTTATTTATTTATTAACCCACAAAAAAAAACAATGCACATTACAAAACAAATCGAAACAATCTTAATCTTCTTGATAATAAAATGTTACTCCACGAGATTAAACCAAAACGTAAAATCAAAACGAATCATCGATGGCAGATTATCACCTCCAGGTCTACACACGTTCGTGGCGAGCATCTCCGTGCATGAGTATCATCGATGTGGAGGAACGATCGTTTCAAAATCGTACATTTTAACGGCCGCTCATTGTTGTTACGATAAAGATGAAAATGTCCTGAAAGAATCGAAAATTACGGTGTCGTTGGGAAGCGTTTATTGGGAAGAAGGTAAAATTAGAAACGTTACGAAAATTATAATTCATCCGTTGTTTGATCGAAAACTTAAAAAGAACGATATTTCCTTGTTAAGGATCGATAAAATTCGGTTAAAAAAAAAAGAAATCTCAACGATTAAACTTTACCCATCAAGAATTGACCGTAACATAGACGAAGAAAATTTGTTAAAAGCTACAGTCATTGGATGGGGACTTTTTAATGATGGATCATCTTTAGGTGATACTCCATCCAATCGATTGCGTTATGTTGATGTATATATTGTGCCTGAATATTATTGTAAGATGATTTATTACAAATTTCATAACACAAATCTTTGCGTGAGTAGTGAGGATATGAGAGGTTCTTGTAGTGGTGATTCAGGTGGACCACTCGTTATTAAACGTAGAAATAAATTTTATCAGATCGGATTGGTTTCTTATGGTGGTGATTGCAATAATACCCAACCGGAAGTGTATACGAAACTTTTTGATTATATTGATTGGATTAAAGATATTATTTCAATAAAAAGTTAAATATTTTTTAATTCGACAAAATCAATTGTTCAAACCAACCCAACTCTCTTCCATAGTTCTCGAACAGGAACTCTAGTTCTTCTTCCTCATATCCAATGTTTTATGATATCCTGGCACTTCTTTTAGATCTTAGTGATTCGTAATGTAAGCGTTTTATTATTTCTTTATCTTTACAATTTATCAATACTTTCGCCTCCTCGCCCCCATCACTTCCCTCATCCATCTTTTGCCCTCGCTCCCTTACTTCACTACACCTTTTCAGCATGTGTTCCAGCGTCTCCTAATCCTCTCCACATACCTAGTACCTATTCCCCCTCTCCTCATTGCCACAGCGGAATTTGGCCACCAATCTTCCCTTCATCATCCCCCTCCGTCAACAAATACTTTGGCAGTTCCTCTATCACTATCTCCCCATATCTTTCATTGTATTTCCCTTCTCGTATCTGTGACCTTCTTTCCTGCCTCTGTATGTCCTCGTCCCTATCTTTCAGTTCTTTCCAGATTTCACTCTTCTAAAAGTGAGTATCTCACTCATCTATAATATACACTGTTGGAAATAATTCACGAGCACACCCTGTATAATCTGAACGCGTGTGTCTAGCGCAATAAAACTTGGCATGGAAGTAGTACTAAAGTAGTATAACTTACTCTTACATGGAGAACGGCACAACTCTGCTGGGAGGAGAAACATCAATAGCGAGAGTATCCCCCGTGAGCTTCGCGTACCATCGCTATACGACATGGCATGGAGTCTATAAGTCGCTATATTGTAGCGAGAGGGATGGCCAACCATGCCACCTCAACTCGCCTTCATAGCTCCTCAACGTTAGCCGAGGAAGCCGAATAACGTAGAAGTCTCCGACCAGTCATGTCCCAAACATGTTCGATCGGATTCAGATCCGGAAAACGAGCTGGCCTAGGAAGCATTCGTATACGGCGCTCTTCCACAAAGGTCTGTACAATACGCCCGATGTGCGTTCGGACGTTGTCGTGCATGTATAGCAGACTTGGGCGCCGCCGAACGTAGGGAAGCACTACGGACCGTAGCACCTCATCTACGTATCGTTGACCCGTCATGGTCTGCTATACACGCAGCAGACGTGTACGTCCACCATGAGTAATCGCACCCCATACCATAATGCTCGGTTGTCGGTGGATAGGGCGTTCTTGCACACACTGCTCGAGTAGACGATCACCACGGCTCCGACGAACTAAAATTCGCGCATCACCGGTGCTCAATTCGAATCTTGATTCGTCGGAAAACAAAATGTCGCTCTACTCGGCAACCTACTAATGCCTAGCGTCGACCCACTCGTGACGTATGCTGCGGTGCTCGCGTGTTACTGGAATCCGCTGTATCGCACGACGCGCGCGCAGTCCACTATCTACCAAACGCCGCCGTACAGTTCGCGTAGTGAGTGCGCCTTCCCCTGCCGGTGGCCAAACAGCTCCAAGTTGCCTTGAGGAGGACACACACGACGCTAAAGCGCTGAGCACAAGAACGTGATCCTCGAGAGCTGGGGACGCGCAGGGCCGTCCCGGCCGCGGCTGTAGGTACCTATGTCCTACCTCAGACCATTCTCGCCATGCCCGTTGCACTGCCGATAACGACCGCTCGAGACGACGCGCAATTTCACAGAACGATACACCCTCAATGTGCATACACAATGTGGTTCCTCCCACCACACTAAAAACGATCGGTATTTTCCATCCATAGCGACGGAAGGTTCCACTTGGAAGGGCGGCTCAGTCAACAATGCCGCGACGGAACAACTCGAAACTCCCTGAATAAACTCGTCTACAGTAAACCTTTGTGCTCCGCAAATATTATGGATTTATCTTCACGAGTTCAGATTATATAGGGTGTGCTCGTGAATTATTTCCAACAGTGCAGATCAGCCTCCTCTCCTTAATTTCCCTCCAGCACTCTCCCAGAATCCTGCAATGCTGTCTTGCTTCTATCATTTCCTCCACATTTGCCTCCACCCTTACTGCATCCACCTTAACCTCCTCCCTCACTACATACCCCGGAGTCTCCCTTGCCAACCCATCTATAATACCGTGTTTATATATCCTCCAGCAAAGCTTTTTCTCTTCATCCCCATACTTCTGCGCCGTACATCATTGTGCTCCTTACCAAGCCATCAAACATAACCTTTCATGCACCTTTGTTCCTCCTATCACCACCATTTGCCCCTTTACAAGTCTGTTTTTCAAGTCCGCCGTATATATTGCAAATAGTGTGGGGCTAAGGGGGCACCACTGTCTCAATTCCTTTGTCGTCCAGAATACTTCACTTAACTCATCCCCCACTTTAACCTTGGCCATCGCCTCCCTGTACATCTCCTTCACCCTCCCTATCAGTTGTTCTGTGATACCTCTCCTCCTCATTTCCTTCCACAACTTCTCTTTATCCACGTTATCGAATGCAGCCTTCAGTTTAACAAACAATCCATACAGTTTTCCCCATTTCTTGTTCAACTCGCTATCTACCAGGTGTTTCAGAATGTATATATTGTCAATTGCGCCTCTTCCTGAATCCCGATTCCAACCCCCCATCTTTGCATTAATTTTGAAAATTATGTCCAACAGGTTGATCCCTCTATAATTGCTCACCACTCTTTTACTCCCCTTTTTATACAGTGTTATACCTGTTCGGATTACCGTCTTCAGACGCACGGCTAAACCCGAAACTTTCTAGTTCTAAGTCTAGTGTTAGTTCTAGTTTTAATTGTTATGCAACGCTAGATTGTTGTATATTTTTATTGAACTAAGACCTAGAGCTAGAATCGTTCGGCTTTAGCCGTCTTATGAGACGCACGGCTAAACCCGAATGTTTCTAGTTCTAGGTCTAATGTTAGTTCTAGTGACAGTGCAAGTGTAAAAAAGAAGTAACACTATAGATTCTAACACTAGAATCATTCATTGATTAACTCAACTATTAAGCATCTCTCAACATCGTTCCTGACATTGTTTAACATAGTTTCTTCTTGTTTTCTGCAACGTTGTCTTTGATGCCTTACAAAACATCGTCATCCTACAAGATTTTTTTTAGTTATAACGATTTCTTTTAATATAAATGTATAGAAAATTAAAAGTTCTTTAAAATGAACCCAAACTCGACCTATTTATCTCCAACCGTTATCGAGATATCTTAAGTTTTTGCAAAAAAAATGGCGATTATTTGACATTTGACAGTTTCTAACCTAACTTTTTTATTTTTTTAATCAAAATATATCAAGTTTGGTATCAAATTAAAGCATTTTTGATCCTTATTAAGATTGCTTTAATAATTATCAAAAATCGTTATATTTAATTTTGACATTTGACAGTTTGTAACAACTTTTTTATTATTTAACCCAAATATATCAAGTTTGGTATCAAATTAAAGCATTTTTGATCCTTATTAAGATTGTTTTAATAATTATCAAAAATCATTAAGATTCCAGGGGGAAGAGAAGAGAATATGACGTGTGGTGTACCTCAGGGTTCCATTATGGCAGCGACGAATGAAATATCTTCTATGACGCATCTATGATTGCGTACTAAGACGATTAGGAATGATTGTGAGCCTGGCGTATAGGAACTTGTCACGCTTAATTCCGAGATAGGTGGTCCGAAACAGGAAAGAAGAAGACTGCTGGGAACAGTGGTGAGATCCATAACCCTGTATGCAGGGCAAGCTTGCGAGATAGCTATGATACATAAAAAATATGCAAGAATGATAAGGATGAATAGAGAGGTCTTCCATCAGTATAACATTGGCGTATAGAACAGTTTCTACGCAGCCTGCAAGCACAATGGCGGGGCATCCCCCAATGGAACTGTTAGCAGGAAATGTGCAGGCTACTAGGAGAAAACAGGACAAGTGTTGAGTTGGGTAGACTTGATGACCCAAATAAATAAGTATCAAAGTATCAGCTGCTCCATGTAGGTTTACTACAATATTGTGCTATCCCTAAACATTTCTTATTCATCTTGTAATATGATTTCTATCCCAAGTAGCTAAGGTTAAAAATATTTCGAAATGAAGTAGAAAAATCTCTAATACACATTTTTATTAATTAATTCCGTCGTTGTCACATAAAACCTAGTTCTTTTTCTCCACGTAGTACTCCTTTTTTTGCTTAATTCCAATTTTCTAATTTCATTTCTAATCCAAGTGTAATAATAAAAAGTCCCATAAAATAATTGAGGCAATGAATTTTTACAAAAATCATCATTATAATCTATAATCCCAACTTGCACAATACGATTATTGTCGCCGATTAAAAGCGGCCCTCCCGTTCCCCCCTCGCAATAATCCCCTGATTTTAAAGAAACGCAAAAATAATAATCTTCGATTATCTTTTTATGAAGCGTTTTGCAATCTTCTTTGGCTAAAATATTCACGTTTAAATCCGTTAAGATACTTGGATTAATTTCTTGCAATTTTTCTTGATGGTCTTCGAGTTCTGGTTTTTTCCAAACAGCGACTTTTCCTTGAATTAATTTATTGAAATTAGCTGTAAAAGCGTCTAATTTAACAACGTTTACTTTCGCATCTAAAATTAACGGCGTTTCCAAAACTAAAATAGCGATATCGAATTTTTTTTCGGTTTCGTTGGAATGTTGATAAAAGTTTTCGTGGGTGACGCATCTTGAAACGTATCGGCGCCTTTCCACATCCCATTTCGGAGTTCCGGTGATAACCATTAAATTTTTTGGTTCGATTAACATTGAATTTTCGAAACAACAATTTGCTTGTGTTAAAATGTGACTTTGTGAAATGATTGTTCCGGCACACTTAAATGTTCCTCTTAGAATTATCGCAACCACGAATGTTGAAGTTGATGAGGTCGCGTTTTGTGTCGAACAAATTATTATTAAATGTGTCAAAATTAAGGTTGTTTTGATTACTTTTGACATGATACAATTAATCCTTCAAAATTAATCGTTAAAAATTATCCCCCAATGAGTAGAACTCGCCTTTACGAAATTCTTGCTGATATTGTAATATTTTGTTGTTGCTTTTGCGTGGAGGATCACTCAAAATACAATCAGCATTTCCAATGATTACAACTACAATAAGAAAAATGGAGTCTTAAAAATTGTATCGATGTTGTAAAAACGTAATAAAAATTTTATTTATTTATTATCATTTTCTTTTCTTAACAATGCCCAACTTAACAGATATTTTCCCCTCAAATTTATTCCGCGATATGGAACGAAACGAGATATTAAAGGAGTAATTGTGTACGAAAAATTCACTTTGGGAAATCTTAAATTAATCAAGTTAAATCCAAATTTAATTGGGTTGAATAAAAAGTTGAGCTGTTTAATCGCAGGATGGGGATACAGGATGTTGATCATCTTAATAATAATCAAAAATGCTTTAATTTGATACCAAACTTGATATATTTGGGTTAAATAATAAAAAAGTTAGGGTAGAAACTGTCAAATGTCAAAATTAAATATAACGATTTTTGATAATTATTAAAACGATCTTAATAGGAATCAAAAATGCTTTAATTTGATACTAAACTTGATATATTTGGGTTAATAATAAAAAAGTTAGGTTAGAAACTGTCAAAATTAAATATAACGATTTTTGATAATTATTAAAGCGATCTTAATAAGAATCAAGAATGCTTTAATTTGATGCCAAAGTTGTTATATTTGGGTTAAATAATAAAAAAGTTAGGTTACAAACTGTCAAATGTCAAAATTAAATATAACGATTTTTGATAATTATTAAAATAGTCTTAATAATAATCAAAAATGCTTTAATTTGATAGCAAACTTGATATATTTGGGTTAAATAATAAAAAAATTGGGTTAGAAACTGTCAAATGTCAAAATTAAATATAAGGATTTTTTGATAATTATTAAAATGATCTTAATAAGAATCAATAATGCTTTAAGTTGATACCAAACTTGATATATTTGGGTTAAATAATAAAAAAGTTAGGTTACAAACTGTCAAATGTCAAAATTAAATATAACGATTTTTGATAATTATTAAAATGATCTTAATAAGAATCAAAAATGCTTTAATTTGATACCAAACTTGATATATTTGGGTTAAATAATAAAAAAGTTATGTTCCAAACTGTCAAATGTCAAAATTAAATATAACGATTTTTGATAATTATTAAAGCGATCTTAATAAGGATCAAAAATGCTTTAATTTGATACCAAACTTGATATATTTGGGTTAAATAATAAAAAAGTTATGTTACAAACTGTCAAATGTCAAAATTAAATATAATGATTTTTGATAATTATTAAAATGATCTTAATAAGAATCAAAAATGCTTTAATTTGATACCAAACTTGATATATTTGGGTTAGAAAAATAAAAAAGTTAGGTTAGAAACTGTCAAATGTCAAATAGTCGCCATTTTTTTTTGCAAAAAATTAAGATATATCGTTAACGGTTGGAGATAAATAGGTCGAGTTTGGGTTCATTTTAAAGAACTTTTAATTTTCTATCCAGTTGTATCAAAAAAAAAATACCTTTATAACTAAAAAAAATCTTGTAGGATGACGATATTTTGAAAGGCATCAAAGACAACGTTGTAGAAAATAAGGGGAAACTAGAAACTATGTTAAACAATGTCAGGGACGATGTTGAGAGATGATAGATAACATTTATGAATCGAGAGATTGAAGACATGGAAGGATGTGCGAAATAAATTTGATGGTAATATACAGTGTGGCCCATTTGAAAGCGGAGCACCCTCGTAAAATCTGTATTTATTACCCGATTTCGACAAATTTTTTTTTTGAATTGTAGGGCGTAAAAACTGTACCTTCGGACAAAGAATCATATTTTTCTTAGAAAAACCAAGACCTATTTTACTTTTTGGGTGCTAAAATTGAAGAAATCATATTAGGAAATTTTTTACAACAAATCTGAGTACACCACGATTAAAAATTGTCGAAGTCGGATAATAAATACAAATTTTAGGAGGGCCATTTTGGAAGTATGTGGAAAATGGAGAGGGAAAGTGTGAAAAGCATCATGTATCAGGGCAACAGTAGCATAGAAAAAGGCGGCATGGAGGCAATGAATGGACTTTTCTTAAGATAATAGACAATTCTAAATGGTAAGGAGTATAAAAGACAATAACATATGGAGAACTTTTTACGAGTTGAAATTCAAAGATGGAGGACGGAGGAACCGGAAACGGTGGGAGAGAAATAGATGCAGAGGAGAGGAAGAATCAGAATCAGCGATGAAGAAGAGTTCTCGAGGCAGCTGGGGCGGACAAAATAGTAGCAGAAATAGTGAAGTCAGGAGGCATTGAATTGGACGAAGAAATTAAATAATTGTATCAAACAGTATAGATACTAGAAGACAAGAAGTCTGGAAGGTACTAGAGAAGAAAGAGGCTAAAAAGGGAGTTGTTGTTGCTTTTGCGTGGACGATCACTCAAAATACGATCATTTCCAACGATTACAACTACAATAAGAGAAATGGGGTCTTAAAAATTATATCGATGTTATAAAAACGTAATAAAAATTTTATTTATCTATTTATTATCATTTTTTTTCTTAACAATGCCCAACTTAAAATTAAGATTAATTTTTTTAGTATTAAAATTATTATTTTCCCCTCAAATCAATTCCTTGAAATATCACGATGTGGTTCCATTAACGAGAATAACAAACGGCGAAAACGCGCCAGAAGGAAAATTTCCATTCCTAGCTTCGATACTTCAAAGGGAAGAGCACGCTTGCGGCGGATCAATTTTAAATCAATTTTTAATTCTAACGGCGGCTCATTGTTGTTATGATCTCCAGAACGAGGTGCTTTTCGAGCCGGAGGATTTAAGAATTTCGGTGGGGAATTTATTTTGGCGATATGGAACGAAACGAGACATTAAAGAAGTAATTGTCCACGAAAATTTCACGTTGGGAAATCTCGGCTTTGACATTGCGATTTTGGTCTTGGAGAAACCGATCGAATTCACGAAATATATTAAATCGGTCAAGTTAAATCCAAAGTTGATTGGGTCGAATGAAAAGTTGAGTTGTTTAACTGCAGGATGGGGGTATAGGATGTTGGATGGTGTTATGGATCAAACTACGAATCATGGTTTGCAGTTTGTTGAGGTTAAAACGATCCCATTGGATTTATGTAAAGATATGTTGATCGATAAAATCGATGTTGAGTTGGAAAAGAAATATTATATTTGTGTTTTTACCGGGGATGGGAAAGGAACGTGTCATGCTGATTCCGGGGGTCCTTTAATGTATAATAACGAACAAATTGGGATTTTATCTTTAGGAATGGATTGTAACAACACCCTTCCTGAATTTTATACGAGAATTTCCGAATATTACGATTGGATCATGTTTAATATTAAATTAAAATCATAAATAAATAAATGTTTTTGTGTAATAAACTAAAATTTTTTTTGGAGATGGGGGAGTTGTTAAAATTTATGACAATTTTCGTTTTTATAATATTCCTTATATTATGCATTTGAAAGGATTTAACTTAGTATTGCATATCGTGTTTATAAAAATCGCAAAAAATCGATTTTTTAACCGATTTAATCAAAATTTTCAACAATGATTAAGAAAACTATGATCTTTCGAATGAAAAAGACCGATTTTGAAAGTATCTTTTAGTTCTTGAGATATTAATTTTTGAAGTTGAGGTAAATTCCTGATGTTTTAAAAATTTTAATTTTTACTTATCGTGTTTATAAAAATCGCAAAAAATCGATTTTTTAACCGATTTAATCAAAATTTTCAAAAATGATTAAGAAAACTATGATCTTTCGAATGAAAAAGACTGATTTTAAAAGTATCTTTTAGTTCTTGAGATATTAATTTTTGAAATTAAACTAAATTCTTGATGTTTTAAAAATTTCAATTTTTACCTATCTTGTTTATAAAAATCGCAAAAAAGCGATTTTTCAATCGATTTAATCAAAATTTTCAAAAATGATTAAGAAAACTGTGATCTTTCGAATGAAAAAGACCGATTTTGAAAGTATCTTTTAGTTCTTGAGATATTAATTTTTGAAATTGAACTAAATTCCTGATGTTTTAAAAATTACAATTTTTACCTATCGTGTTTATAAAAATCGCAAAAAATCGATTTTTTAACCGATTTAATCAAAATTCTCAAAAATAATTAAGAAAACTATGATCTTTCGAATAAACAAGACCGATTTTGAAAGTATCTTTTAGTTCTTGAGATATTAATTTTTGAAGTTGAGGTAAATTCTTGATGTTTTAAAAATTTCAATTTTTACCTATCGTGTTTATAAAAATCGCAAAAAATCGATTTTTCAACCGATTTAATCAAAATTTTCAAAAATAATTAAGAAAACTATGATCTTTCGAATGAAAAAGACCGATTTTAAAAGTATCTTTTAGTTCTTGAGATATTAATTTTTGAAATTGAGTAAAATTCCTGATGTTTTAAAAATTTCAATTTTTACCTATCGTGTTTATAAAAATCGCAAAAAATCGATTTTTCAACCGATTTAATCAAAATTTTCAAAAATGGTTAAGAAAACTATGATCTTTCGAATGAAAAAGACCGATTTTAAAAATATCTTTTAGTTCTTGAGATATTAATTGTTGACGTTGAGGTAAATTCCTGATGTTTTCAAAATTTCAATTTTTACCTATAGTGTTTATAAAAATCGCAAGAAATCGATTTTTCAACCGATTTAATCAAAATTTTCAAAAATGATTAAGAAAACTATGATCTTTCGAATGAAAAAGACCGATTTTAAAAGTATCTTTTAGTTCTTGAGATATTAATTTTTGAAGTTGAGGTAAATTCCTGATGTTTTAAAAATTTCAATTTTTACCTATCGTGTTTACAAAAATCGCAAAAAATCGATTTTTTAACCGATTTAATCAAAATTTTCAAAAATGATTAAGAAAACTATTGTCTTTCACATAAAAAAAGCCGACTTTAAAAATATCTTTTAGTTTTTGAGATATTAATTTTTGAAATTGAACTAAATTCTTGATGTTTAAAAAATTATAATTTTTACATATCGTGTTTATAAAAATCGCAAAAAATCGATTTTTTAACCGATTTAATCAAAATTTTCAAAAATAATTAAGAAAACTATGATCTTTCGAATGAAAAAGACCGATTTAAAAAATATCTTTTAGTTTCTGAGATATTAATCGTTGAAATTAAGATAAATTTTTGATGTTTTAAAAGTTGCGAATTTTTCCTGCTCTTTTTATAAAAATTGTTAAAAATCGGCTTTTCAACCGATCTAATTAAAACTTTCCAAAATTATTAAGAACACTACGTTCTTTCGAATGAAAAAGACCGATTTTAAAAATATCTTTTAGTTCTTGAGATATTAATTGTTGATATTAAAATAAATTTTTGATTGAAAAATTGCAATTTTTCCTGTTCTTTTTATAAAAATCGGTAAAAATCGACTTTTAAACCGATTTAATCAAAACTTTCAAAAATTGGTAATAAAAGTATGATCTTTCAAATGAAAAAGACCGATTTTAAAAATGTCTTTTAGTACTTGAGATATTAATTGTTGAAATTAAGATAAATTTTTGACGTTTCAGAAACTGCATTTTTTCCTGTTCTTTTTATAAAAATCGTTAAAAATCGACTTTTCAACCGATTTAATCAAAACTTTCAAAAATGGTTAAGAAAATTATGATCTTTCGAATGAAACAGACCGATTTCGAAAATATGTTTTAGTTCTTGAGATATTAATCTTTGAAAGTCGTGAGTTTTGAAAGTCTTGAAAGACATGCGGCTAAATCCGAATGTTTTTAGTTCTCGATCTAGTGTTACTTCTAGTATTGCACTAACACTAGCACTATCACTTGAACTAACACTAGACCTAGAACTAGAAACATTCGGGTTTAGCAGTGCGTCTGAAGCTCGAATTTTAAAGTTGTTAGGGGTGAGTTTATTAAGAGAGCAACCGTCGACCCATTTATGTGGAAGCCATTAATTATACCGCGGCCCTTTGTGCGTTAATTAAGTGGCCGTGTTCGGAAGGATTGGCATTCTTGGTGCTCACCAGCGGAAACTCTTGCAAAACCGGCCTTTATGCCGAATCAATTTGTCATCATGAGGGGTCACCGATCGATAACTTCCTTCCACATCATATCGTTTTCATGAAATAAATTAATTACATATAATTAGAAATAGTAAGCGTTATTAAAAGGGAAGATTTTCTTTTTATTATTGAAAAGAAGTTTTTTTAATCGTTTCTAACAAACATAATCCCCTCTAACGAACCGCGGTGGCCTAACAATATAAATGATAAATTAAAGCTGGACAACCACGGCGACGGTCGACAATGGCCACAACAAGGTGTAAGAAACGGCGAGCGGATGAAGAAAGGGCTCAAGTGCGCGAACGGGGCCTATTTTGATCGGGAATTTTAATACGATTGTCGTTGAATTTATTGTTCACGCACGACCGAACTTAACTCCGAGTTAAGAACCCTATTAGACAGATGATAATAACCTTTTTTAGACCCACCTCAATCCTAACTTTAATTCATCAATTAAATAATTTCCATTTTTTTTTATTTTAAAATCTACTTTTTGTCGATTTTACAGTTGCAAAGCGGTTACCAGTGGGATTACCCATTTAAGAAGATCGAGCAAACACGTCTTTTCCTTTCGTAAGTACGTACATATTTCTCTTTTTGTTACAGATATACGACGATTCTCCTAATTGAAATCGGGAGCGATTTTAATTGATTCGCGACGTGTAAAAAAAACCGAACTCGCGGACGCGTTTTGCAATTAACCGCAAAGTGCGGCCATTTTACCAATTAACGTGCCCCGATCTCGTATAAATATTAATACGATGATAAATGTCAATGCTGTCGACGATGTGGAATGTCGTGGCTGCGGACAGCGGCAATTAAGCCAACATAAGTCGCACATTTCATATTCAAATCCGAAGACGAATAGAATCGTGTAAGATTGTGTAGGTGGAAACAACCTCTACGTTACATTTTAATCATGCCACTTTTTATATTATTCTTAAAAATAACAATTGTATAACAAAAATTGAACTAAGCATGCTTACGTCATGTTCTACTGTGCGGAATTTCGTTCGCGTTGTTGCTAATTGTATCTATTAAGCTTAATAAGAACCAAAAATGCTTTAATTTGATACCAAACATGATATGTATGGGTTAAAAAATAAAAAAGTTATGTTGGAAACTGTCAAATGTCAAAATTAAGTATAACGATATTTTGATAAATATTAAAACGATCTTAATAAGAATGAGAAATGCTTTAATTTGATGCCAAACGTGATACATTTGGGTTAAAACATAAAAAAGCTAGCTTAGAAACTGTCAAATGTCAAAATTAAATAACGTTTTTTTGATAAATACTAAAACGATCTTAATAAGAGTTAAAAATGCTTTATTTTGATACTAAATATGATATGTTTGAGTTAAAAAATAAGAAAGTTAGGTTAAAAAATGTCAAATGTCAAAATTAAATATATCGATTTTTTGATTAATATTAAAATGATTGTAATAAGAATCAAAAATGCTTTTATTTGATACCAAACACGATATATTTGAGTTAAAAAATAAAAAAATTAGGTTAGAAATTGTCAGATGTCAAAATAAAATATAACAATTTTTGATAATTATTAAAATGATTTTAATAAGAATCAAAAATGCTTTAATTTGATACCAAACATGATATATTTTGATTAAAAAATAAAAAAGTTAAGTTAGAAATTGTTAAATGTCAAAATTAAACAACGTTTTTTTGATAAATATTAAAACTATCTTAATAAGAATTAAAAATGCTTTATTTTAATACCAAATATGATATGTTTGAGTTAAAAAATAAGAAAGTTAGGTTAGAAACTGTCAAATGTCAAAATTAAATATAACGATTTCTTGATTAATATTAAAATGATCTTAATAAGAATCAAAAATGCTTTCATTTGATGCCAAACACGATATATTAGGGTTAAAAAATAAAAAAGTTAGGTTAGAAACTGTCAAATGTCAAAATTAAATATAACGATTTCTTGATTAATATTAAAATGATCTTAATAAGAATCAAAAATGCTTTCATTTGATGCCAAACACGATATATTAGGGTTAAAAAATAAAAAAGTTAGGTTAGAAACTGTCAAATGTCAAAATTAAATATAACGAATTTTTAATAAATATTGAAATGGTCTTAATAAGAATCAAAAATGCGTTTATTTGATACTCAACACGATATGTTTGCATTAAAAAGTAAAAAAGTTAGGTTAGAAACTGTCAGATGTCAAAATTAAGTATAACGAAATTTTGATAAATATTAAAACGATCTTAATAAGAATGAGAAATGCTTTAATTTGATACCAAACGTGATATACTTGGGTTAAAAAATAAAATAGTTAGGTTAGAAACTGTCAAATGTTAAAATTAAACAATGTTTTTTTGATAAATATTACAACGATCTTAATAAGAATCAAAAATGCTTTATTTTGATACCAAACACGACATATTTGGGTTAAAAAATAAAAAAGTTAGGTTAGAAACTGTCAAATGTCAAAATTAAAAATAACGTTTTTTTATAAATATTGAAATGATCTTAATAAGAATCAAAAATGCGTTCATTTGATGCCCAACACGATATGTTTGCGTTAAAAAGAAAAAAAGTTAGGTTATAAACTGTCAAATGTCAAATGATGGCCATTTTTTTGCTAAAAATTAAGATATCTCGATAACAGTTGAAGATAAATAAGTCGAGTTTGGGTTCATTTTAAAAGATTTTTAATTTTCTCTCCATTTATATTAAAAAAAGAACAATTTTATAAGACGGCTGAACACTGCTAAACCCGAATGATTCTAGTTCTAGGTCTTCTGTTAGTTCTAGTGTAAAACTAGAACTAACGCTAGACATTTTTATTCTAATATGTTATTAAGCTTAATAAGAATCACAAATGCTTTAATTTAATACCAAACATGATATATTTTGATTAAAAAATAAAAAGTTAGGTTAGAAATTGTTAAATGTCAAAATTAAATATGAAGATTTTTGGATAAATATTGAAATGATCTAAATAAGAATCAAAAATGCTTTCATTTGATACCACACATGATATATTTGTGTTCAAAAATAAAAGTTAGGTTAGAAACTGTCAAATGTCAAAATTAAATATAACGATTTCTTGATTCATATTAAAATGATCTTAATAAGGATCAAAAATGCTTTCATTTGATACCAAACGTGATATATTTTGATTTAAAAAAAAAAGTTAGGTTAGAAACTGTCAAATGTCAAAATTAAATATAACGATTTCTTGATTAATATTAAAATGACCTTAATAAGAATCAAAAATGTTTTCATTTGATACCAAACACGATATATTTGGGTTAAGAAATAAAAAAGTTAGGTTAGAAACTGTCAAATGTCAAAATTAAATATAACGATTTATTAGTAAATATTGAAATGGTCTTAATAAGAATCAAAAATGTTTTATTTTGATATCAAATATGATGTGTTTGAGTTAAAAAATAAAAAAGTTAGGTTAGAAGCTGTCAAATGTCAAAATTAAACATAACGTTTTTTTGATAAATATTAAAACGATCCTAATAAGAATCAAAAATGCTTTCATGTGACACCAAACACGATTATGTTTATATTAAAAAATAAAAAGTTAGGTTATAAACTGTCAAATGTCAAATGATCGCCATTTTTTTTTTGCTAAAAATTAAGATATCTCGACAACGGTTGGAGATAAATAAGTCGAGTTTGGGTTCATTTTAAAGGATTTTTAATTTTCTATCCATTTATATTAAAAAAAGAACAATTTTATAAGACGGCTAAATACTGCTAAACCCGAATATTCTAGTTCTAGGTCTTCTGTTAGTGCTAGTGTAAAACTAGAACTAACAGTAGACCTAAAGTTTCGGTTATTATCATATTTGCACGCATTTATAACAATTTTCGGAGTTTTAACGCAAAATTTTGTTCTAATACCGTTTTAATCGAAGAATTGTGCGTGTCATTCGCCTCCGCACTGGTTTTCGTTTTACAAAGAGAACCAATTAAAAAAAAATCGGCTCGGTAATAAGCTACCGAGTGTGATGGGGTGTAAAGGGGGGAACTCCCCATTTCGACAAATTAAAGGACACCCACTGGGCGCGATTCTCGACCGTCCGGGGCTCTAAATAGATTCGTTTACAATTGACATCGGCCCGAAACGGCTCGCGACGTGTTTAGTCATTCTTGAGCACAAAACCCCCAACGGAGGACGGTGACTACGCTCGTTCTCTCGATTTCGACACCATTTAATCGAGACTTGAAGAGAACTGGGATCCTTGCTGAGAAGACTTCAAAACGAAACGAAATCTCCTCGATGCACGTGTGATTACAATATTAATTATAAAAAAAGATTAAATTGAACATTAAATGTTTATCTTTCTTTTTTATTTTATGTAGGCGCGTTTTTATGCGTTACTTTCTTATTAATGTGCGAGTTAAAATATGTTTAAAATCCTTATTTATTACGTTTTAGCAACACATTTTTATTTAAGTAAGTACATTTTTGTTAAATCGATTTAAAAATATCTAAAAAAATTTTTAGCTTTTCAATGGAAACTAATAAAAGATGAATCGAACACTAGAATCATGCAAGGTGAGCAATCCAAGGAAGGAATGTTTCCTTATATGGCGAGTTTAATGCAACTTAGACAACATTTATGTGGAGTATCGATCATAGGGCAGTTTTGGGCATTATCTGCCGCTCATTGTGTGTACGATATAGAAACCGGAAACATAGCCGACGATAAACTCCTTTCAATCGCCGTCGGGAATATCCATTACAGAAATGGAATGATACATCAAGTACAATTAAAAATTCTTCACGAAGGGTTCAACATAAACGAGCACGTCAATGATATAATGTTAATAAAAGTGATACCTCCTTTTGTGTTTTCAAAAACGGTTCAACCTCTCAAAATTTATCCATATCCAATCGACGATTATGAAACCCCCGTCGATGCCATTGTTGCCGGTTGGGGTTTAAACGAAGAAAGTTGGAAAAGAACCACTCCTACGGCAACACCTGAAATGCGTTTCGCAGAAGTTAACACAATCCCTTTACCTTTTTGTAAAACAGTTTATTCGATGGCAAATGAAACATTTTCACCTTCAGATTCGCATATTTGTGTTTTTACAATGGTAGGAAGGGGAACTTGCACCGGAGATTCCGGAGGACCTTTGGTAACACCCGATGGACAAATTGGAATTTTATCGGTTGGCGGAAGTTGTGATAATACCATTCCTGAAATTTATACGCGAATTTCTAGTTATTATACTTGGATTAAAAAAGCTTTGGGTGATTTTAATCCTGTTTGTGAACATATCAAAACATTATTATAATAAATTTCACCAATTAAGTTTAATGTTCAAAAAAGAAAGATTATGATTCTTAAATTATGCAAAGTATTTGATCGTGGGGTAATTTTATTATCTGTGATATCACTCAACATCGGCTCTAATCTCTCTCGATGATCCTAAATGAACCTAACTACTTTCAATCTGCTGTTATTACCCTTTTTCTTCTTTCTCTTCCCCAACGTGTTCATATGGTGGTGTTGGGAGATGGCCTCACAATCAGATCCATCTTCTGAAGTTTAGTCTTCAGCAATTTGCGTCACTGTATCTTCCCATGTTGTTTTCGGTCTCCCTATAGAGATGTTATCTGTGGTTTCCTCACCTGTCTCAACCGGCTGTGTTTTTCCTGCAACTTTACGCTTTCACTGCCACAGGTAAGTATAACCGCTTTATAAATCTTTGTCTTGGCCTTCCGACTTACTTCATCCTTGCTAAACTAACTCCAACTCAGGGCATAATAAGCCTTGGTAGCCTTGTCTATCCTGTCCCTGATCTCTTCAATGAGGTTGGCTCCATCATCTACATCTCATATTCTAATCACCGATGTTTCTGTTCTTATCTTGCATGTTTTCACTACTTCATCCATAAATGTACAAATAACAATAAGGGTAAAGTGTCCTTTTTCATGACGAACCCACTGGATAATGGACCTAATGGCTTGTATTAGTTATGAGAGAGTCCCTTTCTTCTCTAGTACTTTCCAGGCCTCTTGCCTTGGTACCTCATCAAACGCAAAATTCCCTCTGCTTCTCAGTTATATAAAAAAATGAGATATCAGGCCTCCTGCGTACACCGCATCCGACTAACACGACTGAGCACGCCCGAGTTCGGACATAGTTAACCAAATTCTTAATAGGAGTCAATTCAGAAAATTTTTTTGGTTATAATGGTATTCTTTTTTTGACATAAATGGATAAAAAATTAAAAATTCTTTAAAATGAACCCAAACTCGACCTATTTATCTCTAACCGTTATCGAGATATCTTAATTTTTAACAAAAAAAATGACGATTTGACATTTGACAGTTTATAACCTAACTTTTTTACTTTTTAACGGAAACATATGGTGTTTGGTATCAAAGCAACGCATTTTTGATTATTATTAAGATCGTTTTATTATTTATAAAAAAAAATGTTGTTTAATTTTGACATTTGACAGTTTCCAACCTAACTTTTTTACTTTTTAACGCAAACATATCGTGTTGGGTATCAAATGAACGCATTCTTGATTCTTATTAAGATCGCTTTAATAATTATCAAAAATCGTTATATTTAATTTTGACATTTGACAGTTTCTAATCTAACTTTTTTATTTTTTAACCCAAATATATCGTGTTTGGTATCAAATGAAAGCATTTTTGATTCTTATTAAGATCATTTTAATATTTATCAAAAAATCGTTATATTTAATTTTGACATTTGACAGTTTCTAATCTAACTTTTTTATTTTTTAACCCAAATATATCGTGTTTGATATCAAATGAAAGCATTTTTGATTCTTATTAAGATCATTTTCATATTTATCAAAAAAATTGTTATATTTAATTTTGACATTTAACAGTTTCTAACCTAACTTTTTTATTTCTTGAGCCAAATATATGACGTTTGGTATCAAATGAAAGCATTTTTGATTCTGATTAAGATCATTTCAATATTTATAAAAAATCGTTATATTTAATTTTGACATTTGACAGTTTCTAACCTAACTTTTTTATTTTTTAAGCCAAATCACGTTTAGTATCAAATGAAAGCATTTTTGATTCTTATTAAGACCATTTCAATATTTATAAAAAATCGTTATATTTAATTTTGACATTTGACAGTTTCTAATCCAACTTTTTTATTTTTTAACCTAAATATATCGTGTTTGGTATCAAATGAAAGCATTTTTGATTCTTATTAAGATCATTTTAATATTTATCAAAAAATCGTTATATTTAATTTTGACATTTAACAGTTTCTTACCTAACTTTTTTATTTTTTAAACGTTGTTACAAACTAAAAAATCTTTACTCCAGCAAAATGTGTGTTTTAACTGTTTTATGATGTGATAAAATTTATGATACGCGCCTGCTCGTGTTAAAAAAAGAAATTTGCGTTAAAAATCCGAAAATTGTTATAAATGCGTGGAAATATGATATTAACCGGTCGTTTTGCGTATCGTGTAGCCTCAAGTATCTTGTTGCCGGCTCGATCGACTGACCGATGGATATGATATGGGAAATTGGCAACAAATTATGTCCCACAGACGATCCGAACCGTGACGCACACTCAACACGGACCATTGAATACTTAAGGTCCATTCTTGTTGCGCGAGACCCGCTTGTGATTCTCGATTCTTTCGAAGCCCCACTTTAAGGTATTGCTTACCTTGCACCAAAAGGGCTTTAATTACCTACGCGATCGAAAAAACGAACAATCTTAATAAACAAAGTTTAATTCGATTTATAAATGTGTTGGCAAATTATTTTTTCTAAGTTGATTTGAAATAATTTCGGTGGTAACGATTTTTTTGAGCCGGTTTTAAAGTGAAACCAGGTGTCCACGATCACGTAATGGGTGTCGGCCACTGTCTTGATATGGACAGGTCGAGGCGGGAGGTCCAAGCCATCAGAAACCCAATACCGCGATCGCTCTAATCGAATTTTACGCATAACAGTTTAACGGCCAAGTATCCGAGGACGCGAGGGCGAGGTAAACTCCTTTAAAATTTAAATATTTTTACCACCTCTACTATTTTTTCTTCAATAAATAAATTAAATATCTGGATTCTAAGGAGAGATGTGATAAACTAATGTTTTTAGGGAACAGGTACAATATATTAATAACACTTGCATTCATCTGGATATGATAGACAATAGATGATAAACATCTGTTGGTTACTAGAGTGCTGGTGCAATTTATAAGAATGTAGGTTTAAAACTTAGGAAATAAGTCACTAGAAGTCATCTGGAATGTTTTTGAACATTTCTTGAACTGATTTAAAAGATTTTGGAGCCTACAGTCTTTCGTTGATCTTATTTCTTGTGTTATAGTTGTGATTTATAGCTCTTTGCATATTTATGTGTCTGTGATAGTGTTTGAGAGAAAAGGGGAAAACTTATTGTAAGTGAAGAGTGTTGGATATAAACGTGGTTTCTTATCAATTATCTACTCTCAACATATCTAAGGTTGTATCATAGCTCATTCCCCAGACAATGATTCCGTAGTTAAAAATAGAATCTACTATCTTTATCTGTATTTATCTACTACCAGTTTCTAATGATGCAACATAAATCATAAAATGTCAAAATTGGACGATTTTTCTTAATAAAAGCAACTATGACCTAAGTACTAAAAGTGATGGAGAAAGATGTTATGAATAAAAAACATTCCTAATACTTCAACAAATCGCAGTTCACAGGTATTTCATATTTAGCTATCACCAGATTTTAGTGATATAGCGTAAATCACAAAATGTCAAAATTAGACAATTTTTCTTAATAAAACCATCTGTAACGTAAGTAGTAAAAGTGATAGAGGAAGACGTTATGAATAGAAAATGTTCCTACTACATCAATAAATCATAATCTACAATTATTTTATATTTATCTATGACCGGTTATTAGTGATATACCATAAATCACAAAATGTTAAAATTGAACCATTTCTCTTTATAGAATTAACTATAACGGAAGTACCAAAAGTCATGGAGGAATAAAAAATATTCATAATGCACCAATAAATCATAATCCAGACTTATTTCATATTTATCTATCACCAACTTCTAGTGATATAGCATAAATCATAAAATATCAAAATTGGACGATTTTTCTTGATAAAATCAACTATAACGTATGTACTAAAAGTGATGGAGAAAGACGTTATGAATAAAAAATATTCCTAATACTTCAACAAATCACAGTTCACAGGTATTTCATATTTATCTATCATCAGTTTGTAGTGATATAGCACAAATCACAAAATGTCAAAATTGGATAATTTTTCTTAATAAAATCAACTATAACCTAAGTACTAAAAGTGATGGAGAAATATGTTATGAATAAAAAACATCCCTAATGCTTCAATAAATCACAGTTCACAGTTATTTCATATTTTTCTATCACCAGTTTCTAGTGATCTAGCATAAATGACAAAATGTCAAAATTTGATGATTTTTCTTAACAGAATCAACTATAACCTAAGTACTAAATGTGATGGAGACAGATGTTATGAATAAAAAACATTCCTAATGCTTCAATAAATCACAGTTCACAGTTATTTCATATTTATCTATCACCAGTTTCTAGTGATCTAGCATAAATAATAAAATATCAAAATTTGATGATTTTTCTTAATAAAATCAACTATAACCTAAGTACTAAAAGCAATGGAGAAAAATGTTATGAATAAAAAACATTCCTAATGCTTCTATAAATCACAGTTCACAGTTATTTCATATTTCTCTATCACCAGTTTCTAGTGATCTAGCATAAATGACAAAATATCAAAATTGGATGATTTTTCTTAATAAAATCAACTATAACGTAAGTACTAAAAGTGATGGAGACAAATGTTATGAATAAAAAACATTCCTAATGCTTCAATAAATCACAGTTCACAGTTATTTCATCTTTATCTATCACCAGTTTCTAGTGATCTAGCATAAATGACAAAATGTCAAAATTTTATGATTTTTCTTAATAGAATCAACTATAATATAAATACAAAAAGTGATGGAGAAAGACGTTATGAATAAAAAATATTTCTAATGCATCAATAAATCACAGTTCACAGTTATTTCATATTTATCTATCACCAGTTTCTAGTGATCTAGCATAAATGACAATATGTCAAAATTGGATGATTTTTCTTAATAAAATTAACTATAACGTAAGTACTAAAAGTGATGGAGAAAGATGTTATGAATAAAAAACATTCCTAATGCTTCTATAAATCACAGTTCACAGTTATTTCATATTTATCTATCACCAGTTTCTAGTGATCTAGCATAAATGACAAAATGTCAAAATTTGATGATTTTTCTTAATAAAATCAACTGTAACCTAAGTACTAAAACTGATACAGAAAGATGTTACGAATAAAATACATTCTTAATGCTTCTATAAATTACAGTTCACAGTTATTTCATATTTATCTATCACCAGTTTGTAGTGATATAGCAAATTCAGAAAATGTAAAAATTGGATGATTTTCTTAATAAAATGAACTACATACAACCTAAGTACAAAAACCTGATGGAGAAAGATGTTATGAATAAAAAACATTCCTAATACTTCAACAAATCGCAGTTCACAGGTATTTCATATTTATCTATCACCAGTTTTTAGTGATATACCATAAATCACAAAATGTCAAAATTAGACGATTTTTCTTAATAAAATCAACTATAACATAAGTACTATAACTGATAGAGAAAGACGTTATGAATAAAAAATATTCCTAATGCACCAAGAAATCACAATCCATATCTATTTCATATTTATCTATCACCAGTTTGTAGTGATATTGCAAAAAAAACGAAATGTCAAAATTGGATGATTTTTCTTAATAAAATCAACTATAACCTAAGTACTAAAACTGATGGAGAAAGATGTTATGAATAAAAAACATTCCTAATGCTTCTATAAATCACAGTTCACAGTTATTTCACATTTATCTATCACCAGTTTCTAGTGATATAGCATACATCATAAAATGTCAAAATTAGACGATTTTTCTTAATAAAATCAACTATAATATAAATACAAAAAGTGATGGAGAAAGACGTTATGAATAAAAAATATTCCTAATGCATCGACAAATCATAATCTAGAATTATTTTATATTTACCTATCACCAGTTTCTAGTGATATAACATAAATCATAAAATATCAAAATTGGACGATTTTTCTTAATAAAATCAATTATAACGTAAGTACTAAAAGTGATGGAGAAAGACGTTATAAATAAAAAATGTTCCTAATACATCAATAAATTATAATCTAGAATTATTTCATATTTATCTATCACCGGTTTCTAATGATATAGCATAAATCATAAAATGTCAAAATTGGACGATTTTTCTTAATAAAATTAATACCTATTATAACAACTATAACGTAAGTACCGATAAATATAGAGACTAATTAATAGTTCTTGTAAATAAATGCAGAAATGATAATCAAAACCGTTACAGAATAACTATTTCAAGATTTATTTACCGTCAATTTAAAATGATTAGATTAGAGGGGATTAAGATTAGAAATCTAAATACTTTAAATTGGAATCATCGGATATGCAAAAAACGTCTCGTTGGTAATCTGGGGCGATACACCAGTAACCTGTCCATCAATTACCATCTAAGAAAACCGGTCGTATAATAAAATTTATTTATGCAACGAGCAAATTAGATCGCATACTGATTAGGGACTATAAATAAATGTTATTTACCTTGTAAATACAGTAAAACCTCGATACAACGGATTATTAAACACATCAATATATTTAAATATAAATGTTGTCTGAAGATGCACGACTAAACCCGAAACTTTCTAGTTTTAGTTGTTATTCAGCGTTAGATTGTTGTATATTTTTCATTCAATTCAACTAAAAGTAGACTTAATATGCGTCTTGAGATACTTTAAAGTGTAAATTAAAAAATGTTTATACAACGAACTTTAGTTTGGTTCATTAAAGTTATGAGTTGCACAAGATATTTTCTAAACGTAATTACATCAGTTCAATTTATCCAATCCATTAGCGTAGTGGAAGGCGAAATGAAGGTGGAAACCGAAAGGATGGAAGGAAATCAGTGTGTTCTGAGGCCATTAATAACAGTCGGCCGGCGCCTTATAAAAGCTAATTGCTCCGCCGCCGCGCGCGGTCACCGAAAGAGGCCGCGATCGGTCGTCCGCATCGAGGTTGGTAGCAATGCGTTTACGTGAAACAATGGACCCCAGTTGGGGGCGCGATTATTAACTCCGCCGCTGTCCGTCGGCAGCAAACCCAGGAGGATAAATGGTTTTAGTGACCAAAGCTGACCCCACGTTGTGCGAACGAAACAGTTTTTCATTAGCGGTTCTTTTGATATTATTCGATTTCTGTTGGTATCGGTTAACTCAAAAAACTTTTTTTTTACCATTTAAACAATTTCATTTATTAATTGTACATATAACATTATCGGATATAGTAATTTTATCGTTTAATACCGGAATTTTAATCGTAAAATAATAACCAAAACGAAAATTTAACAACCCAGGAAGCCGGGTCGTTATTGTATTAAAAATTGGCCACTAAACAGACCGTGTCGATCGATTAATACTCCACAAAACTACCTCGGTTTGTTTCGGATCAACAAAAGATCCCACCACATCGCAGATGGTCCTCTTCTTTTGTGTTGTCACGAAAACGTTAAAAGAATATAACAGAAGTTAATTCGTAATAAACACCCTGTAGATATAATAATTAATAACACTAGATGCAATTAAATTTCAACCGTAGTTAGTTTTTGTCTCCATTTACACACTCTTGATGGTCGTTAGGGAAATCGCTTAATTAGACCGATCTGGAAATTAATGGGATCTGACAAGATCTCTCAACCGGGTCTTCCCCGCAACGGTTGCGACAAAAAGGCACGTTCCGACGTCCGTCGTTTCCTCTTATAGAAAGGAGACTCGTATAATGGTAATCGGTACCGTTAACGGCGTTAGCAGTTTATTAGGAGGCAAGCGAGCCCAACCAGTAATTGGAGTAAAATCACTGTCACCGTCGATTTACAACGCTCTTCAAGGACCCCGCGCGAACGACGAAAAGAAGAACCTAAAGCCAGATCGAGTTATTGAAACGCAGCTTTGTTACATGATCACCATGAAATTAAAGACGCGATTTCAAACCAATTTCATTTTTTTTTCTTGTTTCAACTATTTTATTTCACACTTCAATATTATTGCTAAACTTTAAGGTCGGTATTACACTATCATAGTTCTATGTCATAAATAACACTAGACCTAGAACTAGAAACATTCGGGTTTAGCTCAATACAGTTAAATGATTTTAATTCTAGGTATTGTGTTAGTTCTAGTGATAGTGCTATTGTAAAACTAGAACTAACACTACTAGAAAGTATCCTACACTAGAAATTATAGAAATATATAACAATCTAGCGCTGCATAACAATTAAAACTAGAACTAACACTAGACCTAGAATCATTTGGGTTTAGCCGGACGTCTCCAAAGACGGCTAAACTCCAATGATTCTAACACTAGCACTATTACCATGTAGAATTAACACTATATCTAAATCTAGAATCATTTGGGTTTAGCTGCACGTCTCTAAAGAATGATTCTAGTTCTAGGTATAGTGTTAATTTCAATTTTACACTAGCACTGTTACTATGTAGAACTAACACTATATCTAGAACTAGAGTCATTTGGGTTTAGCCGCACGTCTCTAAAGACGGCTAAACCCGAATGATTCTAGTTCTAGGTATAGTGTTAGTTCTAGTTTTACACTAACACTGTTACTATGTAAAATATACTATATCTAGATGTAGAATTATTTGGGTTTAGCCGCACGTCTCTAAAGACGGCTAAACCCGAATGATTCTAGTTCTAGGTATAGTGTTAGTTCTAGTTTTACACTAACACTGTTACTATGTAAAATATACTATATCTAGATGTAGAATTATTTGGGTTTAGCAGCACGTCTCTAGAGACGGTTAAAGCCCAATGACTCTAGTTGTAGGTATACTGTTAGTTCTAGTTTTACACTTGCACTGTCACTAGAACTAACATTAGACCTAGAACTAGAAATATTTGGGTTAGCTGCACGTCTCCAAAGACGGCTAAACCCGAATTTTTCTAATTCTAGGTCTAGTGTAAGTTTTAGTTATACACTAGCACTGTTACTATGTAGAATTAACACTATATCTAGATCTAGAATCATTTGGGTTTAGCCACACGTCTCTAAAGAATGATTCTAGTTCTATGTATAGTGTTAATTCCAATTTTACACTAGCACTGTTACTATGTAGAACTAACATTATATCTAGAACTAGAATCATTTGGGTTTAGCCGCACGTCTCTAAAGACGGCTAAACCCGAATGATTCTAGTTCTAGGTATAGTGTTAGTTCTAGTTTTACACTTGCACTGTCACTAGAACTAACATTAGACCTAGAACTAGAAATATTTGGGTTAGCTGCACGTTTTTAAAGACGGCTAAACCCCAATGATTCTACTTGTAGGTATAGTGTTAATTCTAGTTTTACACTTGCACTGTCACTAGAACTAACATTAGACCTAGAACTAGAAATATTTGGGTTAGTTGCACGTTTTTAAAGACGACTAAACCCGAATGCTTCTAATTCTAGCTCTAGTGCTAGTTTTGGTTTCACGCTAGCACTGTTACTATGTAGAATTAACACTATATCTAGATCTAGATTATTCGGGTTTAGCCGCACGTCTGTAAAGACGGCTAAACCCCAATGATTCTAGTTGTAGGTATAGTGTTAGTTCTAGTTTTACATTAAAACTAACACAAGACCTAGAACTAAAATCATTCGGGTTTAGCCACAGAACAGATATATAGAAGAAGCGCCAACTACATGTTAAAATCAGAGCAACACATTTTACCCCCACTTTTGCATGGCACAACTAGACAGCGTTGCCAACCTCTGCGTCAGAAAGTACCGTATTTTACAGATAAAATTACCGTATTTCAAAAAAATTTACCGTACATTTCAATACACTTGCTGAGTAAATTTTTGAAACAGCTTGTAAATAATTGTACGTAACACATTTAAATATTTATTTATTTAGAAATAATATATAAATCTATTTTACTTACAATAACTAAAGGTCCGAAGTCTCTTTATTCTATATTTAATCTGCATTTTCTATAATAAAGTCATTTTCATTACTCTCTGTTTCAAAACTTTCTTTCTCATACATAGTGCTCTTGGTGAAACGATCAAACATCTTCTGATCAGGACAAAACTGAACGCAAGTTCCATCTTTTTTTATTCTTTCACTGGTTAATAAGCAACCATTAATTGTTCGAATTATTAATTTGTTACGTGTTTTAGTTTTAATTAAGTTAACTTTACTAAAAATTCGTTCACATGTAGCGTTAGAATGTGGGAAGGATAACAAATTTAAAACATACTGTGAAATATTTTTGAAAATTAGAGCTCCTCCCTTATCTTGATAAACAAGTAATTTTCTCCAAAACATATCAATCTCTTCGTCACAATTTATTTCTTTTTACATTCATTTTGCAGTAAAATTTATAACTAGTTCCAAAATCTTGATGAGGTTGTAGAATTACCGTACTAATTAACCGTAATTGATTGTGGACCGTACACCGTATTTATGTTCATTTTACCGTACGGTTGGCAACACTGCAACTAGGCGCGAAATTTGAACTGGTCAACTCCGTTATTATTTTTTTTTTTCATTTATAAAATAAGAAACAAAACACAAATTTAAAAGTGAACTGCTTTTTTTTATTGATAGTAACAGCAAATTTAACAAAAATAATCCAAAAATATACATATTTTCAATAAAAACAACAAATTTAAGAAGCTTTTAAGGAAGGGTGTTTACAGAACCACTTCTTTCTAGACAAGGATGATACGGCGAGATTAGACATGACACTACAAGTAATTACAATGCAGTAATCAAAAAAATTAATACGAAATTAATTAAAAGAATACTTTACCTTAAAACTAATATGACTTAACCTCAAACAACAACGGTTATTTCTTTTCGATTTTGTCATACAGACTGGTGGCTGCTGGTGGCGCGTCGGCGTATTTAGGACAGACCATGCAGAAGTAGGGGTAAATTGCCAGTAAACGGTGCGAAAACGTGTGATATTTGAAAATTGCGGTGTTGTCAAACCTAAACGTGAGAGAATTGGCATTTGCGCATGCATGGCATGAATGTGACGTAGGCGTTGCCGACTTTTAGATACTACCTTCACCCCCCTGTAGTTAGACATTAGACCTAGAACTACAAACATTCTAGTTTAGCTCAATACAGCTAAACCCGAATGATTTTAGTTCTAGGTCTTGTGTTAGTTCTAGTAACAGTGCTAATGTAAAACTAGAACTAACACTAGATCTAGAACTAAAAAGTATCCTACAGTAGAAAGTAGTTTTACACTTAAAACTAGAACTAACATTAGATCTAGAACTAGAAACATTCTACTTTAGATTCTATCCATATCTTCATTAATATTATTCCTTTCCATCTTTGAGAGTTTAATTCAAATAAAACAACTATGTTTGTTAAGATGGATTATTTATTTGTTCGGCTCTACCGGTTTCGACTATTGAATGTAGTCGTCTTCAGGAGAATTTGCCACGTTAATTGTATTTCAAATATCCTATATCTAAAACTATTTTCTTCATTATATGTCTTTCTTGTCGTTCATTCAGTTTAAAATTTGTTCTATTATATCTTTTTTCTTTCTGTCTACTATGATTGGCCACCACAAAATTGCATTTTTAAGTATTAGAAAGCTGCTATCTGGAGATAAAGCAACATTTGATATTGATTTTATTTCACTAGTTAAGTGTTTAAGCAACTGGAATGGATTTTGCTAGAAATAGATACTCCTTATGACAAACTATATTCTTTAATTTTGCTTACACATAACTAGATACTGCTTGTATTTATGATATCTCTTGATTACTTGGTTTAGGTAATAGCAAATGAGATCGTGTTTGCAGAAGACTACACTTATTGTAGGCGATTTAATATTGGTACCAGATGATCAGATACTGATAACAGAAGACTGGATACTACAAACAAAAAATTAGATGCTGTTAATGGTAGGGAACATCGTCTAGTGTTAGTTCTACTTTTTTACTGTATTGTCAAATTATATTAACATGTTACATTTTATATGGGACAAAGTAAATAGGTACTCCCTGGTTTCTATGGAAATATATTTTTGTATATTACATCTTAAATGAAATTGACTATATATAAAGTAATTTAAATGGTTTTCGTATCGAGTGCAAAGAAGCTGGAAGTTGATTTGGTGAAAATAAAGTCGTCCTCGTCACCGCACGTCCCTCGCATAATTCCGTTTAACAGCGTCAATTACGTGTCTCTCAGTTTGGAATGCGGTAATTGCGACCGACTAAAAAGTGACAAGAACAAGACGTCCTCCGTTCCTGCTAACTTCTGCTGCTGTTGAACCTGTGCTTCTCAAGTGGCGTTGAGAAAGATTTTGCAGAGGTGGATCGGTCGAATTCCGGTGCAATTAAATCGAATATCGTCATGAGTTATCCGTGGACCGCCGATATACGAAGAACTCGACAGTTTTTGCCCGGAGCTAATGGTCCGCGTAAACAGGATATTTGTCGCTCGAAGCTCGACAGCGAAAACGAGAAATCAAAGGATCCTCGAAGAAGAAGAAGAACAACATTTTTATTTGTAACCATATCTGTATGAGAACCGCGAAGCTGTGGTTTTATCAACCGACCCCACAACGATCGACGTCTCTCATTAAGTAGAAGTAAAAGCACGATTAGTGTTAGGTTTTGATGTGAAAATGATTCGTTTACACGTGACTGGGCTCCACCCGGCTGACAAGACCGACTACAACCATGTCGATAACGATGACAACGAGGATGAAGAGAGATCGTTCTCTCGCAAGAAACCTTAACATAAAAATATACAAGATATTCGACTCTCTAATACGCCCAAACACGATCAAATTAACTGTAAATTGTTGTTGGGTAGATGACTTTTTATTACACAGTGGGCCTTTTTCAATTAACTTTTTGAATCGAATTAAAAATTCAAATTAATTTGCTTACTCATCTAACAAAAATTCTACAAAAAAATTCTTCATTTAGTCGCACTACATTTTTAACTTTTACTTGAAATTTATGATCTTTGTTATTTCTAATCTTCCCCATTTCCAAATACTCTTCTGCAACTAATCTCAAATAGCTTTGCAGTTTTAAGTATTAGAAAGCTGCTATCTGAAGATATAAGCAATATTTGATATTGCTTTTATCTCCTGATTGTAGGCGCCTAATATTGCTGCTGGATGATCAGATGCTGATGACAGAAGATTGGATACCACAAACAGAAGATTGGATGGTGTTGATAGTAGACCACATTTCCTGATTCTGCTTATAGATGACTAGATACTGCTGGCAGAAGACTAGATACTACACTATGTTGAAAGATAATAAAGTAGTGGTGAACCCCATTACTTAGTACTCCACCATTCACAGAAATTAGTATCTCCTTTAGGTGTTGGACACTGCAGATAATAATCAAGTTCAACCCCAATAGGACTTTTTTCATTGAATACAACTTTATTTATCATTAGCAACCTCATTGTAACAATCCCAATACGATATATAAAATCTCNATTTCTCAAGAACTAAAAGTGATTTTTCAAAACGGCTTGTTGCATTAAAAAGAGGATACTTTAATTAATAATTGATGATATTTTCACAACGATCCTTCAAGTAATTAATTTCATAGCGAATTTTGAAAATTTTCGATGAAAATTGCAATCAACAGTATCTTATTTTCAGCACTAATTTGCAGCAATATTTAATCGCTTACAATGAGCAGGTAGTCTTCTGCAAACACCATATAGTTTGCTATTACCAAAACCAAATGATCAATATTGTAGTCCCTTGAACACTTAACTAGTAATACCAATATCAAATATCGTTTATATCTCCAGATAGCAGCTTTCTAATACTTAAAAATGCAGAGCTATTGAATAATTACAATTAATATTGCCAATGTAAAACTAGTACTAACACTAGACCTAGAACTTGTCTATTTTATGAGGGATAAAGTAAGTATTGGATTTCTATGGAAATATATTTTTGTATATTACATCTTAAATGAAATTCACTGTACATAAAGTAATTTAAATGGTTTTCGTATCGAGTGCAAAGAAGCTGGAAGTTGATTTGGTGAAAATAAAGTCGTCCTCGTCACCGCACGTCCCTCGCATAATTCCGTTTAACAGCGTCAATTACGTGTCTCTCAGTTTGGAATGCGGTAATTGCGACCGACTAAAAAGTGACAAGAACAAGACGTCCTCCGTTCCTGCTAACTTCTGCTGCTGTTGAACCTGTGCTTCTCAAGTGGCGTTGAGAAAGATTTTGCAGAGGTGGATCGGTCGAATTCCGGTGCAATTAAATCGAATATCGTCATGAGTTATCCGTGGACCGCCGATATACGAAGAACTCGACAGTTTTTGCCCGGAGCTAATGGTCCGCGTAAACAGGATATTTGTCGCTCGAAGCTCGACAGCGAAAACGAGAAATCAAAGGATCCTCGAAGAAGAAGAAGAACAACATTTTTATTTGTAACCATATCTGTATGAGAACCGCGAAGCTGTGGTTTTATCAACCGACCCCACAACGATCGACGTCTCTCATTAAGTAGAAGTAAAAGCACGATTAGTGTTAGGTTTTGATGTGAAAATGATTCGTTTACACGTGACTGGGCTCCACCCGGCTGACAAGACCGACTACAACCATGTCGATAACGATGACAACGAGGATGAAGAGAGATCGTTCTCTCGCAAGAAACCTTAACATAAAAATATACAAGATATTCGACTCTCTAATACGCCCAAACACGATCAAATTAACTGTAAATTGTTGTTGGGTAGATGACTTTTTATTACACAGTGGGCCTTTTTCAATTAACTTTTTGAATCGAATTAAAAATTCAAATTAATTTGCTTACTCATCTAACAAAAATTCTACAAAAAAATTCTTCATTTAGTCGCACTACATTTTTAACTTTTACTTGAAATTTATGATTTTTGGCTACTTCTAATCTTCCCCATTTCCAAATACCCTTCTGCAATTACTCTCAAATAACTTTGCAGATTTAAGTATTAGAAAGCTGCTATCTGAAGATATAAGCAATATTTGATATTGCTTTTCCCTACTGATTGTAGGCGATTAAATATTGCTGCCAGATGATTAGATACTGATGGCAGAAAACTGGATACTACAAACAGAAAATTAGATACTGTTAATGGTAGGCCACATCCCTTTATTCTGCTTATAAATGACTAGATACCGCTGGCAGGAGAATAGATACTATAAACAGAAGGCTAAATATTGCAAACAGAAGTCTAGAATCTACTAATAGAAGACTGAATACTACTAATGGTGGACCACATCCCTAGATCACTTGGTTTTAGTAATAACGAATTATATGGTATTAACAGAAGACTACCTACTGATTATAGGCGAATAAATAGTGCTGCGATATGATCAGATACTGGTCAGAAACTTTCTAATTCTAGGTCTAGTGTTAGTTCTAGTTTTAATTGTTATGCAGCGCTAGATTATTAAGAACTGTAATCCTCGGCTTTAGCCGTCTTATGAGACGCACAGAATTACAGGATGTACCCTACCATTAACAGCATCTAATTTTCTGTTTATAGCATCCCGTTTTCTGCCATCAATATCTGATCATGTGGCAGCAATATTAAATCGGTTACTACTATTACCAAAACCAAGTAATCAAGAGATATGATAAATACAAGCAGTAGTCTACCATAAGAAGTATCTATTTCCAGTAAAATATTCCAGTTACTTGTGAGATAAAAGTAATATCAAATATTGCTTCATCTCCAGATAGCAGCTTTCTAATACTTAAAAATGCAATGCTATTGGTAATTTTTTTATTTATTTAAGTTAATAACCAACGTGGTGACCAATCATAGTAGACAGAAAGAACAAAGAAAGAAAAAAGACATAATAGAACAGAATTTAAACTAATTAACGACAAGAAAGACACATAATGAAGAAAATAATTTTAGCTATAGGATATTTGAAATACAATTGACGTAGCAAATTCTCCTGAAGATATGTAGTCATCTTTAGGAGAATTTGCACTAGACTTCAATAGTCGAAATCGGTAGAGCCGAATAAATAAATAATCCATCTCAACAAACACAGTTGTTTTATTTGAATTAAACTATCAAAGATGAAAAGGAATAATAGTAATGAAGATATGGAGAATTGGTGCGTAATAATATTAATTGGATATAATTTTTTTCTAGAATTTTTGATAGATGAGTAAGCAAATTAATTTGAATTTTTAATTCGATTAGAACTAGAATCATTCGGCTTTAGCTGTCTTAACAGACGCATGGCTAAACCCCAATGATTCTAGATATAGATATAGTGTTAGTTCTACATAATAACAGTGCTAGTGTAAAACTAGAACAAATATTATACCTAGAACTAGAATCATTGGGGTTTAGCCGTCTTTAGAGACGTACGGCTAAACCCAAATAGTTCTGGTTCTAGGTAGAGTGTTAGTTCTACATAGTAACAGTGCTAGTGTAAAATTAGAATTAACACTAGACCTAGAACTAGAATGTTTCGGGTTTAGCCGTGCGTCTGAGGTCTTGTGTTAGTTCTAGTTATAGTGCAAGTGTAACACTATTTTCTAGTGCTAGATCTAGTGATAGTTCTAGTTTTACATTAGCACTATCACTAGAACAAACACAAGACCTAGAACTAGAATCATTGGGGTTTAGCCGTCTTTAGGGACGTGCGGCTAAACCCAAATGATTCTAGATCTAGATATAGTGTTAATTCTACATAAGAACAGTGCTAGTGTAAAACTAGAACTAACACTATACCTAGAACTAGAATCATTGGGGTTTAGCCGTCTTTAGAGACGTGCGGCTAAACCCAGATGATTCTAGATCTAGATATAGTGTTACTTCTACATAGTAATAGTGTTAGTGTGAAACTAGAACTAACACTATACCTAGAACTAGAATCATTCGGGTTTAGCCGTCTTTAGAGACGTGCGGCTAAACCCAAATGATTCTGGTTCTAGGTCTAGTGTTAGTTCTGGTTTTAATTGCTATGCAGTACTAGATTGTTGTATATTTAATTGAACTAAAAGTAGAACTAAGACTAAATCAAGAACTAGAATAATTCGGCTTTAGCCATCTTATGAGACGCACGGCTAAACACGAATGTGTCTAGTTCTAGGTCTAATGTTAGTTCTAGTGATAGTGCAAGTGTAAAACTACTTTTTAGTGTAGGATACTTTCTAGATCTAGTATTAGTTCTAGTTTTATATTAGCACTATCACTAGAACTAAAATCATTCGGGTTTAGCTATATTGAGCTAAACCCCAATGTTTCTAGTTCTGGGTCTAGTGTTATCTATGACATAGAACTATGATAGTGTAATACCGACCTTAAAGTTTAGCAATAATATTGAAGTGTGAAATAAAATAGTTGAAACAAGAAAAAAAAATGAAATTGGTTTGAAATCGCGTCTTTAATTTCATGGTGATCATGTAACAAAGCTGCGTTTCAATAACTCGATCTGGCTTTAGGTTCTTCTTTTCGTCGTTCGCGCGGGGTCCTTGAAGAGCGTTGTAAATCGACGGTGACAGTGATTTTACTCCAATTACTGGTTGGGCTCGCTTGCCTCCTAATAAACTGCTAACGCCGTTAACGGTACCGATTACCATTATACGAGTCTCCTTTCTATAAGAGGAAACGACGGACGTCGGAACGTGCCTTTTTGTCGCAACCGTTGCGGAGAAGACCCGGTTGAGAGAAGAAGCTATCTTGTCAGATCCCATTAATTTCCAGATCGGTCTAATTAAGCGATTTCCCTAACGACCATCAAGAGTGTGTAAATGGAGACAAAAACTAACTACTAAATTTAATTGCATCGAGTATTATTAATTATTATATCTACAGGGTGTTTATTACGAATTAACTTCTGTTATATTCTTTTAACGTTTTCGTGACAACACAAAAGAAGAGGACCATCTGCGATGTGGTGGGATCTTTTGTTGATCCGAAACAAACCGAGGTAGTTTTGTGGAGTATTAATCGATCGACACGGTCTGTTTAGTGGCCAATTTTTAATACAATAACGACCCGGCTTCCTGGGTTGTTAAATTTTCGTTTTGGTTATTATTTTACGATTAAAATTCCGGTATTAAACGATAAAATTACTATATCCGATAATGTTATATGTACAATTAATAAATGAAATTGTTTAAATGGTAAAAAAAAAGTTTTTTGAGTTAACCGATACCAACAGAAATCGAATAATATCAAAAGAACCGCTAATGAAAAACTGTTTCGTTCGCACAACGTGGGGTCAGCTTTGGTCACTAAAACCATTTATCCTCCTGGGTTTGCTGCCGACGGACAGCGGCGGAGTTAATAATCGCGCCCCCAACTGGGGTCCATTGTTTCACGTAAACGCATTGCTACCAACCTCGATGCGGACGACCGATCGCGGCCTCTTTCGGTGACCGCGCGCGGCGGCGGAGCAATTAGCTTTTATAAGGCGCCGGCCGACTGTTATTAATGGCCTCAGAACACACTGATTTCCTTCCATCCTTTCGGTTTCCACCTTCATTTCGCCTTCCACTACGCTAATGGATTGGATAAATTGAACTGATGTAATTACGTTTAGAAAATTTCTTGTGCAACTCATAACTTTAATGAACCAAATTAAAGTTCGTTGTATAAACATTTTTTAATTTGCACTTTAAAGTCTCTCTTTAGTTGAGACTAAAACTCGAACTAACACTACACCTAGAACCTACAACTAGAAAGTTTCGGGTTTAGTAGTGCATCTTCAGACAACATTTATATTTAAATATATTGATAGTCCGTTGTATCGAGGATCTACTGTATTTACAAGGTAAATAACATTTATTTATAGTCCCTAATCAGTATGCGATCTAATTTGCTCGTTGCATAAATAAATTTTATTATACGACCGGTTTTCTTAGATGGTAATTGATGGACAGGTTACTGGTGTATCGCCCCAGATTACCAACGAGACGTTTTTTGCATATCCGATGATTCCAATTTAAAGTATTTAGATTTCTAATCTTAATCCCATCTAATCTAATCATTTTAAATTGACGGTAAATAAATCTTGAAATTGTTATTCTGTAACGGTTTTGATTTTCATTTCTGCATTTATTTACAAGAACTATTAATTAGTCTCTATATTTATCGGTACTTACGTTATGCGAAAAATCGTCCAATTTTGGCATTTTATGATTTATGTTATATCACTAGAAACTGGTGATAGATAAATATAAAATAATTCTAGATTATGATTTATCGATGCATTAGGAATATTTTTTATTTATAATGTCTTTCTCCATCACTTTTAGTACTTATGTTATAGTTAAGCTATAAAGAAAAATCGTTGAATTTTGACGTTTTGTGATTTATGCTATATCACTAAAATCTGGTGATAGATAAATATGAAATAATTATGGATTATGATTTCTTGATGCGTTAGGAATAATTTTTATTCATAAAGTCTTTCTCCATCACTTTTAGTCCTTATGTTATAGTTGATTTTATTCAGAAAAATCGTCCAATTTTGGTATTTTACGATTTATGCTATATCACTAGAAACTGGCGATAGATAAATATGAAATGACTGTGAACTGTGATTTATAGAAGCTTTAGGAATGTTTTTTTATTCATAACATCTTTCTGCATCAGTTTTAGTATTTAGGTTGTAGAAAAAGAAGAAAAATCATTCAATTTGCACATTTTTTTTTTTTTGCTATATCACTACAAACTAGTGATAGATAAATATGAAATACCTGTGAACTGTGATTTGTTGAAATATTAGGAATGTTTTTTATTCATAACGTCTTTCTCCATCAGTTTTAGTACTTACGTTATAGTTGATTTTATTAAGAAAAATCGTCCAATTTTGATATTTTATGATTTATGCTATATCACTAGAAACCGGTGATAAATAAATATGAAATAGGTATGGATTGTGATTTCTTGGTACATTAGGAATATTTTTTATTCATAATGTTTTTCTCCATCAGTTTTAGTACTTACGTTACAGCTGATTTTATTAAGAAAAATCGTCCAATTTTGATATTTTATGATTTATGCTATATCACTAGAAACCGGTGATAGATAAATATGAAATAGGTATGGATTGTGATTTCTTGGTGCATTAGGAATATTTTTTATTCATAACGTTTTTCTCCATCAGTTTTAGTACTTATGTTAT
>NW_019280729.1:0-10917 GCF_000648695.1 Onthophagus taurus | reverse complement strand
TATTCGTAACATCTTTCTCTATCACTTTTAGTACTTAGGTTGTAGTTGATTTTATTAAGAAAAATCATCCAATTTTGACATTTTGTCATTTATACTAGATCACTAGAAACTGGTGATAGATAAATATGAAATAACTGTGCACTGGGATTTATTGAAGCATTAGTAATGTTTTTTATTCGTAACATCTTTCTCTATCACTTTTAGTACTTAGGTTGTAGTTGATTTTATTAAGAAAAATCATCCAATTTTGACATTTTGTCATTTATACTAGATCACTAGAAACTGGTGATAGATAAATATGAAATAACTGTGCACTGGGATTTATTGAAGCATTAGTAATGTTTTTTATTCATAACATCTTTCTCTATCACTTTTAGTACTTAGGTTGTAGTTGATTTTATTAAGAAAAATCATCCAATTTTGACATTTTGTCATTTATACTAGATCACTAGAAACTGGTGATAGATAAATATGAAATAACTGTGAACTGTGATTCATTGAAGCATTAGGAACGTTTTTTATTCATAACATCTTTCTCTATCACTTTTAGTAATTAGGTTGTAGTTGATTTTATTAAAAAAAATCATCCAATTTTGACATTTTGATTTTTTTTGCTATATCACTACAAACTGGTGATAGATAAATATGAAATATCTGTGAACTGTGATTTGTTGAGGTATTAGGAATGTTTTTTATTCATAACGTCTTTCCCCATCAGTTTTAGTACTTAGGTTATAGTTGATTTTATTAAGAAAAATCGTCTAATTTTGACATTTTGTGATTTATGCTATATCACTAGAAGTTGGTGATAGATAAATATGAAATACGTGTGAATTATGATTTATTGGTGCATTAGGAACATTTTTTATTCATAACGTCTTCCTCCATCACTTTTGGTACTTCCGTTATAATTAATTCTATAAAGAGAAATGATTTAATTGTGATTTGTTTTTGTGATTTATGGTATATCACTAAAAACCGGTGATAGATAAATATGAAATACTTCTAGATTATGATTTATTGATGTAGTAGGAACATTTTTTATTCATAACGTCTTTCTCCATAAATTATAGTACTATATGTTACAGTACAGTACTTATGTTATAGTTGATTTTATTAAGAAAAATCGTTTAATTTTGACATTTTCTGATTTGTGCTATATCACTAAAAACTGGTGATAGATAAATATAAAATACCTGTGAACTGCGATTTATTGAAGCATTAAGAATGTTTTTTATTCATAACATCTTTCTCCATCACTTTTAATACTTACGTTATAGTTGATTTTATTAAGACAAATCGTCCAATTTTGACATTTTGTGATTTATGCTATATCATTAAAGACCGATAGTAAATAAATACAGATAAAGACAGTAGATTCTATTCTTAACTACGGAATCATTGTTTGGGGAATGAGCTATGATACAACCTTAGATATGTTGAGAGTAGCGTAGAAAACCATTTTAAAGATAATTGATAAGAAACCACGTTTATATCCAACACTCTTCACTTACAATAAGTTCTCCCCTTTTCTCTCAAAAACTATCACAGACACTTAAACATGCAAACCGCAATAAATCACAACCATAACACGAAAAATAAAATCAGCGAAAGACTGTAGGCTCTAAAATCTGTTAACTCAGTTCAAGAAATATTCAGACATTCCAGATAGTGACTTATTTCCTAAGTTTTAAACCTACATTCTTATAAATTGCACCAGCACTCTAGTAACCAACAGATGTTTATTATCTATTGTCTATCATATCCAGATTAATGCGAGTGTTATTAATATATTGTACCTGTTCCCTAAAAATATTAGTTTATAACATCTTTACTTAGAATCCAGATATTTAATTTATTTATTGAAGAAAAAAGTAGTAGAGGTGGTAAAAATATTTAAATTTTAAAGGAGTTTACCTCGCCCTCGCGTCCTCGGATACTTGGCCGTTAAACTGTTATGCGTAAAATTCGATTAGAGCGATCGCGGTATTGGGTTTCTGATGGCTTGGACCTCCCGCCTCGACCTGTCCATATCAAGACAGTGGCCGACACCCATTACGTGATCGTGGACACCTGGTTTCACTTTAAAACCGGCTCAAAAAAATCGTTACCACCGAAATTATTTCAAATCAACTTAGAAAAAATAATTTGCCAACACATTTATAAATCGAATTAAACTTTGTTTATTAAGATTGTTCGTTTTTTCGATCGCGTAGGTAATTAAAGCCCTTTTGGTGCAAGGTAAGCAATACCTTAAAGTGGGGCTTCGAAAGAATCGAGAATCACAAGCGGGTCTCGCGCAACAAGAATGGACCTTAAGTATTCAATGGTCCGTGTTGAGTGTGCGTCACGGTTCGGATCGTCTGTGGGACATAATTTGTTGCCAATTTCCCATATCATATCCATCGGTCAGTCGATCGAGCCGGCAACAAGATACTTGAGGCTACACGATACGCAAAACGACCGGTTAATATCATATTTCCACGCATTTATAACAATTTTCGGATTTTTAACGCTTTTTAATATTATATATTTGGGTTAAAAAATAAAAATGTAAGGTTAAAAACTGTCAAATGACAAAAATAAATATAACTTTTTTTCATAAATATTAAAACGATCTTAATAAGAATCAAAAATGCTTTATTTTGATACCAAATATGATATATTTCAGTTAAAAAATAAAAGAATTAAGTTAGAAACTGTCAAATAGGAAAATTAAATATAACGTTTTTTTGATAAATATTAAAACGATCTTAATAAGAATCAAAAATGCTTTCATTTGACGCCAAACATGATATATTTGAGTTAAAAAATAAAAGAATTAAGTTAGAAACTGTCAAATGTCAAAATTAAATATAACGTTTTTTTGATAAATATTAAAACGATCTTAATAAGAATCAAAAATGCTTTCATTTGATACCAAACATGATATATTTGAGTTAAAAAATAAAAAAGTTAGGTTAGAAACTGCTAAATGTCAAAATTCAATATAACGATTTTTTATAAATATTGAAATAATCTTAATGAGCATCAAAAATGCTTTATTTTGATACCAAATATGATATGTTTGAGTTAAAAAATACTAAAGGTAGGTTAGAAACTGTCAAATGTCAAAATTAAATATAACGATTTTTTGATAAATATTGAAATAATCTTAATAAGAATCAAAAATGCTTAAATTTAATACCAAACATGATATGTTTGGGTTAAAAAATAAAAAAGTTATGTTAGAAACTGTCAAAATTAAATATAAAGATTTTTTGATAAATATTAAAACTATCTTAATAAGAATCAAAAATGCTTTAATTTGATACCAAAGATGATATATTTTGATCAAAAAATAAAAAAGTTAGGTTAAAAACTGTTAAATGTCAAAATTAAATATATCGATTTTTTGATTAATATTAAAATTATCTTAATAAGAATTAAAAATGCTTTCATTTGATACCAAACATGATATATTTTGATTAAAAAATAAAAAAGTTAGGTTAGAAATTGTTATATGTCAAAATTAAACAACGTTTTTTTGATAAATATTAAAACGATCTTAATGAGCATCAAAAATTCTTTATTTTGATACCAAATAAGATATGTTTGAGTTAAAAAATATTAAAGTTAGGTTAGAAACTGTCAAATGTCAAAATTAAATATAACGATTTTTTGATAAATATTGAAATAATCTTAATAAGAATCAAAAATGCTTTCATTTGATACCAAGCACGATATATTTGGGTTAAAAAATAAAAAAGTTAGGTTAGAAACTGTCAAATGTCAAAATTAAATATAACGATTTCTTGATTAATATTAAAATGATCTTTATAAGAATCAAAAATGCTTTCATCTGATACCAAACACGATATATTTGGGTTAAACAAATTTTTACATTAAAAAATAAAAAGTTAGGTTATAAACTGTCAAATGTCAAATGATCGCCATTTTTTTCCTAAAAATTAAGATATCTCGATAACGGTTGGTGATAAATAAGTCGAGTTTGGGTTCATTTTAAAGGATTTTTAATTTTCTATCCATTTGTATTAAAAAAAGAATAACTTTATAAGGCGACTAAAGACTGCTAAACCCGAATGATACTAGTTCTAGGTCTTCTGTTAGTTCTAGTGATATTGCTAGTGTAAAACTAGAACTAACACTAGACGTTCTTATTCCAATATGTTATTAAGCTTAATAAGAATCACAAATGCTTTAATTTGATACCAAACATGATATATTTTGATTAAAAAAAAAGTTAGGTTAGAAACTGTCAAATGTCAAAATTAAATATAACGATTTCTTGATTCATATTAAAATGATCTTAATAAGAATCAAAAATGCTTTCATTTGATACCAAACACGATATATTTGGGTTAAAAAATAAGAATGTTAGGATAGAAACTGTCAAATGTCAAAATTAAATATAATGATATTTTAATAAATTTTGAAATGGTCTTAATAAGAATCAAAAATGTTTTATTTTGATATCAAATATGATATGTTTGAGTTAAAAAATAAAAAAGTTAGGTTAGAAGCTGTCAAATGTCAAAATTAAACATAACGTTTTTTTGATAAATATTAAAACGATCTTAATAAGAATCAAAAATGCTTTCATGTGACACCAAACACGATTATGTTTACATTAAGAAATAAAAAGTTAGGTTATAAACTGTCAAATGTCAAATGATCGCCATTTTTTTTGCTAAAAATTAAGATATCTCGATAACGGTTGAAGATAAATAGGTTGAGTTTGGGTTCATTTTAAAGGATTTTTAATTTTCTATCCATTTATATTAAAAAAAGAACAATTTTATAAGACGGCTAAAGACTGCTAAACCCGAATATTCTAGTTCTAGGTCTTCTGTTGGTGCTAGTGTAAAACTAGAACTAACAGTAGACCTAAAGTTTCGGTTATTATCATATTTGCACGCATTTATAACAATTTTCGGAGTTTTAACGCAAAATTTTGTTCTAATACCGTTTTAATCGAAGAATTGTGCGTGTCATTCGCCTCCGCACTGGTTTTCGTTTTACAAAGAGAACCAATTAAAAAAAAATCGGCTCGGTAATAAGCTACCGAGTGTGATGGGGTGTAAAGGGGGGAACTCCCCATTTCGACAAATTAAAGGACACCCACTGGGCGCGATTCTCGACCGTCCGGGGCTCTAAATAGATTCGTTTACAATTGACATCGGCCCGAAACGGCTCGCGACGTGTTTAGTCATTCTTGAGCACAAAACCCCCAACGGAGGACGGTGACTACGCTCGTTCTCTCGATTTCGACACCATTTAATCGAGACTTGAAGAGAACTGGGATCCTTGCTGAGAAGACTTCAAAACGAAACGAAATCTCCTCGATGCACGTGTGATTACAATATTAATTATAAAAAAAGATTAAATTGAACATTAAATGTTTATCTTTCTTTTTTATTTTATGTAGGCGCGTTTTTATGCGTTACTTTCTTATTAATGTGCGAGTTAAAATATGTTTAAAATCCTTATTTATTACGTTTTAGCAACACATTTTTATTTAAGTAAGTACATTTTTGTTAAATCGATTTAAAAATATCTAAAAAAATTTTTAGCTTTTCAATGGAAACTAATAAAAGATGAATCGAACACTAGAATCATGCAAGGTGAGCAATCCAAGGAAGGAATGTTTCCTTATATGGCGAGTTTAATGCAACTTAGACAACATTTATGTGGAGTATCGATCATAGGGCAGTTTTGGGCATTATCTGCCGCTCATTGTGTGTACGATATAGAAACCGGAAACATAGCCGACGATAAACTCCTTTCAATCGCCGTCGGGAATATCCATTACAGAAATGGAATGATACATCAAGTACAATTAAAAATTCTTCACGAAGGGTTCAACATAAACGAGCACGTCAATGATATAATGTTAATAAAAGTGATACCTCCTTTTGTGTTTTCAAAAACGGTTCAACCTCTCAAAATTTATCCATATCCAATCGACGATTATGAAACCCCCGTCGATGCCATTGTTGCCGGTTGGGGTTTAAACGAAGAAAGTTGGAAAAGAACCACTCCTACGGCAACACCTGAAATGCGTTTCGCAGAAGTTAACACAATCCCTTTACCTTTTTGTAAAACAGTTTATTCGATGGCAAATGAAACATTTTCACCTTCAGATTCGCATATTTGTGTTTTTACAATGGTAGGAAGGGGAACTTGCACCGGAGATTCCGGAGGACCTTTGGTAACACCCGATGGACAAATTGGAATTTTATCGGTTGGCGGAAGTTGTGATAATACTATTCCTGAAATTTATACGCGAATTTCTAGTTATTATACTTGGATTAAAAAAGCTTTGGGTGATTTTAATCCTGTTTGTGAACATATCAAATCATTATTATAATAAATTTCACCAACTAACTTTAATGTTCAAAGAACAAAGATTATGAACCTAACTACTTTCAATCTACTCTCTTACTTAACTTAACATCAGTACTAACTACTGTTATTACTCTCTTTCTCTTCCCCAACGTGTTCATATGGTGGTGTTGGGAGATGGCCTCACAATTAGATCCATCTTCTGAAGTTTAGTCATCCGGCTCTGTTTTTCCTGCAACTTTACGGTTTCAACCCTTGTCTTGGCCTTCCGACTTACTTCATCCTCAATCAAACTAACACCGACTCAGGGCATAATAAGCCTTGGTAGCCTTGTCAATTCTGATCTCTTTAATGAAGTTGCCTATCTGGTGGATTTTCATGCTCAGATATTGATAACTGCTGATTTGGGTGAGAACTTGACCAAGCTAAGGCTAAGCACTCGAGTACAGCTTGTTACAATTCAACGCTGCGTTGACAACTACATCATCTACATATTCAGAGTCTTGCACACGATCGGTCTAAGGTTAAGCACGCTAATCACCGATGTTTCTGTTCTTATCTTGCATGTTTTCACTACTTCATCCATAAATGTACAAATAACAATGGGGATAAACTGTCCTTTTTCATCGCTGGATAATGAACCTAATGGCCTGCATTAGTTATGGGGGAGTCCCTTTTTTCTCTAATACTTTCCAGACCTCTTGCGTTGGTACCTCATCAAACGCGAAATTCCCTCTGTTTATCAGTTATATAAAAAAATGAGATATCAGGCCTCCTGCGTTCAAAGTTATGAACACGCGTCTACTAATGTAATACGGCTGAGCACGCCCGAGTAGTCGGACATACTTAACCAAATTCTTTATAAGAATCAATTCAGAAAATTTTTTTGGTTATAATGGTGTCATTTTTTTAACATAAATGGATAAAAAATTAAAAATCCTTTAAAATGAACCCAAACTCGACCTATTTATCTCCAACCGTTATCGAGATATCTTAATTTTTAGCAAAAAAAAATGACAATTATTTGACATTTGATAGTTTATAACCTAACTTTTTTACTTTTTAACGCAAACATATCGTGTTTGGTATCAAATGAACGCATTTTTGACTATTATTAAGACCATTTCAATATTTATTAAAAAATCGTTATATTTAATTTTGACATTTGACAGTTTCTAACCTAACTTTTTTATTTTTTAACTCAAATATATCGTATTTGGTATTAAATAAAAGCATTTTTGATTCTTATAAAGATCATTTTAATATTTATTAAAAAATCGTTACATTTAATTTTGATATTTGACAGTTTCTAACCTAACTTTTTTATTTTTTAACTCAAATATATCGTATTTGGTGTTATATAAAAGCATTTTTGATTCTTATTAAGATCATTTTAATATTTATTAAAAAATCGATATATTTAATTTTGACATTTGACATTTTCTAATCTAACTTTTTTTTTTTAATCAAAATATATCATGTTTGGTATCAAATTAAAGCATTTATAATTCTTATTAAGCTTAATAACATATTGGAATAAGAATATCTAGTGTTAGTGCTAGTTTTACACTAGCAATATCACTAGAACTAACAGAAGACCTAGAACTAGAATCATTCGGGTTTAGCCGTCTTATAAAATTGTTATTTTTTTAATATAAATGGATAGAAAGTTAAAAATCTTTTAAAATGAACCCAAACTCGACCTATTTATCTCCAACCGTTATCGAGATATCTTAATTTTTAGCAAAAAAATGGCGATCATTTGACATTTGACAGTTTATAACCTAACTTTTTATTTTTTAATGTAAACACAATCGTGTTTGGTGTCACATGAAAGCATTTTTGATTCTTACTAAGATCGTTTCAATATTTATAAAAAAAACGTTATATTTAATTTTGACATTTGACAGTTTCTAACCTAACTTTTTTATTTTTTAATGTAAACATATCATGTTTGGTATTAAATGAAAGCATTTTTGATTCTTATTAAAATCGTTTTAATATTTATCAAAAAAACGTTGTTTAATTTTGACATCTGACAGTTTCTAACCTAACTTTTTTATTTATTAATGTAAACACATCGTGTTTGGTATCAAATGAAAGCATTTTTGATTCTTATTAAGATCGTTTTAATGTTTATCAAAAAATTGTTATATTTAATTTTGACATTTGATAATTTCTAACCTAACTCTTTTATTTTTTACCCCAAATATATTATATTTGGTATCAAAATAAAGCATGCTTAATTTTTATTAAGACCGTTTTAGTATTTATCAAAAAAACGTTGTTTAATTTTGACATTTGACAGTTTCTAACCTAACTTTTTATTTTTTAACCCAAATATATCATATTTGGTATTAGAATAAAGTATTTTTGATTCTTATTAAGATCGCTTTAATATTTATAAAAAATCGTTATATTTAATTTTGATATTTGACAGTTTCTAACCTAACTTTTTTATTTTTTAACCTAAATATATCGTGTTTGGTATCAAATGAAAGCATTTTTGATTCTTATTAAGATCATTTTATTATTAATCAAGAAATCGTTATATTTAATTTTGATATTTGACAGTTTCTAAGATAACTTCTTTATTTTTTAACCCAAATATATCATATTTGGTATCAAATGAAAGCATTTTTGGTTCTTATTAAGCTTAATAGATACAATTAGCAACAACGCGAACGAAATTCCGCACAGTAGAACATGACGTAAGCATGCTTAGTTCAATTTTTGTTATACAATTGTTATTTTTAAGAATAATATAAAAAGTGGCATGATTAAAATGTAACGTAGAGGTTGTTTCCACCTACACAATCTTACACGATTCTATTCGTCTTCGGATTTGAATATGAAATGTGCGACTTATGTTGGCTTAATTGCCGCTGTCCGCAGCCACGACATTCCACATCGTCGACAGCATTGACATTTATCATCGTATTAATATTTATACGAGATCGGGGCACGTTAATTGGTAAAATGGCCGCACTTTGCGGTTAATTGCAAAACGCGTCCGCGAGTTCGGTTTTTTTTACACGTCGCGAATCAATTAAAATCGCTCCCGATTTCAATTAGGAGAATCGTCGTATATCTGTAACAAAAAGAGAAATATGTACGTACTTACGAAAGGAAAAGACGTGTTTGCTCGATCTTCTTAAATGGGTAATCCCACTGGTAACCGCTTTGCAACTGTAAAATCGACAAAAAGTAGATTTTAAAATAAAAAAAAATGGAAATTATTTAATTGATGAATTAAAGTTAGGATTGAGGTGGGTCTAAAAAAGGTTATTATCATCTGTCTAATAGGGTTCTTAACTCGGAGTTAAGTTCGGTCGTGCGTGAACAATAAATTCAACGACAATCGTATTAAAATTCCCGATCAAAATAGGCCCCGTTCGCGCACTTGAGCCCTTTCTTCATCCGCTCGCCGTTTCTTACACCTTGTTGTGGCCATTGTCGACCGTCGCCGTGGTTGTCCAGCTTTAATTTATCATTTATATTGTTAGGCCACCGCGGTTCGTTAGAGGGGATTATGTTTGTTAGAAACGATTAAAAAAACTTCTTTTCAATAATAAAAAGAAAATCTTCCCTTTTAATAACGCTTACTATTTCTAATTATATGTAATTAATTTATTTCATGAAAACGATATGATGTGGAAGGAAGTTATCGATCGGTGACCCCTCATGATGACAAATTGATTCGGCATAAAGGCCGGTTTTGCAAGAGTTTCCGCTGGTGAGCACCAAGAATGCCAATCCTTCCGAACACGGCCACTTAATTAACGCACAAAGGGCCGCGGTATAATTAATGGCTTCCACATAAATGGGTCGACGGTTGCTCTCTTAATAAACTCACCCCTAACAACTTTAAAATTCGAGCCTCAGACAGTTCTAGGTCTAATGTTAGTTCTAGTTTTAGTGCTAGTGCTAGTGCAATACTAGAAATAACTCTAGATCGAGAACTAAAAACATTCGGATTTAACCGCACGTCTTTCAAGACGGCTAGATACGGCACGATAGGTAAAAATTGTAATTTTTAAAACATCAAGAATTTAATAGGTAAATGGGTTTTCATCCATATTGGTATATTATATGTGTTTTTTTAAAAAATAAACAATGTTTATACTTCAATATATTATTTAAATTTATTAACTCTACCGGTTTCAGCCTAGACCATCATCAGGAGTCCATAAGGTTTTAAACGTTCATAAAATACAATTAAATTAAAGATAAAATTAAAAAATTAATAAATATAAAATGTTACTTTACCTCGTTGTATAAGGTTGAGGTTAGGAAACACATTCAATTATATTCAAATTTTGATATATCATTAATGGACTGTAAAATGAAATAGAGTGATGTATTGAAACTGATGTATATCGAAAGTTTTGAATTGAATGTAAATTTGAATTGAATTGAATTTACCTCAACTTCAAAAATTAATATCTCAAGAACTAAAAGATATTTTTAAAATCGGTCTTTTTCATTCGAAAGATCATAGTTTTCTTAATTATTTTCGAAAATTTTGATTAAATCGGTTGAAAAATCGATTTTTTGCGATTTTTATAAAAA
>NW_019280728.1:114240-130980 GCF_000648695.1 Onthophagus taurus | reverse complement strand
AATATAAAAAAACATATCTCAAGAACGAATTGAGATATCATAATGAAATAAATAGCATTTTAAAGCAAATTTAATTGATATTGAGCTTATCAAAAATATTTTCTTAATTTCCATAAACGTACTTGTTATGATTTTTGAAACCCAACATTAAGCATTTGGTTGCTGTTAATGGCAAAAGCAGTAATATAAAAATCATATCTCAAGAACGAATTGAGATATTATAATGAAATAATCAGCATTTTAAAACAAATTTAATTGATATTGAATGTGCTAAAAATATTTTCTTAATTTCCATAAACGTACTTGTTATGAGTTTGAAACCCAACATTAAGCATTTGGGTGCTGTTAATGGCAAAAGCAATAATATAAAAGATGGTATCCAAGAACGAATTGAGATATCATGATGAAATAAGAAGCATTTTAGAGGGAATTTAATTGAGATTGAGTGTGCCATAAATAATTTCTTACTCTCCATAAACACCATTGTTATGACTTTTTAAACACAACCTTACACATTTGATTATTAAAAATTTTAATAGCAGTAATATAAAAAGTGATATCTCAAGAACGAATTGAGATATCATGATGAAATAAATAGCATTTTAAAGCAAATTTAATTAATATTAAGTATGAAAAAATGTTTTCTTAATTTCCATAAACACCGTTGTTATGATTTTTTAAACCCAACTCTACGCATTTGATTGCTATAAATGGTAAAAGTAGTAACAAAATATCGTATCTCAAGAACGAATTGAGATATTATGATGAAATAAGATGCATTTTAAAGCAAATTTAATTGAGGTTGAGTGTGCCATAAATAATTTCTTAATTTCCATAAACGTAAGTGTTATGATTTTTTAAACCCAACTCTACGTATTTGGTTGTTGTTAATGGTAAAAGTTGTAAAATAAAAGATCGTATCTCAAGAACGGATTGAGATAACATGATGAAATAAGAAGCATTTTAAAGCAAATTTAATTGAGATTGAGTGTGTCACAAATAATTTCTTATTTTCCATAAACACCATTGTTATGATTTTTTAAATACAGCCTTACACATTTGATTGTTATAAATTTTAAAGGCAGTAATATAAAAAATCATATCTCAAGAACGAATTGAGATATCATGATAAAATAAGCAGCATTTTAGAGAGAATTTAATTGACATTGAGTGTGCCATAAATAATTTCTTCATTTCCATAAACATTTTTGTTATGTTTTTTTAGCCCCCAACTCTATACATTTTATTGTTGTCAATGTTAAAAAGAAACATTCGGATTTAGCCGTGCGTCTAAAGACTTTCAGTTTTTTTTTGAACTTTTCTAATTCAATGTAAAATATACAATCTCTCGGGGGAATACCCAGAGTTTATCTATAAACGTGGAATAGAGTATCTTGGGGAATAACCCGAGTTGGATTCTATCTATGAGCGCTAACAATTATATTTAAATGTATTAAATAAATAATATTAATAGTATGACTTCAAAATATTTTGTCCGTTATATCGAGATTTTACAGTAATTAATTAATTTAGTTAATATAACCTTCACTAGAATGATCAGAATCTGATGCTTCACTTTCATTCCAATCACCAGTGAATAAATCCGAAATGGCAGCCGCTAATTTTTCCATCGTTCCATCTTCATTTTCCGAATCCGAGTCATCTAAAAATGTTGATAAGCTAGTTTTAACTTTTCGATTACTTCTCGTATGGAACGAATTCGATGGTTGTAAATAAATCATGTCCTCGCCACTTTCCTCGTCGCTAGAACTCGGGGAAGAATTCTTTTTATTCCCGGCGTCTTTTAAATTTGATGATTTTTTCGATTTCGTTTCAACATTACCCATCATCGGTAATGATTTGTCTTGAAAAATTTTTATGATTACTTCCCAAGGTTTATATTCGTAATCGTCCATCACAATCGGATCTAAAACTGGTTCCCAACATTGCGAATTATCATTGAAATAATTCGCTTGAATTGTAAATTCGCAAGTTGAATTTAAAAGTGTTGACCAATCGCACATTGTTACTTCCAATGACGTTTTTATTAACACAACGGGGATTTCTTCTAACTCTAAAATTAATATCATTTCGGTTTTTGGTAACAAAAATAACTCCCTGTAGATGTGGGATGGTGGTTTTTCAACGAATTCTTCTTTACAAACGTATTCATTTAAATGTTTCGGTTCCCATAAATCTTCAATTTCTTTTTCTTTACTTTCTAAACGTTTCAATTTGTTACCGGGGACTTCGTCTGGGAGTTTAAAATGTTCAACGATATCGTTTAATATATCATTAATGGCGTAAACCACTCGATTGCATAATTGAATGTGGATCGAAGAAACCGACGTGGTAATTTTATCCCCTTTTTCTTCACTAAACGATTTCGAAAGTTCAACATCGCATTGTTTTAGAATCGAATAAGGTTCCATTGCGTGAATTCCAACGTCGTAAAACGAGGAATGCAATCCCGATAATGAAATAACAAGACTTAATCGAGTACCATGTCTTGAATAATCCGACAAAATTTCGGTTTTTGTTATAAAATATCGCCGTTTATTCGAAGTTGTTTCAACCACAAAAATAAATTCGGGACGATTTATCCTTAAAGCGATTGTTAAGCTGTGTGGAATCGCTTTTGGGATTTCGTTTTCGTTGGTTTGGTCGCTAACATAACCGTGATTAATTATCCCGATGTCTAGGGTGTCTTTAGGGAGACAATCAACGATAAACATCGCCATTTTTTCAGAAAATGGAACTGAAAGGGTTAAACTTAAGCGACCGATGATGATATCGATGGATTTATCACTATTTTTGGTTTGATGGAATGTCAAATCGATTATTGGTGGTTTATTTACGGTTATATTGCAGTTATTGTTCTTGTTATCATCAACTGGGGATTGAAGAATCCTAAAAAAGATTTAGATTAAAATGAGTTTGGATTAATAAAAAGTAATTAAAATAACCCTTTATCATAAACATTAACGTCCGGTCCGATTTCTTCGATACACAACCCATCAACGGATAATTTCCCATCAATACTTCCATCAGTATACAAAACGCAACAAGTTGTGACCTCAACGATTTCGAATTTGCATAATCCGTGGTTTAAATCTCGAATAGGCGAACTTAAAAGTTCCCCGGAATCGAAAAATAATAACAAACTAACGCCGTCGAATGAAAATTTCGTGTTAATATATTTTTGTTTCGGTTCGCAGAAAAAAGCTTCTAAAGTCCGGACGGTTTCGTCGGATTCCTGGACGTTTCCGGTTGGTGATCGTATAATTGGCACGGGGAATAAATCGAGAAGCTTTCCTTCCCCGATGTTATCCGCGTAAATAGCCAAAATTATAGCTAAATCTCTTTGTCCCAAAGTTATCTGAATTACGTCCATTATCCCATCGATTTCCCAACATTGGGAGCGAATTGATGAGTTTTGGGATGGTGTGAACCGTTTTATGTCCATGTTTAAGTTAACAGGTTCAATTATTACTTCCTAAAAAAATATTTATTAACCTTCCAGTACTAACATGATTTTTATAACACATCGGTCTGTCAGACCGAACCTACTAAAAAGTGCTTTTTCTTAATTTTTTTACATTTACAAGGTAATTTTATGTACATAAGATGTTAAAATATAAGGATAATATGTTTGGGTGATAGGTAATACATAGTCAGTAGATCTAAAGTGCTCCATAAAATAAGTTAAATAATTAAGATATTTTAAAAAACGTAACGTTTTATTAAATAAACTTAAGGTAAATCTTTTTCATAGTCAATAGTATATTAATGTCTAACGAAATCACAACACATTGCAGTAACATACTCTAAACATAAAAGTTTTGTTTTGCGATTCTTTTTTGCACCGCATAAGGAACATCTACCATACTCTGTGTTTTGCTCTTGGGCAACAGTTTCAGGTTCCATGTTGCTGATTTCTTTTATGCGCATTGTTGAGTTGTTACACGCCTCTTCAGATGATCTCTTACCAAATCAAATGAAAGTTTTTCCAGAAAAACTCTTCGAAGCATATTTGAACCAGGATTTTATGAATTGAACACAGAAAAAGAATTTATGGCAGCTAAGTTCAATACACGATAAGAAATTACCATAGGCCATAGACCTTGTGTTTAGCCTGTTATTTATTTTTCAATTTTGGGTTGATATGGTATTAATTGTAGCACGTCAACCACAAGCAACCTTATCTTACTCAATTAAAGTAATAGATGCGGCCAAGGCACTGTTATTTATTTTCCAGTTTTAGGTTGATATGGTATTAAGATAATTGATAGATAATCCATCACTTTACACGAAAATACTGCCCGTTTGACAAAATTAGCAGTGGCCTTGAAAATATTTTTAAAAAAGGGCTTTTTATTGCAGATAATGTTTAATTTTAAAGAATCTTGTTATATTTTGTTAAGGAGGCATTTGCTACCCTCTCACTATGCACCTTAGTACTTTGTTCTGAAATCTTTGAATCAGACTTGCATTTGCCTTGCAGGTACAACCCCACAGTTGGATTCCATATGTCCATTTTGGTTTTAATACTTGCTTGTATATTAGCAACTTGTTACTTAGTGATAGCGTTGATTTTCTGTCAATAAGCCAATATAGGTGTCTAAATTTGATACCAAGTTCCTCACGTTTTTTTTTGACGTGAGCTTTCCATTTGAGTTTGGCATCCAGCGTCATACCAAGATATTTTGCGGTGTCGGCGTAAGGGACTGCATTGCCATTTATATGTACTGGGACATAGTTTACTTTTTTATAAGTAAAGTTTATGTATGTCGATTTAGTTGTATTTAGTTTTTTTAGCCATCGTTTGCTCCGGTTTTCTATTGAATTTAAGGCCAATTGTACGTCGTTTTCTGTAACCAATATCGCTGTGTCATCTGCGAATGTAGCTGTTAAATGTTTTTGGTACCTGAGGAAGGTCGAATGTGTAGAGGAAGTACAGTGTTGGGCCAAGCACACAGGAGTTCCTCCTTGAGGAACTCCGACTCGTATCTCATGTAGTGGTGAATAAGCGTTTTCGTATTTTACTCTAAAATATCGATCAGAAAGATACAACTGATGGTAGTATTTGGACTAGTTTGTAATTTAAACCATCTAACCAGGCTTTGTCGAAAGCTTGTGCAACATCCTGAAATACGGCGGAGCAAACTTTATTTTCTTCCATTGCTATTTCGATAGTATTCGTTATTCTATGCACTTGGTCTATTATTGCATGTTTATTCCGAAACCCAAATTGACGTGTTGGTATTAGGGCTTTTTCTTCTATGACAGGTTTTAGTTTTTTCATAGTAATTTTTCAAGCAGTTTTGATAGTAAGGGTAATAATGAGATTGGCCTAAATGATGTAACATCTGTGGGGGGTTTACCAGGTTTTGGTATCATTATTATTTCAGCAACTTTCCATATGCTTGGGAAGTACTTCTGTTTAAAAGCAGCATTAATTATGTGTAATAGTTTTGTAATCGCCCGTTTTGGTAGATGTTTCAATGTTTCTCCATTAATTAGGTATTTAGTTTTTGTATTTCATAATACAGTTCTTTCATTCTTACACATGGTATATTACTCTGCTGGTCACTTTGAATTACGCTAGGGACACTATTTGGCATAGTTGTTGGACTGTCTGATGTAAAAGCTTCTTTCAGATATTCAGCAAACAAATTAACTTTTTCTTGATTGCTCTTAGCCCAAATTCCATTATTATTTCAAATTGGAGGTGTATGTGTTTTTGAAACTTTAAGCTTTCTTGTTGTCTTCCACAGAGAATAATCAGTATTGGCATCGTCAGTAAGGTCTTTTAAGTAATTTTGAATATTATTATCTTTGTGGCTATCTGTTAATGCTCTTAATTTGGCTGTTATTTTATTTAATTTAGTTTTATCACTAGGAATTCTATTGGTTTGTCATTTCTTTCTTTCTTTCCGTTTTTCTGCAATTTCGTCTCTAATAAATTTAGGATAAATATTAGATTTAGGTTTTGGTGTTAAAATTGGTTTTTGGAAAACGCAGCCTGGGCGTCAGGCTGCGTTTTGTATGTCTTTTAAGAACTTTTCTACTTCATTGTCAATCTCTTCGCTTGTTTTCATAGGAGCATTAAGATGAATTTTATTATCTAATGTTTGTTGAAATAGATTCCAAGTAGTGAGTTTATTAGTTAGTTATAAAAAGGGTTCTTTGTTACATACTTTGTTATTTAGAAATTTAATAATTACTGGTGAGTGATCTGAGTCCAGCCCTAACTCTTCTTCTATGTTTACGAACTTAAGCGATATATTTTTCGTAATTAAAAAATCAAGCAGGTCCGGAATTTTACTTCTATCTGTTGGCCAGTAAGTTGGTTTCCCAGTGGAGAGCACCTCACAATTTAGGGCCTCTATTGCATGGTTGAGTTCTCTAGACTGTTCCTAAACTTTGTTTGCTCAGAACTTTTTTATTCTATCATAACGCTACATTTATTTTTGCAGTTTCTAATAGTAAATTTAGTTTAGAATCTTTTATCACTCTTAGAGAATATTGATAAAAACTACCGTTTTCGTATTAAATGCAAGAATGTTAGGCTCCTAATTCAATAACACTAAAAAAAAAGAAATAACTAATTAATCTGAATTGGAAATGACAAGTGAAAATCGAACTGAGCTGTCATAACTATTATGTATGCAACATGTTCAAGTGTAGATATAGCTAAATCACATTTTTAATTTGTTTTAATTGGTTTAATAAAAGAATTCGAAAACAATAAATTAAAAATCAACAAAAAATAAACAAAAATCGACAACACTAACAGGAATAATAAAAACATACATAAAATAACAAGACTTAGTAATAAAAAATGCTAAAGGAAATGTTCAAAAACTTAGATTTCTTTTTTTTTTTTTAGTGCTATTAATGAAATCGGAACCCAACATTTTTGCATTTAACACGAAAACGGTGACTTTTATCAATATTATCTAAGAGTAATAAAAGTTTCTAAATTAAATTTGCTATTAGAAACTGCAAACAGAAATGTACCAGTTATGATAGAATAAAAAAGTTTTGAACAAACAAACTTTAGGAACATCCTGTATAGCATTGTTCCCGATGACCGATCCAATTCATAAACTGCCTAACGATTTTACATGACATTGATTTACACTGTACCAAATTTCAACGCTTTACTGTAAATAGTGTTTAAGATATTTGGAAAAATGTGTTAAAATTTCCTAACTTTTATGGTATCTTTGAAATTTGAAGACTTTTACTAATTTTTTTTACATGAATCGTCATCATTTTCACTCTAGTATACCTGGTTAAATTTGTTCCCCGAGTCACCGAAACAGCCTGTATACAATTCTCGTGTAAAGTGAGTTTCGGAGATAAGACATATATCAATATTATTTTCTTTAAGTATTATTGGTAGTGTGTTTTGATGCTGTCGAAGACCATTAGAATTCCACAGCATTATTTTTAGTTGCTGCTTTTTAGACATTTTGATTTCTTCTTTGAATCGCTCCTTGGTTTAAATTGCTTTCAATGAAATCTAGACGTGCATATAATGTGTTTATTGTTTCTTCTTGTTGAAGTATTTTTTTAGTTACAGTTTTACTTACAGTTTTCTCGCTTTTTCGGCATACGCCTGGCTTTATTTTATTTGAATTTACTGTTTTCTTATTCCTGATGACTTGTAGTTCCTTAATCACAATGCATCTTCGGTAGTTCGCTGGATGATTTTCTCCACAGTTGAAACATTTAGCTGGGATTTCTTTGGCTTTAGTGCATTCGCTAGTGTTCACCAGCACATCTCGTTCATTTAACACATCTCGGATTTTTGTGGCAGTAAGCTTTGGCGTGACTCCAACCTTGACCTCTTTTGCACTGGGGCATTTGACTTAGCTTTCTGTACTCTTCGATTTTGACACATTTCATGGATTCTTTTTACATCCTCTGACGGTGTAAAATCCAAGATGTATAAAGGAAGAGGCTCTTGTGTTTTGTATTTTAACATTTGGGTTACTTTACAAATGTTATACTTACGCTTCAATAGATCATCTTTGATATAATTAACATCACAGCTTTTATGCATCTTTTTAGCGACCACTTTCAGATTTCTGGTTTGCTTATTTTCTTAAGTTGACTGGGACAAATTCTTTTCAGTAAGCATCTTTGATGCTTCTCTGTAGTTTTCTTCCGAATTAAGATTCATGCAAACTATAAACAACAATTGCAAAAAATGTGGTTGTGAGGCTAGCATTAGCCTTCAATATGCAAAGTTGCTGTTTATAGAGACAACGAACGGAGAGAACAATAAAACAAAATTGAGTGATTACCCCCGCCATTTACAACTCCATAACAAATTCTATATCACAGGTATCATCAGTTATGAAGTAACTACGACACTACACGCCATTTGTGCCCAACAATGCCAATTGGATATTATTTAATGACTTACGGAAAAAATCCGTACATGTTGAAGAAGCTATTGAAATGAATGCACAAATGTGCATACATATATGTTTATAAATGACCAAAGTAATGTAACCGTATTGGTCCGTGAAATTAGTTTATTTACATGATTTAGTTTATTTAGTTATATTTTACTTTAGAATAAGTTATTATACCGCTATAGTAATACTGATCGAATAGTTATTGTTTTATTTGTTAGTTTAGTTTATTTATTATTATATACAGGGTGTCTCAGCGAGACCGGTCATTAGACGTTTCTGGGGTTCTGGCAAAAATAAAAATTTGAGAATTCAGACATAAGTATTATTAATTACGATCTCTTCGACTAAAATATTTTCAGATTTCTTACACTTCCGGTTATACCGGAAGTCGCCACCTACGTTATTTTTTTAAATGGAACACCCTGTATATTTTTACATATTTGGATTTGTCTGTTTTCAAGGTTTATAATTTACTTTACTTTTTGCAATTTGATTCGGCCGTTCTCGAGTTATTCGAATTTTTCTAGAAAAATCTGCTCCAGTAGACATTTGTTCAAAACATCAGAGAACACTCGATTTTTGGGATATCACTTTAGGATTCAGAACATGCTTAAGCAACATGATGGAGTATGTTTTGGTGCCGAGAACGGCTGTCTAGAACATTTGGTCACTTTACTATGGCACGTTAACTTTTCGAAAATTGGAAGTACCATAACTTCATTTTTTTAAATGGCACCCCCCATATTTTATTACTTAGTCGTCTTCGGTGTCTCACTCTACATCTTTTATATCCCATATGTCCCATACCTAACATTAATAGTTTGGGAGATAATTAGGATTTTTTGAAAAATGCACACATATCATATGGATATTTAGCCTAGTGTGCCATGAAAAACAAGCCTTCTCAATGAGTTCTTGTCAAAGACTCACTTGTTTACGTCACTTGATGCATGTGAGCTAATAATTATCTGTTATGTCCCTTAATATTAGTACTGAAACGAGTTAAAATCGATAACAATAACGAAAGTAATATTTACACAAATCAAGAAATTCTTAATTTATTTTTTTTGCATGAAAAGCGCGACAAAGTTCGTAGTATGATTCCCAGATCTTCTTTGGCAGCTCGAATTGAGGTGTTGGGACTGGGCTCGAAATAAGCCAAGGTATTCACCTCTTCCGTTGCATTATCTACTACATTTTTTGGTCAGTTTAACACGTGATTAATTCGTCCAAAATGCAAAAAATTTGCTTCTATTCTTCTAAATTTACCTTTTGTCATCGGAGGTAAATGTGGATAATTTTCATTAAACATTCTGCAAGTTCTACTAAGAACTTTGTCGCACTTTTCGTGCACAAAAAATAAATTATGGATTTCTTCATTTGTATAAACATTATTTACGTTATTAATATCCATTTTAACTGGTTTTAGACTCACAAGCATCAAACAACCTAAATTAGACTTTGACGTTTATCAATAAGTCATTAAACATTTGTTTTCCATGGCACACTAGGTTAATATCCATATGATATGTGAGCATTTTTCAAAAAACCCTAATTATTTCTCAAACTATTAATGTTAGGCATAGGACATATGGAATATAAAAGATGTAAAATGAGACGCCGAAGACGACTAAGTAATAAAATATGGGGGGTGCCATTTAAAAAAATGAAGTTATGGTGCTTCCAAATTTCGAAAAGTTAACGTGTCATAGTAAAGTGACCAAACGATCTAGACAGCCGTTCTCGGCACCAAAACATACTCCATCATGTTGTTTAAGCATGTTCTGAATCCTAAATTGATATCTCAAAAATTGAGTGTTCTATGATTTTTTGAACAAATGTCCGCTGGAGCAAATTTTTCTAGAAAAATTCGAATAACTCGAGAATTGCTGGTTCAAATTGCAAAAAGTAAAGTTATTTATAAACCTTCAAAACAGACAAATCCAAATATGTAAAAATATACAGGGTGTTCCATTTAAAAAAATAAAGTAGGTGGCGACTTCCGGTATAACCGGAAGTGCTAGAAATCTGAAAATATTTTAGATGAAGAGAACATAATTGATAATACTTAAGTCTGCATTCTCAAATTTTTTGTTTGGCCAGAACCCTAAAAACGTCTAATGACCGGTCTCGCTGAGACACCCTGTATTTATTATTATAAGTTTAAAGAGAAAGGTGAAACGATTGTTATATTACAGGTTAGGTTCACTTCAACAAAACCTCCGATATCACAACAACTCAAATTTAAGGTTTTTCTAGTGAAAATAACAGCTGTTCTAATTGTTATAAGTACTAATTTTTAATATGAAACTTTAAAAAAACTAAAGCCACAGTGAAGCCACAAGTGCCACGGTGTGTGAAGCCGCAAGAACAATTTAGAGCAATAGTGATTTTGCAAAATTAATGTCCATGTAACCAGAAAAACCTCTTTTTCTCTACTTTAAACGTAAAACACACCTTGAACAATTCGAATTAGCAAAGTTTGAGTTATTTTAGATCGTTATATGTTTTTTAATTGTTATTGTGTAATTTAAAACCGCCGACGAAAAAATTACTGACTGAAAACTCCCAAGAACTTCAATTTTCAAAGAGTAAAGTGTCCTTTATAGAGTTGTTCTAGTGAAAATAATAGCTGTTCCAGATTGCGTTAGATATGGTATGAGTTGTTCAGTCGGAACTTTCGATCTAAAATATTGTTGAGATGGCTGCCACTTCCGGTCTACCGGAAGTAGACCATAACTTCGTTATTTTAAATAGAATGCTATAGTTTTTATTAGACCTTTTAATTGTACGTAAAAAATATGTTGACTTTCATAAAAGTTATTGGTACCTAGCGTTTTTCGTTTTCGAGTTATTTTGATTTTAAGGTTTTTTTGGCAAATTTATCAGAGTATCTTATACAGAGTGGTCAAAAATTGAATTACCGTTTCTCCATATTCAATGGGGAGAAAGTCAAAAATTTTAAATGGAACGCCCCATATTTTATTAGCCTACAGAAAAGGGAATTTAGTTCTCTACAATTTATCTATAAAGATTCTTATACCTATTTATTGTAGTTTCTCTCATATTCGTAAATTTATCAAAACATGCAGAAAATGTAGGAAATCGTTTGTATTTTTGTTAGAAGGCCATGACATTTGGACAGTTTTTGTTTAATTTATTTTTATTATTATTTGTATTGTTAACTACGATTGATAATCTTTTAGTTTACTAGCTTTTACTTAGCAAAAATAACAAACAGAAGATGAAATAAATGATCTTAAATGATGAGATTTGAATAAAAATATAAATTTATAATATAAATTTGTTATTAAATTGAATTTGGAAATGCAATAAAATACGATAAAACATTGGTGGGTTGGGCTATTTTTTTGCGTACAATTAAACGGTGTAATAAAAACTATAGCATTCCATTTAAAATAACGAAGTTATGGTGGACCGGAAGTGGCGACCATCTTGAAAATATTTTAGAACGAAAGTTCCGAATGAACAACCCATGCTACCAAAATTTCAAATCTCTACGAATAGTGGAACCTGAAAAAGTTCTAACGAACCAGTTACGTGAGACACCCTGTATAATTGTAATATGGAATTGAAAATAGAAAAACTATGGTCAAAGCTATCAACTGGACATTTTGGCAGCCAAACCTATTTTTAATTATAAATTAGTAATGCTGTATCCCATAATTTTGATTTTCTAGAACAATAACTAGAACAACCCAGAACAACAAAGAAACTCTGATTTTTCCAAAAATGTCAAAAAACCAGTTTTTTCCGCCGAGTTTTTATTTTTTTCTATTTACTGCTTTAGAACAATGTAGAACAACTCTAGAATAATCTAAAACAACAATGAAAAATTTAAAAAACAATAAATGGGGAGCTAACTTCCCGCAGCCTGTTAAGTCGGCTGTTGTTCGAACATGTTCAAACAGAGTCGATTCATACTTTTAAGGCTATTCTTTTTTGCTTAATTATTACACATTGTAAATCAAGAAAATTGATTGCTAATTAAGTAAAATGAAGTAATACGTCATTATTCTGGTATAACAGTGAAGAGTCGGTCTGTCAGACCAATGTTAGTACTGGAGGGTTAATTAAATCTTAAAAAATTTGATTTAAAAAACTTACCTGCATCTCTAAAGTTGATGTTAGCGTCATAATTCCTCTATTAACAGTTATTCCATTGATTTTCACTAAAATATTTTCGACGATCTCGCTCGTATAATCTTTAAAAAAATTCTCAACGTTAAATTCGCCAGTATTGNATGATTAGTACACCTTCCACTTCACACAGTACTTTTTTCATAATTTCTAGTTAACTTTGAAATTAAAATATATTTTCGCTCCACATTTTAACGTTTCATGAGAACGACCCATCTCTTATAGTTTCTGAGATAGCCTATAATAACACCCAAATTTGCCCACCCTGTACACTGCATAGTTTTTTAAAAATATACATATTGGAAATTAAATGTCTTTAATTAAAATAATTTGGCTAGGTCTTTCTTTTTGATTATGCTCTTCCATAATAAAAGCTTAAGTTCACAACACGACGTAATCCAAATACAAACAATAATATCGCCTACGTGCATAGCTTTGATGCGGCAACTCAAAATCATACTCTATAACGTCAGCAGCCATGGCGGGATTTGGACGTCGTTTGAAATGCTTTTGAAACGCGCGAAACTTTAATACTTTTTTACCAAGGTATTAATTATTTCTAAGGAATTATACTTGGGGAATAGTCTTTTTAGATATAACTAAATGCTATTATAGATACAAAATAAAAATGGAAAGTTCCCTATTGTGCTATGCATAATATAAAAAAAAATTATATCCCAAAAATTTGGTTTAAAAAAATTACCTGCATCTCTAAAGTTGATGTTAGCGTCATAATTCCTCTATTAACAGTTATTCCATTGATTTTCACTAAAATATTTTCGACGATCTCGCTCGTATAATCTTTAAAAAAATTCTCAACGTTAAATTCGCCAGTATTGATGATGATTACATTCGGCGAAGAAGATTTTTGCGGGAACAAAAGAATTGGGCCTTTCAAATTAATTGCTAAATTAATTTTCGAATTATTTTTTAACGTATCCGTAGCCTTTTCGATTGCTTTATAAATAACATCGACCGCTTTTTCGATGTAGCAAAGCGCCTCTAAATTAACTATAAACCTCTAAATACGATAAATTAATTAATTAATTACTTTTTGAATTAATTTGTGGTCTTACATGAAGTTGGACGAAAAGTTTATATAAAAACGTAACGTGAATTTGTCCCAAATAAATTTTGAACGTTCCATTTGTGAAATTATCGCTGGGAGTTGGGGAGATATCGTTTCTTGGGATTAAATGTGAGGCGTGTCTCACGTATTTTACTTCAAAAACTTTGTCTTCATCGCTTGAAAGAACCTTTAATTATAAAATTATTAATTATTGATTATTAAATGATTAAAATACAACCTTATTGTATAAAGTAACATCGGAAAGATGATCAACATTAATACTTCCCAAAAACGAACGAAAAACGAACCTTTCGTTCGCCCTAAAAAGAAAATCCAATTCCAACCCCGATAATTGGATGTTAATTATATCATAATCCGAGTCGCAAACTCTCACTCCTAAATTTGAAAACCTCGCTGAATGTGAGAACTTAATCGAACCCGGAGGAACCGGAGTTTCCGCCGTTTTCGAGCGAAGAAATTCTTTTGCTTTATTAAACCACCCTAAAAATTTAGTAGACAAATTTTTCGAAATTTGAGTTTCAATCCTAAAACAAAATTGAATTATTACTTAAGATTATTTAAATTTATACTTTTTAAAATACTTCGATTTAATATATTTCGTATACTTAATAAAAGTATGAACAGCTTCTTGATGCAAAAGTAAAAATAACCCGCCAACATCCGCGACTAAAGATGTTTCAACCCCGTGGAAATGCGTCCAAAAATCTGGGCAACTCGCGCTTACTTTTCGATACAAAATAGTAAGAACGTCAACTTTCGATGGAACGGGGCTGTAAACTAAATCTAAGTATTGGCCGCTTGATGTTGTGTGCATTTTATCCGTTATTAAAATACTATTCAATGAAACTTGATACGCTGGGCCATAAGTCATTAAAGCTGCGTCGATTGTGATTAATCCAAGACGGAGGAGTATGTATTGGCGGTCGGTGGAATCACTTGATTTTGAGAAAAGAAATTGAAACTGAAAAATAAATATGATTTACCCAAAAGCTCCAAAAAGAATCTTAACGGAATTTGTCAAAAATAATTTAAAGAGATTATTACATCATTAATAACACATCCAACCAAATTTGAAATTCGATTACTCGGAGAAACATTATCTTCCAACCCAGGCAAATCAACGCACCTCGCCCAAGCTTCATTCATATTTTGTTGATAACTAATGATAGAAGTTTTCTTTTCGGATTTAGGAGGATCCTTATCCATCTTCCTCTTACATTTAATATAAGTATCCAAAGTGATGTAATTTTGAACGTGCGATAAATATTTATAAGAAATTTCTTCTTTAATTTTATCAATAGCCCATAATTGTTTTAAGGGCGGTTTTAAAACGTTTTCTTCTTCGATATTTAAACTTTTTAGGAATTTTAAGAATGTACTCGCTTTCCTTTCGGAAACGTTTAGGCGAATGTTTGGAAAGTTTATGTTGAATTTTTGTCTAAAAATAAAATTACTGTTAAGTTAATGTTAATTAGTACAGTAAAATCTCGATATAACGGATTAATATGGGGAAGGGAGTGTCTGTTATAAACTAGTGTTAGTTCTAGTTTTAGTTCAACGAGAAATATACATCATACAAGAATCTGGCGCTGAATAGCAATTAAAACTATTACTACTGTCTTTGACTTATACATCGTATGATAAGTTTTGAAAAGTATGACAACTAAACTTTTGAAAAAATTTAATATCCATGAATATAACAGTTATTAAATTTAACTGGCGATAATCACCACAAGGACGACAATCTTCACAGTCTTTTTTAGGTACCATGTGTAATGAAGAGGCAATAGAAGAAGATGAATTATAGCAAATTAAAAGAGATCATTTGATCGAATTCTTTCTTAGCTATTGCAAATTTGGTAGCATCGAAACGTCTTGGTCTACAAAATGGCAAATGAGAATTTGTAATAATGTTATGTCGAAAACTGGATATTCGGTTATCCGGCATATCTATCCGGCCATTATGGGTATAACTTCTGGTGCATTTCTGAAGTGATACCCTACATTACCACATTATTGCGATATTTGAATAAAATGAAATTAATAAGAATGCTGATAAGATATGTCAACTTATTTTTATCCAAGATACGAAATGAACTTTTTTGATGCAGATTTAACTCACGAAGCAACTCTAAAAAGAGGATAGTTTAATTAATAATCGACGATATTTCCACAAGGATCCTTCAAGAAATTAATTTTATAGCGAATTTTGAAAATTATCGATAAAAATTGCAACATCGTAAATTTTATCAAAACTTCAAATATTGTTTTCTCAAAAACTAAAAGTTATTTTTCAAAATGGGTTAGTTCATTGGAAAGACGACACTCTTATGAACACTTTGGGAAATTCTCATACTCATATTCCAAGAACTGGATTTTATACGAATTTTTAAAACTTAATCGGCGAAAATTGCAAAATTCGAAAAAATTGTCGATCATTTCAAAAATTTATTTCTCAAAAACTAAAACTGATATTTCAAAACTGCTTTTTGCATTAAAAAGAGGATACTTTAATTAATACTTGGTGATATTTGCACAAGGATCGTCCAAGAAATTAATTTTATAGAGAATTTTGAAAATTATCGATGAAAATTGCAACATCAAAATTTTATCAAAACTTCAAATATTGTTTTTTCAAAAACTAAAAGTTATTTTTCAAAACGTGTTGGTTCATTGGAAAGGGGACAGTCTTATTAACACTTGAGTAAATTTTTATACTAATATTCCAAGAAATGGAATTTATACGAATTTTTAAACTTAATCGGCGAATATTGCAAAATTCGAAAAAACTGTCGATCATTTCAAAAATTTATTTCTCAAAAACTAAAAGCGGTTTTTCCATACGGCTTGTTGCATTAAAAAGAGCATACTTTAATTAATAATTGGTGATATTTGCACAAGGATCCTTCAAAAAATGAATTTTATAGCGAATTTTGAAAGTTATCGATGAAAATTGCAACATCGAAAATTTTATCAAAATTTCAAATATTGTTTTCTCAAAAACTAAAAGTTATTTTTCAAAACGTGTTGGTTCATTGGAAAGAGGACACTTTT
>NW_019280728.1:0-112615 GCF_000648695.1 Onthophagus taurus | reverse complement strand
TAAAAGTTATCGATGAAAATTGCAACATCGAAAATTTTATCAAAACTTCAAATATTGTTTTCTCAAAAACTAAAAGTTATTTTTCAAAACGTGTAGGTTCATTGGAAAGAGGACACTCTTATTAACACTTTGTTAGAAACATTCGGATTTAGCCGCATGTCTTTCAAGATGGCTAAACCTTAATGATTGTAGTTCTAGGTCTAGCATTAGTTTTAGTTTTAGTTCAATGAGAAATATACATCATACAAGAATCTTGCGCTGAATAGCAATTAAAACTAGAACTACCGTCCTTGAGATTTATTTAAGGATTGGTTTTATAATTGTTTTATCCCGGCAGTGGAAACCTATACGATGGAAAAAAAATTGTATTTCAAAGTTTTATTGGTTCTTGATAACGCTGCTTGCCATAACATAGAACTGGATCACCTAAATGTGAAAATTGTCTTCCTTCCTCCTAACTGCACGTCATTAACACAACCTTTGGACCAAGGAGTCATTCAAACTTTAAAAATGTACTACACACGCCAACTTTTCCAAACCATTTTGTACAGATTAGAAAATAGTGAAAATAAAACTCGTACTCAAGTGTGGAAAGAATTTTCTATTTTAGATTGTATTAGAACCGTGTCATCAGCTTGCGCGGAAATTAAACTATAAACGCTTAATGCGTGTTGGAAACCTCTTTTACCTCAAATGGTTCATTGCTTCTCGTTTAAGCGATGAAGAATTTGCCGTAAACCATCAGGATGTAAGAGAACTAGTACTCGGGGAAGAAACTTTGATGAGAAAGAACTGATGGACTTAATTGATTGGTAAACGAAAATAAGGAAAATGAATGGGTGCCAAATCTCGATTTACAAGATGTGAAAAAAGGGCTAAATTTGGCAAAAGAATTAGAACTTCATTTCATTCAAACTGATCGTTCAACGGTGCGCAGCGCAAAGTTTAAAAGAGAGTTAAGAAATTGCTTAGCTCCCTATAGAGAGGTTTTAGTGGAGTTAAAAAAAAAGCTACAATCGAAAACCAATGTGAAGATGAACCAAGTGAGGAAGACATATCTAGGACTCATATATGACAGTGAGGATGAATGTTGAAAAATTACATAATTTAAAATAAATTTGTAAATCTAAAATCTAAACTATGTAAATAGTTACAATTTTATTATTTGGCTGTGATGCTTCCACAGATACTTCCCTAAAGTTTGTGTTACAGGGAAAGTTTCTTTTGACTGCGGCACCACCTTTGTTTTTGTACAATAATAAAATAACAACAATTAAGAACTGAAGTCATTTACGAACTCTCGCAACAACTTCTTACAAAACTACAATATCTTAACCCATTCCAGAGATACTTGAAATGGGAGTTTTAAGTGATACAGCTGGGGGAATACTCTGAGTTTATCTACGAACATGGAATAGAGCAACTTGAGGAATAACCCAGTTTCCTAATAATTAGTTTTAACGAGGTCCGTTATATCGATTTGTTACTGTATTAAAAAGAAAATTGATAGATTTACTTTGGGATTGTATCAATATTTTTTACACAATTAGAATAAACAGCTGTAACCGTCGTTTTTGCCAAAACATGAAGCTCGGTGTCTTTTTCCTTTCTCCCCGCCCTCCAATCTTCGGCACTATCACAAAACAAAATTTGAACGTCGCTTCCTTTTACGTGAAGGCGAGAATAAATTTTTTCTTCCAATTCCATGTGGGTGACGTTTTCCGAGATTTCGTTTTCTTGAGATAATTCTGTGTTAATTTTCATTTGGCCCAGATCAATTATCAATACGTTTTCGCCACTAACACAAATTAAAATTAATGTTATGAATTAAAATTAAGTTGAATTAATTACGTTTGTAAAGAGGCCCCCTCGGGAATCACCAAGTACGGTAATTTTAAATCTAATTTCATATCCCATTTGTTGATTAATTTCTTTTTCGTTTCTTCTACGAGTTTTTTGGGGAATTTTTCGAAAAATGTTTTAATCGAAGCATAAATGTCGACTCCTTCCATTAAAAATTTCTTTAATTCATCAAAAGCATGCTGGAATAATTAAAAATTAATTTTTTGTTGATGATTTTGATGATTTTTACCTTGTGATAAGAAATCTCTAAGTACTCCAAAATGCAATTTAATTTATAAGAAAAATTCGAATTAGCCGGTAATTTTTCTAATTCTAATTTAAAGAAATAAGCCGGGCTGTTATGAACTGTTATATGTTCCGAAGAAATTACGGGGAGGAGGTGTTCTTCAACGCTGGCTCCTTCTATGATAATCGCCTCGATTTTCAGCGAAATCTTGTAAGTGCTTTTTGAGTAATTCGGGATTAAACTCGATATGAATTGAGTTAGGGTTAAAACTAAAATTTCGCGGCTTTCGTTTATAAGGGAAACTGTTATGTTTCCAATTCTGAAACTATAATTATGTTCTAAAACAAATTTATTTTATTAATTTAAATTTAATATAATCTAATAAGGTTTTTTTTACCAATAGATTTTTTCTCATTATCAGTTAACAAAGAAAATCCAATTTTTTCACAAAGAACCAATCGTTCCGGTGATGGCAAGATATCCCAAAAGCTTTTTTCGCATAAACTACTTTCATGTGCCTACAAATACAAAAAATCGTTAATTAATTCAAACTTAATATTAATTAATCGTACGCTTAATCTCGCTTGTTGTCTCGCAATAACAATATTAACAATCGATAATTGATCCTCGTATTTTTGTAAATCCAATTTTAATTCGGTGTCGTTTGGATTAATTAATAACTTTTTATAAATTTCGTAATATTCCCGATAATTCTTTCTAACCTCTTTGATTTTTGACCAAGAATACGGTTGTACCCTTTGATTTAGCACCGCTTTAAACGCGTATTTCCACCAAGAAACTTTATCGTCTAAAATTTTCTTTTTGGGACGAATTGATAAGAAATTCCAACTAATTAACATCCTCTCAAAAGAACTTAAGATGCAATTAATCGAAATTAATTGGTCTTTCGTTATTTGTACGTTACAATCTTGAATTATTATGTCGCCGAAAAGCTTTGCGATGCTTCCGTTTGAATTTTTGGTTATTGTCGTTTTTATTTTTGTCGTCATCGGTTTAATTACTACAAAAAAATAAGTTAATTTATAATTAATTCGTCGTTATTTGATAAATAACGCACAAAATTCAAAATCTTGTTCGTTCATAGAAAAATTTTGTAAACTATTCGACATAGAATTCCTCCATTGATAATACTGCAACGGCAAATTCCATTTAATCAATTGATGATTTGGGTTCCAATAAATCGAAAACGCTTCGATTTTAATTAAATAATAACACGTATCATTTGGTCGAAACATTTTTACAGGTTTCCATTTACTGTTTGTAATTTCCGCTGTTATATTTCCAATGCAAATTCCACAAGCCATTGGAAATTTGCTACTAACATCGTCTTCATAACGAACGTGTACGTTTGAAATGTTTAATTGCATATTGTTGATGACGTTTGTTATTAAATATTCGGAGAATAAAGTTGGCCCCCCGATTACGTCATTTTTCGTACCTAATTCGGATAAAATTCGTTTCTTCATCGCTCGTAAAAGACGCTTATTCTTTTCAGGATCGAATTTTTGAAAATTTACTATCGGGGAAGCAACAACGTGAATATCTTCGATTGTTGCGATTATTGGTTGAGACCAAAGAGTATTCCATGGGATTTGAAGCCATACTTTTCCAATTGTACCAGCTTTTACCTCAATTGGTAAATTTAATTCGTACTAAAATTAATTTTACTTTATATTATTAACCAAAACAATCTTTTTTACTTACTAAAGCTTCCGGTTTTAATTTTAAGTCGGTTAATTGAACTTTCCCAGAAAATATCCCAACATTTAAATTTTCTGTATCCAAATCAACCACGTATTTACCAAGTAATTGGTTTAAAATCCTCGCAACGGCTCCTTCCAACATTTTAATTTACTTTTAAGTTATTCTCCAAAATTGAAAAAAGCTCACTTCCCAAGTTTCTATTTATAGATTGCAATTGCGTTTCAGCATTGAGACGGCCTAATACGAAAACATCTATTAAAACGATCGATTCATGGGATTTTTCAGGAAATCAAAGAACTTAATTCATATCTTTTTGATTACCTTTTATTTACATCTTGGAGTTTCATCGATAAATTTGCTTTTTCACTTCGCCATCTGCTTCATCTTGTGCTGGTTCGGACCGTTTTGGTATTGATTTCAGGAGTTTCAGGGGGATATTAGGGGAACGGTTGGTATCACGTAAAACGAGTAACCTTCAGGTGAAGAGGGTTTCAATCAATAGCAAAATAATTTCGTTTAACTATAAACAAATTTGTTTAATAATTATTAATATAATTAAATATGACAAATTTTTCAAAAAGAAAACTAAAAGAATGAAAGTTACTGCAAATTATTGATGCTTTGCAGGAATTCTGTATGGCAAAATGAAGTGAATCGTAAAATATTGCTGCTCAATCCAAAAATTTGCAGTATACATCTTCTTCTTTTTGCTCCTCCCTCTCTCTTTCTAAACCGTTGGATTTATTGTTTCTGATAAGATTTACCTCTTTGGTGGGCTGTCATGTTATGTGTAAGACCAAAATCTGGTAAATGTCGACAACCCCTAATAAATGTCAACATTCTCCAACTCGTAATATATACAATGATACAATAAAGTCTATATACACCCCAGAAAATGATAATATCTCACCTCCTGAAATGTAATTCAATGATTTTTTTAAACGAAGGATATTAGAAGTCTATATTATTTTAATACAAAGTCGAAACAGTTCGACTTGTGCTACGAAGTGCAGGCTGCAGCAGTAGATTTAGTCGTATTTAGTCTCTCAAGACGGCTAAACCCGAATTATTCTAGTTCTAGGTCTTGTGTTAGCTCTAGTGATTGTGTTAGTGCAAAACTAGGTGAACTTGGACTTGCTATAAACTAGTACCTATTCAAGTAGATAAGTTTTTAATGACTATCAACTAATTTTTAGTCATTTTGAACAACATGGATTGCCTAAAAACCAGTTGTTAATCATTTAGACAAGTATAAAATTATGCTCAACTAGTTTTCAATGATTTGGAATAACATGAGATGGCTATGAACCTATTTCGAAACATTTTGCTACCTTATAAAGCAATTTTGGTGTAGTTTTCAGTTATTCTGGGCAACCTAAACTTGCTATAAACTAGTCCTTATACATTTAGACAAGTTTTTAATGATTATCAACAAGTTTACAGTCATTTTGAGCAACATAGATTGTTTAAAAACTAGTTGTTAATGATTTAGACAAGTATAAAATTATGCTCAACTTATTATCAATTATTTTGAACAATTTTTCTACCTTATAGACCAATTTTGGACAATGTTGGTGCTGTTTTCGGTCTTTGTGAGCAATCTGGTCTTGCTATAAGCTAGTCGTTATTCATTTAGACAAGTTCTTAATGACTATCAACTAATTTTTAGTCATTTTGAGCAACATGGATTGTTTAAGAACCAGTTGTTAATCATTTAGACAAGTATAAAATTATGCTCAACCAGTTCTCAATGATTTTGAAGAACATGAAGTGGCTATGAACTTATTTCCAATCATTTTGAACAATTTTGCTACCTTATAAACCAATTTTAGACAATGTTGGTGCAGTTTTCAGTCATTCTGAGCAACCTGAACTTGCTATAAACTAGTCCTTATACATTTAGACAAGTTTTTAATGACTATTAACTAATTTTTAGTCATCTTGAGCAACATAGATTGTTTAAAAACTAGTTGTTAATCATTTAGACCAGTATAAAATTATGCTCAACCAATTTTCAATGATTTTGAATAACATGAGATAGCTATGAACCTATTTCGAAACATTTTGAACAATTTTGCTACCTTATAAACCAATTTTAGACAATGTTGGTGCAGTTTTTAGTCATTTTGAGCAACCTGGACTTGCTATAAACTAGTCCTTATACGTTTAGACAAGTTTTTAATGATTATCAACTAGTTTTCAGTCAATTTGAACAACATGGATTGTTTAAAAACTAGTTGTTAATGATTCAGACAAGTATAAAATTATGCTCAACCTATTATCAATTATTTTAAAGAACATGAGATGGTTATGAACTTATTTCCAATCATTTTGAACAATTTTGCTACCTTATAAACCAATTTTAGACAATGTTGGTGCAGTTTTCAGTCATTCTGAGCAACTTGGACTTGCTATAAACTAGTCCTTATACATTTAGACAAGTTTTTAATGACTATTAACTAATTTTTAGTCATTTTGAGCAACATAGATTGTTTAAAAACTAGTTGTTAATCATTTAGATAAGTATAAAATTATGCTCAACCAATTTTCAATGATTTTGAATAACATGAGATAGCTATGAACCTATTTCGAAACATTTAGAACAATTTTTCTACGTTATAAACCAATTTTAGACAATGTTGGTGCAGTTTTCAGTCATTTTGAGCAACCTGAACTTGCTATAAACTAGTCCTTATACATTTAGACAAGTTTTTAATGACTATCAACTAGTTTTCAGTTATTTTGAGCAACATGGATTGTTTAAAAACTAGTTGTTAATGATTTAGACAAGTATAAAATTATGCTAGTTCTAGTTCTTGGTCTAGCGCTGTATAATAATTGAAACACTAGCACTGTTACTATATAGAACTAACACTATACCTAGAACTAGAACCATTTGGGTTTAGCCGCAAGTCTGTAAAGACGGCTAAACTGGAATGGTTCTAGTTCTAAATACAGTGTTAGTTCTAGTTTTACACTAGCACTGTTACTATGTAGAATTAACACTATATTAATAAATATAATTTTTTGATATAAATGCATCATGTCATTCAAAATGAGCCCAAACATGATACGTTTAATTCCAATATTACTCGAGATATAAGCAACTTCCGGTATTTTTATTGAGCTATAACGGACACTGATATACTTTTTTTTAGGACTGTATGTAGACTTTTTGAGTTAAAGATATGACTATGTTTTGTGTTGCCCTTGATTAATAATAGCTTATATAGTTTTTATGTAAAATATGGAAATAATATGGACTTCTTATAACAAATAAATATTTGTCAAATATCACTATTTCTCACTTACACCGGTGGATGTTGACAACCAATGCACTGTTAGCGAATGTCTAACTAATCTAATGTCTAATAAATCAACAAGTAATTTTAATAAAAGCTAAAATATAAAAAACAAAAGAAATTTGTATAATTAAAGTTCCAAAATCTTATTTATTGCAACAAGTTAAAATTGCATTTTGAATTGCACAAGAGTCTTTTGCATTTACAGCTACACTTAGTGGTAGAACACTTCTTTTTACAATTACAACGTAATAGCTGGACACCTCAACAATGAATATATTGAGAATCAATGGATACAACATTGCATCATCCTTCTGTAGACAACAGTACAAGCATGGCGGCATCCTAATATTAATAAAAGATGCAATCCAGTCCACGCCAGTGCCTAGTACAGATGATTACTGTCAGGAAAAGGATATAGGAATTACAGCTGTAACTTTTATTTAATTACGTTACTTTTATCCACAGATTCAGATTTTACAATAAAATATGTATATAGGGTGCCATTTAAAAAATTGGTTGTGACCTGCATATAACCTTGAAAATAAGGTCAAGGTCAAAAAATGCGCACAGAACAACTTTCATTTGGTTCATTTTTATGTAAAATGAACCGTTTTGGGTCCACCATGTTGGGTCCGCAATAAATAACTAATTAATCAATAAAGAATACATACATATTATTCAAGGTTAAAAGGAGGTTCAGTTAATAAACTAANAATATCTTTTGTAAATCATAATATTGTAGCCGTTATTTAGACCTATTTTTATAATATTAAAGATTTCAGCATTAAAATTATCTGTGTTAAGGGGTGTGTTAATAGCTCTGTGGAAAAAGAATCGGAATGCTGCTTCTTTGTATTTGAAGGGAGTGAAAGAGTTTTTGGGGATTACAGTGTCAGTAGTGGTGGGTTTCCGGAAAATAATGAAGGAGAGGGAAGAATTAGATGTGTTTTTGGTGATTGTTAAATCAAGAAAGTTGATACTATTATTTATTACTTTTTCAAGAGTGAATTCGAGATTACTGATATTGTTTATAAGATTAAATAGGGCTATTAGATTAGAATCGGAGCCTTCATAAAATATGAGGATGTCATCAACGTATCTACAGTAAAATTGGATGTATTTTGTTGAAAAATGATTAGTTAACGAAAAAAGTTGTGATTCTGTTAGAGACGTAAAAATCAGCTAGAAGGCCAGAAAGGGGTGAACCCATGGGTAAACCATCCATTTAATGACCATTTCTTTGAAATGCCCGATGGTTTACCCACGAAATTTGATGTATGTGTTGGCGATTACCGTAAACGCGTAATTCGCAATAAACATGAGGCATTTCATAAAGATTGTTTAAAACGTTGTGTACAATTTCTGAAGGGAGTAATGATTTGGAGCTGTATTCTGTATGCTTCAGGATTAGGATGCTTTGAATTTATTGATTGCACCGTGGACGCGGCAAAATATCAACAAATACTACAAAATAGCTAACTACCAAGTATCGTGAAATTAAATGTTGGCCAAAATTACATATTTCAGCAGGATGGAGCAGCTTGTCATACGGCCAAAACTACAAAAAAGAGGTTCAATATTAATGTTCTGTCTTGGAATTCCAACAGTCCAAATCTGAATGTAATTGAAACAGTTCTTTGTCTTGATTCCACATTTCGAATGTTAGTAAAATCATTCACAACTTTGTAAAAGGTACTTCTCGAAGGCTTATTTTGATCAGGAAAACGTTCTCGATACAAAGCTATACTATCAGCAACTTTTCTGCCACTTTCTTCATAAATAAAAATCATTTCTACTTTTTCTGCCACACTTAGAGTATCCATGATTTAATGACTTAGTTTAAACACTGTTGCGGAAAATTCCGTGGAACGTGGTTTCGGGATAAGGTGGATGAATTAGATGTTTAAAATTCCAAAGCAAAACTGGTTTATTAACCAAACTCTGAATAAAATACAAAAATCAACAATTAATTAAACATACAAACTTAATCATGACAAACCTGAGCACAAGGACGAACAGCATACAAAAAATATCTTGTAAGTTCCCAAGAGGTCGCTTGAGTCTGGTGTCACAAACCAATATGTAAAACGAAATCAAAACCAGACTCGAAGGACCCTCACAAGTTCACATCCCCACCTCGCACGCGTTAAATAAAAATTACCTTAAATTCAACTAAACAATAATGCCAACGGGAATATACAAAAATATTATGTTTCAACACTTTGCGTTAACGTAAAACGATGGAATGGATTCAGAATTTGTTGCCAAGGAATTTTTATGCAAATTTAGATTTACTTGTTACATTTTAAAACAATTAAGTCTCTGAAAGCGATATTCTGAAAATGCCGACATAAGCAGTTCCACGAACTCTTGTTTTTTATGCGTTATGTATGTTACGTATGTTTTTATTATCAAATTGACAAAGACGGAGAAATGTCGGAACCTTTTAGACCTCTTTCTAAAGGTATTTCCGACGAGCCAAGTCACCCAATGTACCTCTTCTGGATTTTTTTTGTTGAACATTCTTAAATAGTACTCTAAGCATTAAGAACTAAAGAGAATGTATCGAAGCGGGTAGGAAAATGTTTAAAAATTCATAAATCTTATTTGTTCTTGCTAGATTATAAACGTTAGTTAATTGTTTCTGAAGAAGTTTCAATTTTTTTCAAAATGTTGTACTGGCACAACCACACAGTAAAATTTTTTTATTTTTTTTTGAATTACGTTACTTTTATCCACAGATTCAGATTTTACAATAAAATATATAGGGTGCCATTTAAAAAATTGGTTGTGACCTTCATATAACCTTGAAAATAAGGTCAAGGTCAAAAATGCTTTCATTTGGTTCATTTTTATGTAAAATGAACCGCTTTCGAGATAATCGCTTGTCTCACGTTAAATGATCCATTCTGTATAGAAAGTAGGCGCATCCACCATGTTGGGTCCGCAATAAATAACTAATTAATCAATAAAGAATACATACATATTATTCAAGGTTAAAAGGAGGTTCAGTTAATAAACTAAAAATGTATTTTTATTTCCAGTTAACAACAATAAAAAGAACTATTTATTTATTTTCATTGAGCTATAAACATGATTTAGTCCATTTGAACATTAGAGCAAATGTACATATAGTACAGGTTGGTGTCTTAACCTCACTTTAACCCTTTGTGTCCCAAGAAGTCAAAAATTTTGAAACTTTGTAACAGAATTAAAACACTGTCAAAATACACTCAGGAAAGGCCTTTGGAATCAATTTTAGCAAAATATGCAATCCCCCCTATTCCTTGTACTTGAGAATACCATCAGGCATTAAAATATATTTTAGTGATGTTGCAGTAAACAAAAACTTTTATTACCAATATAAAAATAATACATTTTTTATTACGTTAGAAAATAAGTAATACTTGCTTTAGCTAAATCACATTATGACATTCAGAAAAAAGATCTTTCTTTCATTACAACATAAATAAACACTGCACGCAGTACATTTTGAGTGGGGTCTAGCTTTGGCAGAACAGTTTTTACAACTTCCCCTTTCTTTTGAACTTGCGCTACGACATTTTCGTGGACGCAGTAAATTTGAATATTTATTTATCAGACCTGTAACTATAGAACGACGAAAATCTGATAGAATATTGAAAAAAAACATATTGAGCAAAAACTTACATTTTCATATAACCTAAGAGTGTCAAAAAAGATGATAATTTAAAAATTCCTGGAAGCCGTATTTATCAAAATTAAGGAATGAGACTTATTCTAAATTAAAGCTCAAAGCTTTCTCTTTAAAATGATGTATAATAATTGTTGGGTTGGATAAGAAAAATATTGAGAAAAAAATGTTGAAACAAAACTTACATTTTCGTATAACCTAAAAGTGTCAAAACAGATGATAATTTAAAAATTCCTGGAAGCCGTANCTTCAATTACTTTACTTTTATCCACAGATTCAGATTTTACAATAAAATATATAGGGTGCCATTTAAAAAATTGGTTGTGACCTTCATATAACCTTGAAAATAAGGTCAAGGTCAAAAATGCTTTCATTTGGTTCATTTTTATGTAAAATGAACCGCTTTCGAGATAATCGCTTGTCTCACGTTAAATGATCCATTCTGTATAGAAAGTAGGCGCATCCACCATGTTGGGTCCGCAATAAATAACTAATTAATCAATAAAGAATAAATACATATTATTCAAGGTTAAAAGGAGGTTCAGTTAATAAACTAAAAATGTATTTTTATTTACAGTTAACAACAATAAAAAGAACTATTTATTTATTTTCATTGGGCCATAAACATGATTTAGTCCATTTGAACATTAGAGAAAATGTACATATAGTACAGGTTGGTGTCTTAACCTCACTTTAAATGGTTTTGGTTTCAAGGAAATAAATTATTTTAATGTAATCTTATTTATTGAAATCTGTTTATTTCACTTAAACTTAATAATTAAATAAATAAGTAATAACAACGGAATAGTTTTTTTAATAATAATTAAAGTTTAAAACTTACCTTGTTTGTTTTTTTTAGGTTAAGTTCTTCTCTAAAATTCGAATATCATTAATTGAAGTATTGATGATGTTGAATTAATTCAGATTCGGGTTGTTTCGTTGTTTGCTTCATCTAATTCAGTTTATATTTTGGAATAGACTTTCTGAGAGGATTTTTGTTAAATTGGAAATCATGTAACTGTAATGGACGAATACTGGAGTAATAATCAATTGTTTCCACTAAAAACACTACTATTTATATGAGCTATCTCGCCTACTTTGATCATTTTTAATTTGTATTTGAATCGAGATCTCTAATTGGTTGAAATTGTATAGGGTTGAGCAAAAATGAGATATAAAAGGAAAATCAAAAGGTTTTAAACATAATAATTCATGATTTTTAAAAATTTAAACCATAATTATTAATGGAAATAAAGTTTTAGGAAAATTATGGAATTTATGAGATTAATAAACGAGAATAAATAGAAAAATTCCAAAATTTTTGAAATTAAAATTAATACAAAAAATACTTAAATTAACAAGAATTGATTGATGAAATGTGATGAAAGTTTTCAAGAAAACATTTTCAAGTTAAAATTAAAACATTTTGAGTTATTTCCAATTCTTTTATTACTTTATATTGCATTCCATCATTAATATTAAAAATGCATCATAACAAGTTAATAAAATCTCATTTGAAAATCATCCCCAATGGTAACATTTAAATTATTTACCTCAAAACGATAATCATTAACATGGTCCACTTTATAAGTCGCCCCATTTACATTAACTTCGCTATAATTCTTTGTCACCGATGCTGGATGACGATAAACTATTAATTTGGCAATTTTAAATAATCTATCAAACTCCCCTTCATCATCCACATCGTTTATAATCAATCCCCCGATATTATTATACATCAATTTGAAATATTTAAATTTATTCTCTAAATAATCAAACGATTCATAATCATCAAAATACAAATTACCTTCAGCGTAATTATTTTTGTCCAAAAATACATAAACTGTATAAGAATCATCGTGCATGAATTGAGAGGAAGCGCGGTGCTCTTCTAAACGCGCTAAAATGCTTCCACCGCGGTAAAAAACTGGTAAAGAATCTAAGTCAACTTTTACAGTTTCATAACCAACTCCATAATAAAGATATTCATTAACAATATCGTACCAAAACTCATTAACACCACCAGGTAAATAAATCTTTACATCACCAACATCCTCATCTGTAACAGGATGGACCAAAACATCTCTACCAACCAAAAATTGATCATCCATCTCTAAAGTATTGACATCATCACTATAATGGTAAGATAAAGGTCTTATAACCGGCTCCAAAAACTTTTCATGCTCGAAAAACAAAGTATACCATAAAGGTAAGTGATAATATCTTTCTCGAATTGCGTTCCTTATCCTTTTCTGGACATCCTCATTAAACAAATACGGTTCACGTCTTTCAACATACATACTTGAATGAGCTCTAAAAAACGGTAACCAAGCACCGGTTTGGTACCAACGTTGCAAAAGTTCTTCAGTAACATCCCCAACGAATCCCCCAACATCAGCACCACAATTACTAACACCAGAAATTGCTAAAGTTAAACACATAGGGATGCTTATTTTTAAATGTTCCCAACTTGCTATGTTATCTCCAGTCCAAACGGCTGCAAAACGTTGGTTTCCCGCAAAATGGGATCGGGTTAAAACAAACGGTCGTTTCTTGTGGTTGTAACGCTCCAGGAGACCATGATGGGTATTGACAGTTTGAGAGAAACCATAAATGTTGTGAACTTCTTCGTGTAAAACTCCGCCATAATGGATATTATCATCAGGCATGGTGTTGGTGCTTAAGGCAAATACTGAAGGCTCGTTCATATCGTTCCAAATGTGGACGATATCGGTGGTGTTGGCGAATGTTGTGAATAAAGATGAATAATAAAGAGCTGCTGAAGGGTTGAGGAAATCAAACCAAGAACTTTTTCCTGGCCAACAAGCACCTACAAATACAAAGATGAGTGATGAAAATAAAACTAACAAAAAGGTTATAAGATATGTCAACTTATTTGAATCCAAGATAAAAAATGAATTTCTTTGAAACTGAATTAACTAACGAAGCAACTCTAAAAAGAAGACACTATAATTAATAATTGGTGATATTTCCACAAGAATCCTTGAAGAAATTAATTTTATAGCGAATTTTGTTTTTTATCAAAACTTCAAATATTGTTTTCTCAAAAACTAAAAGCTATTTTTCAAAACGGGTTGGTTCATTGGAAAGAGGACACTTTTATTAACACTGTGGAAAATTTTCAAACTAATATTCCAAGAACTGGATTTTATACGAATTTTTAAAACTTAATCGCCGAAAATTGCAAAATTCGAAAAAATTGTCGATCATTTCAAAAATTTATTTCTCAAAAACTAAAAGCGATTTTCCAAAACGGCTTGTTACATTAAAAAGAGGAAAATTTAGTTAATAATTGCTGATATTTCCAGAAGGATCCTGCAAGAAATTAATTTTATAGCGAATTTTGAAAGTTATCGATAAAAATTGCAACATCAAAAATTTATCAAAACTTCAAATATTGTTTTCTCAAAAACTAAAAGCTATTTTTCAAAACGAGGTGGTTCATTGGAAAGTGGACACTTTTATGAACACTTTGGGAAATTTTCATACTCATATTCCAAGAACTGGATTTTATACGAATTTTTAAAACTTAATCGGCGAAAATTGCAAAATTTGAAAAAATTGTCGATCATTCAAAAATTTATTTCTCAAATACTAAAAGCGATTTTTCAAAACGAATTGTTGTATTAAAAAGAGGATACTTTAATTAATAATTGGTGATATTTCCACAAGGATCCTTCAAGAAATTAATTTTATAGCAAATTTTGAAAGTTATGGATGAAAATAGCAACATCGAACATTTTATCAAAACTTCAAATATTGTTTTCTCAAAAACTAAAAGCCATTTTTCAAAACAGGTTGGTTCATTGGAAAGAGGACACTTTTATTAACACTTTGAGAAATTTTTATATTCATATTCCAAGAACTGGATTTTATACGAATTATTAAAATTTAATTGGCGAAAATTGCAAAATTCGAAAAAATTGTCGATTATTTCAAAAATTTATTTCTCAAAAACTAAAAGCGATTTTTCAAAACGGCTTGTTGCATTAAAAAGAGGATACTTTAATTAATAATTGGTGATATTTCCACAAGGATCCTTCAAGAAATTAATTTTATAGCGAATTTTGAAAGTTATCGATAAAAGTTGCATCATCGAAATTTTATCAAAACTTCAAATATTGTTTTCTCAAAAACTAAAAGTTATTTTTCAAAACGGGTTGGTTCATTGGAAAGAGGGTACTTTTATTAACACTTTAGGAAATTTTGATACTCATATTTCAAGAAATGGATTTTATACGAATTTTTAAAACATAATCGGCGAAAATTAAAAATTCGAAAAAATTGTCGATTATTTCAAAAATTGATTTCTCAAGAACGAAAAGTGATTTTACAAAACGGCTTTTTGCTTTAAAAAGAGGATACTTTCATTAATAATTGGTGATATTTCCACAAGAATCCTTCAAGAAATTAATTTTATAGCGAATTTTGAAAATTATTGATCAAAATTGTAACATCGAAAATTTTTACAAAACTTCAAACACTGTTTTCTCAAAAGCTAAAAGTTATTTTTCAAAACAGGTTGGTTCATTAGAAAGAGGACACTTTTATTAACACTTTGGGAAATTTTCAAACTCATATTCCAAGAACTGAATTTTATACGAATTTTTAAAACTTAATCGGCCTAAATTGCAAAATTCGAAAAAAATGTCGATCATTTCAAATATTTATTCCTCAAAAACTAAAAGCGATTTTTCATTCAAAGCATTAAAAAGAGGATACTTTAATTAATAATGGAAAGTGATAACATCGACAGTTCTGTTATTAATGAATGTAATAATGAATTAGAAGCGAAGAGAAGAACACTAGACGAAACTGCAACAAAAGATTTTATATATAGTATTGGGATTGTTACAATGAGGTTGCCAATGATAAATAAAGTTGTATTCAATGAAAAAAGTCCATTGGGGTTGAACTTGATTGTTATCAGCACTGTCTAACACCTAAAAGAGATGCTAATTCCTGAGAATGGTGGAGTACTAAGTAATAGGTTTTTAATATCCGGCCAAAGCCGGATATTTGGTTACTATCCGGTATGCTGCCGGATAGCCCGGATACCGGATAGTTACCGGATATCCGTTCCACCACTAACAAAAACAATAACATAGATATTTTTCAAAAAAAAATTAAATTCACCTTGAAAATCATCACCGTTTTTATCCATTACAAAATACCCATTTTCAGTGGCCACATCAAAAACGAAATAACCTTCTTCTCTTTTTACGTGCGGATCAATAATTAGCACTAATTTTCTTCCGCTTCTCCCAATTTCCTCCTGCATCCCAATAGGATTAGGAAACGTTTCTAAATTCCAAGTAAAAATCTTATAATCTTGTAAATAATCAATATCCAACCAAATCACATCAAACGGAAAATCGTTTCTATCCATCTCCTCCACAACACCCAAAGCATCCTCTTGACTCATATAACTCCATCTTGATTGATGATGTCCTAATGAAAATAATGGGAGAAGTGGGGCTGATCCGGTTAATGATGTGTACTGAAGAATCGTTTCTTTTAAATTAGGTCCGGTTAAAACGAAGAAATCTAACGATCCAGTTTGGCTAATAAACAGCGATTTTAAATTATTATTTGTGTTTATATCAACGAAAGTTTGAGCTGAGTTTAACCAAAAAACTCCGGTAGTTAATTGAGTTCCGTGGGCGTAAAGAACTGGAATAGAACCGTATAAAGCTTCTTTAGTGCCAATGGGATAACAACAAAAATCATTGTTAAATAATCGATAAGGGTTTTTATCTTCACCATTAATAGTGTTTTGTAACGAAAGTTGTTCTGCATGTTGAGGAATTCCATAAGCAACTTGAGCGTGTATAAAATTAAAATCCAAAGAAACTGCTTTATTTGAATCTTCAACATTGAAATTTAACATTTGATTATCGTTAATTTTTAAGATCATCTCATAGGTGTTTTTTATTAATTTATAGACTTCGAGTTCTAATGGGTTAAAATAAACGTGTATTTCTTCTTCACCACCTACTCCGGAAAAAATTAAATAATCGCGACTTTCAAAGTCGATTTTTCCCATCCGGAGATTTGGTTCTTGATTTAACACGGTTTTTAAATCGTATCTTGGGTTACTCGGGTCTTCTAATTTAACCCGGATCATCCCTCCCTCCAACATAAATATCTTCATTTCGAAAAAAAATCCGAGATTATTTGTGGTGTTTAGGACTAAAACGCCGTCTATTAAGGTGTATTCGTTAACTGTAAAGCTGGATTTTTGAGTGCCATCTCGTATTTCTTTGCAAAAAGGTTGAGAATCACAAGTTGGAACGTCACAAATTGAATTAATAATCAGGTGGTAAATAAAAAGGAAGAAAAGTGTTGATTTCATCGTGGAAAAATATGAACTGAATAATTTTGTTTAACGGTGTCGAATTTGATAAGAAATGAGTGGTTAAGATTAGATTTAACAAAATTTATTAATAAAACCCAAAAAATTGGTGATTGTTCTTTTTTATTCTTAATTCCACATTCTCTTTAAATATGAGGATTACATATTTGTGCATAAAATTGCATTTTTGTGAATCAAATTTGTTTATAAACAACTAAAAAGTTGCTTTCTATCCAGTATTTAAAATTGATCTTTATATGTAATAAAAATAGTGATAAATATAGTAAAATCTCGATATAACGGATTTCTAATAAACCCCAGTGCTAAATTATTGTATATTTTTATTGAACGAAAAATAGAACTAAAACTAGAACTAACATTAAACGTAAAACTAGAAAGTTTCGGGTTTAAGTTAGCTGAAATAGTTATTTAACCAACAAGTCTATTAATGAAGGCGATTAATTAACGAGATATTTTAGCGTTAATTATTGAGATAATTAATCGCATTTTAATATACGAGTTAGTTACAATATTTTTCCGTTGACCGTCTTTTCAACAAAATAGAGAAAATCCATCGTTGAAAAATCTCCCAATTCTGTCATTGACAAAATAACCTCACTTTTAATGTGTCATAATTTATTTTTGTAGTCTTACCGAATAGATATAGCGGTCGGTTGGGTCGGTATTACAAATTTCATTGGAGAATATTTATTAAATTGACTACTATTTAGTTCGGTCGGACTTTCTTAAAATCGTTTATTAATAGAAAATCGTTTATTAATAGGTGTCATTAATGAATGATTTTGTATACATTTATAAATCATATAAATACACGGTCGACGGAAAAAAGTATTTCCGAAACGGATTTTTTTATTAAATAGCTCATACTTTAATTGATAATCTCTGAAAATTCCATAAAAATTTTCCAACGATTTTTTAAAATTAATCAATAAAAAATTAGATTTTTACAAATTGTTAAAAATTTCCTTTAACTTTAGTAAGCTGTATCGTATGAATTAAAAGAGATTTTGTAAAACGGATACTTTTTTTGGAAAGTAGACACTTTATGTTCATAATATCTGGATATTCCATAACAATATCCCGAAAAATCGTGTTTCCAGAACAAATAAGAAATAATTGAAAAAAAGGTGAAAGCAACAAAATTATGGTCAACTTTAAAAAGTTGTGTCTCTAAAACTAAAAGTTATTTTTCAAATCGGATCTGTTTATTGAATAGCTCATACTTTAATTGATAATCTCTGAAAATTCCATAAAAATTTTGTGAGGTTTCGATTTATTAAAAATTTTTAAAATTAATCAATAAAAATTTGGGTTTTTACAAATTGATAAAAATTTCGTTTAACTTTATTAAGCTGTATCATATGAATTAAAAGAGATTTTGTAAAACGGACACGTTTTTTGCAAAGTAAACACTTTATTTTAATAACATCCGGATATTCCATAACAATATCCCGAGAAATCGGGTTTCCAGAATAAATAAGAATAATTGAAAAAAAGGTGAAATCGACAAAATTATGGTCAACTTTAAAAAGTTGTATCTCTAAAACCAAAAGTTATTTGTCAAATCGGATCTGTGTATTGAATAACTCATACTTTAATTGATAATCTCTGCAAATTCCATAAAAATTTTCGGACGATTTAATTTGTTATAAATTTTTAAAATTAATCAACAAAAATTTAGATTTTTACAAATTATTAAAAATTTCGTTTAACTTTATTAAACTGTATCATATGAATTAAAAGAGATTTTGTAAAACGGACGTTTTTTTTGGAAAGTAGACACTTTATTTTAATAATATCTGGATAGTCCATAACAATATTCGAAGAAATCGGGTTTCCAGAATAAATAAAAAATAATTGGAAAAAAAGGTGAAATCACCAAAATTATGGTCAATTTTAAAAAGTTGTGTCTCTAAAACTAAAAGTTATATTTTAAATCGGATCTGTGTATTGAATAACTTTAATCGATAATCTCAGAAAATTCCATAAATATTTTCCGACGATACGATTTATTAGGAATTTTTAAAATTAATCAATAAAAATTTGAATTTTTACAAATTGTTAAAAAATTCATTTAACTTTATTAAGCTGTATCATATGAATTAAAAGAGATTTTGTAAAACGGACACGTATTTTGGAAAGTGGACACTTTATTTTAATAATATTTGGATATTCCATAACAATATCCCGAGAAATTGGGTTTCCAGAATAAATAAAAAATAATTGAAAAAAAAGTGAAATCAACAAAATTATGGTCAATTTTAAAAAGTTGTGTCTCTAAAACTAAAAGTTATTTTTCAAATCGGATCTGTTTATTGAGTAGCTCATACTTTAATTGATAATCTCTGAAAATTCCATAAAAATTTTCCGACGATTCGATTTATTACAACTTTTTAAAATTAGTCAATAAAAATTTAGATTTTTACAAATTTTTAAAAATTTTGTTTAACTTTATTAAGCTGTATCATATGAATTAAAAGTGATTTTCTAAAACGGACCCTTTTTTTGGAAAGTAGACACTTTATTTTAATAATATCTGGATATTCCATAACAATATCCCGAGAAATCGGGTTTCCAGAATAAATAAAAAATAATATAAAAAAAGGTGAAATCAACAAAATTATGGTCAACTTTAAAAAGTAGTATCTCTAAAACTAAAAGTTATTTTATAAATCGGATCTGTTTATTGAATGGCTCATACTTTAATTAATAATCTCTGAAAACTGCATAAAAATATACCGTCGATTCGATTTGTTATAATTTTTTTAAATTAATCAACAAAAATTTAGATTTTTACAAATTGTAAAAAATGTCGTTTACTTTATTAAGCTGTATCATATGAATTAAAAGAGATATTGTAAAACGGACACTTTTTTTGGAAAGTAGACACTTTATTTTAATAATATCTGGATATTCCATAACAATATCCTGAGAAATCGGGTTTCCAGAACAAATAAAAAATAATTGAAAAAAAGGTGAAAGCAACAAAATTATGGTCAACTTTACAAAGTTGTATCTCTAAAACTAAAAGTTATTTTTCAAATCGCATCTGTTTATTGAATAGCTCATACTTTGATTGATAATCTCTGAAAATTCCATAAAAATTTTCTGACGATTCCATTTATTGTACACTTTTAAAATTAATCAATAAAATTTGGATGTTTACAAATTGTTAAAAATTTCGTTTAATTAAGCTGTATCATATGAATTAAAAAAGATTTTGTAAAACGGACACTTTTTTTGGAAAGTAGACACTTTATTTGAATAATATTTGGATATTTCATAACAATATCCCGAGAAATTGGGTTTTCAGAATAAATAAAAAATAATTGAACGAAAGGTGAAATCAACAAAATTATGGTCAACTTTAAAAAGTTGTATCTCTAAAACTAAAAGTTATTTTTCAAGTCGGATCGGTTTATTGAATAGCTCATACTTTAGTTGATAATCTCTGAAAATTCCATAAAAATTTTCTGACGATTCCATTTATTGTACACTTTTAAAATTAATCAATAAAATTTGGATGTTTACAAATTGTTAAAAATTTCGTTTAATTAAGCTGTATCATATGAATTAAAAAAGATTTTGTAAAACGGACACTTTTTTTGGAAAGTAGACACTTTATTTGAATAATATTTGGATATTTCATAACAATATCCCGAGAAATTGGGTTTTCAGAATAAATAAAAAATAATTGAACGAAAGGTGAAATCAACAAAATTATGGTCAACTTTAAAAAGTTGTATCTCTAAAACTAAAAGTTATTTTTCAAGTCGGATCGGTTTATTGAATAGCTCATACTTTAGTTGATAATCTCTGAAAATTCCATAAAAATTTTCTGACGATTCCATTTATTGTACACTTTTAAAATTAATCAATAAAATTTGGATGTTTACAAATTGTTAAAAATTTCGTTTAATTAAGCTGTATCATATGAATTAAAAAAGATTTTGTAAAACGGACACTTTTTTTGGAAAGTAGACACTTTATTTGAATAATATTTGGATATTTCATAACAATATCCCGAGAAATTGGGTTTTCAGAATAAATAAAAAATAATTGAACGAAAGGTGAAATCAACAAAATTATGGTCAACTTTAAAAAGTTGTATCTCTAAAACTAAAAGTTATTTTTCAAGTCGGATCGGTTTATTGAATAGCTCATACTTTAGTTGATAATCTCTGAAAATTCCATAAAAATTTTCTGACGATTCCATTTATTGTACACTTTTAAAATTAATCAATAAAATTTGGATGTTTACAAATTGTTAAAAATTTCGTTTAATTAAGCTGTATCATATGAATTAAAAAAGATTTTGTAAAACGGACACTTTTTTTGGAAAGTAGACACTTTATTTGAATAATATTTGGATATTTCATAACAATATCCCGAGAAATTGGGTTTTCAGAATAAATAAAAAATAATTGAACGAAAGGTGAAATCAACAAAATTATGGTCAACTTTAAAAAGTTATATCTCTAAAACTAAAAGATATTTTTCAAGTCGGATCGGTTTATTGAATAGCTCATGCTTTAATTGATAATCTCTGAAAATTCCATAAAGATATACAGACGATTTGATTTGTTATAAATTTTTAAAATTAATCAATAAAAATTTAGAATTTTACAAATTTGTTAAAAATTTCGCTTAACTTTATTAAGCTGTATCATATGAATTAAAAGAGATTTCCATAACAATATCCCGAGAAATCGGGTTTCCAGAATTAATAAAAAATAATTGAGAAAAAGGTGAAATCAACAAAATTATGGTCAACTTTAAAAAGTTGTGTCTCTAAAACTAAAAGTTATTTTTCAAATCGGATTTGCTTATTGAATAGCTCATACTTTAATTGATAATCTCTGAAAATTCCATACAAATTTTCAGTCGATTCGATCTATTATACACTTTTAAAACTAATTAATAAAATTTAGATTTTTAGAAATTGTTAAAAATTTCGTTTAACTTTATTAAGCTGTATCATAACAATTAAAAGAGATTTTGTAAAACGGACACTTTTTTTGGAAAGTAGACACTTTATTTTAATAATATCTGGATATTCCATAACAATATCCCGAGAAATCGGGTTTCCAGAATAAATAAAAAATAATATAGAAAAAGGTGAAATCACCCAAATTAAGGTCACCTTTAAAAAGTTGTACCTCTAAAACTAAACGTTATTTTTTAAATCGGATCTGTTTATTGAATAGCTCATACTTTAATTGATAATCTCTGAAAATTGCATAAAAATATACCGTCGACTCGATTTGTTATAAACTTCTTAAATTAATCAACAAAAATTTTGATTTTTACAAATTGTAAAAAATTTCGTTTAACTTTATTAAGCTGTATCATATGAATTAAAGGTGATTTTCTAAAACGGACACTTTTTTTGGAAAGTAGACACTTTATTTTAATATCTGGATATTCCATAACAATATCCCGAAAAATCGGGTTTCCAGAATAAATAAAAAATAATATAAAAAAAGGTAAAATCACCAAAATTAAGGTCAATTTTAAAAAGTTGCATCTCTAAAAGTAAAAGTTATTTTTCAAATCGGATCTGTTTATTGAATAGCTCATACTTTAATTGATAATCTCTGAAAATTGCATAAAAATTTTCCGACGATTCGATTTATTATACACTTTTAAAATTAATCAATAAAATTTAGATTTTTACAAATTGTTAAAAATTTCGTTTAAGTTTATTAAGCTGTATCATATGAATTAAAAGAGATTTTGTAAAACGGACACTTTTTTTGGAAAGTAGACACTTTATTTTAATAATATCTGTATATTCCATAACAATATCCCGAGAAATCAGGTTTTCAGAATAAATAAAAAATAATTGAAAAAAAGGTGAAATCAACAAAATTATGGTCAACTTTAAAAAGTTGCATCTCTAAAAGTAAAAGTTATTTTTTAAATCGGATCTGTTTATTGAATAGCTCATACTTTAATTGATAATCTCTGAAAATTCCATAAAAATCTTCCGACGATTGGATTTATTACGAATTTTTAAAATTAATCAATAAAATTTAGATATTTAGAAATTGTAAAAAATTTCGTTTAGTTTTATTAAGCTGTATCATCTGAATTAAAAGAGATTTTGTAAAACGGACACTTTTTTTGGAAAGTAGACACTTTATTTTAATAATATCTGGATATTCCATAACAATATCCCGACAAATCGTGTTTCCAGAATAAATAAAAAATAATTGGAAAAAAGGCGAAGTCAACAAAATTATTGTTAACTTTAGAAAGTTGTGTCTCTAAAGCTAAAAGTTATTTTTCAAATCGGATCTGTTTATTGAATACTTTAATTGATAATCTCTGAAAATTCCATAAAAATTTTCAGACGATTCGATTTATTACAAATTTTTAAAATTAATAAAANATTTAACTTTATTAAGCTGTATCATAACAATTAAAAGAGATTTTGTAAAACGGACACTTTTTTTGGAAAGTAGACACTTTATTTTAATAATATCTGGATATTCCATAACAATATCCCGAGAAATCGGGTTTCCAGAATAAATAAAAAATAATTGAAAAAAAGGTGAAATCAACAAAATTATGGTCAACTTTAAAAAGTAGTATCTCTAAAACTAAAAGTTATTTTATAAATCGGATCTGTTTATTGAATGGCTCATACTTTAATTAATAATCTCTGAAAACTGCATAAAAATATACCGTCGATTCGATTTGTTATAATTTTTTTAAATTAATCAACAAAAATTTAGATTTTTACAAATTGTAAAAAATGTCGTTTACTTTATTAAGCTGTATCATATGAATTAAAAGTGATTTTCTAAAACGGACACTTTTTTTGGAAAGTAGACACTTTATTTTAATATCTGGATATTCCATAACAATATCCCGAGAAATCGGGTTTCCAGAATAAATAAAAAATAATATAAAAAAAGGTGAAATCACCCAAATTATGGTCAACTTTAAAAAGTTGTACCTCTGAAACTAAAAGTTATTTTTCAAATCGGATCTGTTTATTGAATAGCTCATACTTTAATTGATAATCTCTGAAAATTCCATAAAAATTTTCCGACGATTCGATTTATTACAACTTTTTAAAATTAATCAATAAAAATTTGGATTTTTGGAAATTGTTCATTTAACTTTATTAAGCTGTATCATATGAATTAAAAGAGATTTTGTAAAACGGACACTTTTTTTGGAAAGTAGACACTTTATTTTAATAATATCTGGATATTCCATAACAATATCCTGAGAAATCGGGTTTCCAGAACAAATAAAAAATAATTGAAAAAAAGGTGAAAGCAACAAAATTATGGTCAACTTTACAAAGTTGTATCTCTAAAACTAAAAGTTATTTTTCAAATCGCATCTGTTTATTGAATAGCTCATACTTTGATTGATAATCTCTGAAAATTCCATAAAAATTTTGCGACGATTCGATTTATTACAAATTTTTAAAATTAATCGATAAAAATTTGGGTTTTTACAAATTGATACAAATTTCCTTTAACTTTATTAAGCTGTGTCATGAATTAAAAGAAATTTTGTAAAACGGATACCTTTTTTGGAAAGTAGACACTTTATTTTAATAATATCTGGATATTCCATAACAATATCCCGAGAAATCGGCTTTACAGAATAAATTAAAAATAATTGAAAAAAAGGTGAAATCACCAAAATTATGGTCAATTTTAAAAAGTTGTGTCTCTAAAACTAAAAGTTATTTTTCAAATCGGATCAGTTTATTGAGTAGCTCATATTTTAATTGATAATCTCTGAAAATTCCATAAAAATTTTCAGACGATTCGATTTATTACAAATTTTTAAAATTAATCAATAAAAATTTCGATTTTTACAGTGTTAATGTTAGCTTTAGTTTTAAATTTTTGGCTATAACCCGTATTTTAGTTATATCGAGGTTTTACTGTAATCTTAATACTTTCTTTTCATCTACAATTTGTTCGTTTTTTAATTGACAGTGTGTATTTAATTTATAGACATTTAAAGCTTTTTATTTTTTTGTCTTTTTCATAATATATTTATTTTTGTACAAGTTTAGGATTTTATTTTTTAAATAAATAAAATAATCGAATTTTTTGATCTTAAAAAGATAATTACAAGTAGTACTTCTTGATTACGATAAAGAAAATATCGTAAATTTTTCCATTAAACATCTATTAATAAATTTTGGTCTTTTTAAAATCTAATTTTCACACAAATACATTTAAATATACTAAATACTACGCGAATTCTATTTAATTTTTAATATTGTATATAAATTAGGAAGAAATGGACCCTTCTTTTTTCGCTTTCTTAAAACTTAAAATTATGTAAAATATTTCCCTAAATTTGTCACACAGCCGCAAAAAATGACTCTTTTTCTTAAAAATTTTTTATATCAACTCTCTTTTTAGACTTTAGTTTTTTTAACACAAATAAATATAATAATTAATTTATAACTTTTTGGTGTACATTTTTAAATCTTAATTTTTATAATTACTGTTCCTGTTCGGTTTTAGTTAGAGGCTCTTCAGGGCTAGGGCTATCATCCCTCTGCCGCGATCTCACCCTAACAACATGCATATGAGTTTCTTTCGTTTCGCTCGTCGAGGACATCCCATATTGTAACCCATAACCATAACTTGATAAACGAGCTTTCTCCGAATTTTGATCACCACTTCCAGTCGATTTAAATAATAATCCAATATTTAATTGCGGGATATCGTAGAATATTGCTAAGGTTAACATCATAAATGTTAAACCAATTAACAAAAAACCTAAACAATAAAAGAAATTCATTATTTTTGAGTTAATTTTGTTATTGAATTACTTACAAGTTGTTGCAACTTTGTATAAAGCTCTGTAAGGTTGATCCGGATTATCACCAGGGATGTAATCGCCCAAACCGATTGTTGTTAAAGAAATGAAGCAGTAATAAAATGAATCCAAAAAGTCCCATTCTGGTTCGATTATTGCGAAAATTGTAGCCGGAAGAATCATGAAGAAAAGGACGACTAAAACAACTAAAACAAAATTTGTTGCTTTAAAAAATGTTAACTTATTTACTAGTATAAATGTTAGTGATATTCATAATGTTTATGAAAAATCTTTTAAAATGAGTTCAAACACGATGGGGTTATCTCAAAAAATACCCGAAATATTAACATTTTAATGGTTTGTAGTCAACTTCACCTTGTTAACTTTAATTTTATCAACTTTTATAACTTCAAGATTTTTTGGAGTCATTTTAAAGGATTTTTCGTAAAGATTAAAAACATAACAAAATTAAAGTTGACATTTATTACCGGAAGTTGCCAATTAAAAATTTTTTTACTTAAATATGGTTTGTTTGTAATCATTTTAATGAATGTTTGTTGAATATTACAAAAAGTATACATTTAACTTTAAAAATAATTGAAATACGGGGTACTTCCGGTTTTAAATGTCAACCTTAATTTTGTGATATTCAAAATGTTTATGAAAAATCCTTTAAAGTGAGTTGAAACACGATGGGGTTATCTCGAAAAATAACCGAGATATTACCATTTTTAATGGTTTGTAGCCAACTTCACTTTGTTAACTTTAATTTTATCAACTTTTTGTTGTAACATTATTATTTTTTGAGATAAAATAGTCGAGTTTCCACTCAATTTAAAGGATTTTTCGTAAAGATTAAGAATATAATAAAATTAAAGTTGACATTTATTACCGGAAGTTGCCAATTAAAAATTTTTTACTTAAATATGGTTTGTTTGTAATCATTTTAATGAATGTTTGTTGAATATTACAAAAAGTATACATTTAACTTTAAAAATAACTGAAATACGGGATACTTCCGGTTTTAAATGTCAACCTTAATTTTGTGATATTCGTAATCTTTATGAAAAATGCTTTAAAATGAGTTCAAACATGGTGGGGTTATCTCAAAAAATAACCGAGATATTAACACTTTTAATGGTTTATAGCCAACTTCACATTGTTAACTTTAATTTTATAACCTTTTTGTTGTAACTTTGTTATTTTTTGAGATAAAGTAGTCGAGTTTCCACTCAATTTAAAGGATTTTTCGTAAAGATTAAGAATATAATAAAATTAAAGTTGACATTTATTACAGGAGGTCGCCCCTTAAACATTTTTATAGTTAAATATGGTTTTTTTTGTAATCATTTTAATGAATGTTTGTTGAATATTACAAAAGGTATACATTTAACTTTAAAAATAATCGAAATACGGGATACTTCCGGTTTTAAATGTCAACCTTAATTTTGTGATATTCAAAATCTTTATGAAAAATCCTTTAAAATGAGTTGAAACACAATAGGGTTATCTCAAAAAATAACCGAGATATTAACATTTTTAATGGTTTGTAGCCAACTTCACTTTGTTAACTTTAATTTTATCAACTTGTTGTTGTAACTTTGTTATTTTTTGAAAAAAAATAGTCGAGTTTGGATTCATTTTGACGGATTTTTCGTAAAGATTAAGAATATAACAAAATTAAAATTTACATTTATTACCGGAAGTCGCCTATTAAATATTTTTTTAGTTAAATGTGATTTGTTTGTAATAATTTTAATGAATGTTTGTTGATTATTACAAAAAGGATACATTTAACTTTAAAAATAAACGAGATACGGGATACTTCCGGTTTTAAATGTCAACCTTAATTTTGTGATATTCATAATCTTTATGAAAAATACTTTAAAATGAGTACAAACACGATGGGGTTGTCTCAAAAAATAACCGAGATATTAACTTTTTTAATGGTTTGTAGCCAACTTCACTTTGTTAACATTAATTTTATCAACTAGTTGTTGTAACTTTGTTATTTTTTGAGATAAAACAGTCGAATTTGAATTCATTTTAACGGATTTTTTGTAAAGATTAAGAATAAAACAAAATTAAAGTTGACATTTATTACCGGAAGTCGCCCATTAAACATTTTTATAGTTAAATATGGTTTGTTTGTAATGATTTTAATGAATGTTTGTTGATTATTACAAAAAGGATACATTTAACTTTAAAAATAATTGAAGTACGGGGTACTTCCGGTTTTAAATGTCAACCTTAATTTTGTGATATTCATAATCTTTATGAAAAATCCTTTAAAATGAGTTCAAACACGATGGGATTATCTCAAAAAACAACCTAGATATTAACATTTTTAATGGTTTGTAGCCAACTTCACTTTCTAACTTTAATTTTATCAACTTTTTGTTGTATCTTTGTTATTTCTTGAGATAAAGTAGTGAAGTTTGGCCTCATTTTAAAGGATTTTTCGTAAAGATTAAGAATATAACAAAATTAAAGTTGGCATTTATTACCGAAAGTCGCCCCTTAAACGTTTTTTGGGTTAAATATGGTTTGTTTGTAATTATTTTAATGAATGTTTGTTGAATATTACAAAAAGTATATATTTAACTTTAAAAATAATTGAAATACGGGTTACTTCCGGTTTTAAATGTCAACCTTAATTTTGTGATATTCATAATCTTTACGAAAAATCTGTTAAACCAAGTTCAAACACGATGGGGTTATCTCAAAAAATAACCGAGATATTAACATTTTTAATGGTTTGTAGCCAACTTCACTTTGTTAACTTTAATTTTATTAACTTTTTGTTGTATCTTTATTATTTTTTGAGATAAAATAGTCGAGTTTGGACTCATTTTAATGGATTTTTCATAAAGATTAAGTATATAACAAAATTAAAGTTGACATTTATTACCGGAAGTCGCCAATTAAAGATTTCTTTACTTAAATATGGTTTGTTTGTAATCATTTTAATGAATGTTTGTTGAATATTACAAAAAGTATACATTTAACTTTAAAAATAATCGAAATACGAGATACTTCCGGTTTTAAATGTCAACCTTAATTTTGTGATATTCCTAATCTTTGTGAAGAATCCTTTAAAATGAGTTCAAATACGATGGGGTTATCTCAAAAAATAACCGAAATATTAACATTTTTAATGGTTTGTAGCCAACTTCACTTTGTTAACTTTAATTTTATCAACTTTTTGTTGTATCTTTGTTATTTTTTAAGATAAAATCGTCCAGTTTGGACTCATTTTAAAGGATTTTTCGTAAAGATTAAGAATATAGCAAAATTAAAGTTGACATTTATTACCGGAAGTCGCCCCATGAACGTATTTTGGGTTAAATATGGTTTGTTTGTGATCATTTTAATGAATGTTTGTTGAATGTTGAATGTTTGTTGAAATATTAACATTTTTAATGGTTTGTAGCCAACTTCACTTTGTTAACTTTAATTTTATCAACTTTTTGTTGTATCTTTGTTATTTTTTGAGATAAAATAGTCGAGTTTGGACTCATTTTAAAGAATTTTTTGTAAAGATTAGGAATATAACAAAATTAAAGTTCACATTTATTACCGGAAGTCGCCCATTAAACATTTCTTTAGTTAAATATGGTTTGTTTGTAATCATTTTAATGCATGTTTGTTATAAAAACTATACAGTCTTTGAGATCAAAAAGGATTAACGATGTTGAAAATCAATGAATTAGGTTAGAAGAATTTAGGAAATAATTTATAATAAACATTATTTCATACTTACCAATAAAAAATAAATGTAAAACTCGAATATTAAACGGTTGATATCGATGTGATAACTTGGAATTTAAAAGTTGTAGAAGCCATAATGATGGTTTTAGAAGTCTTTCAACTAAAGCTGACATCAAAACCAACGTTAGAGGAATACCACACGTTGCGTAAGCTATGCAGAAAATTTTTCCACTTCTACTTAACGGAGTTACATGTCCATATCCTATTATAAAAAATAATACGATTTGTTTTCGATATATTTTTTGGTAAATTAATTACCAATTGTAGTAACGACCGTTGTTGAGAAAAATAACGATTGAGCGAAACTCCAGTTTGGTTGATTTGTACAATTTCTCGTCGGCAAAACTCCTTTGTTACTAGCACGTACAATTTCTACGATTAAATTTTCTAAATCCTCATCTAAAAAGAAAATAAAATCAATTATTAATTTTTATTTAAAAAAATTATTATTTGTACATTTTTAATTTGAAATTAATCGATTTTAGATTTAATTTTAAACACGCGTGCCGCGACACTATCGTTAATTAAACAGCGATAAAATATTAGTGATTAGTGAATTACCCGAGATTGATTTTAATTAGATTTAAGGTTTAATTAATCTATTTATCAATAAAAATTTTAATAACCTACCTAAAACGTTAGGATATCGATTGTAAAAGTTCCTTTTTGCTTTTAAAACGTCGATTTTAACAGCAGCTTCAGCTGGGCTTTCCAAAAAACTAAACACCATGCTACCGGAAGTTAAGTAGAGTACATAAAACACCACAAACAACGCAAATAAAACGTGCACACCGAAAAAACCCGATTTTCTTTGATCGAAACCGATCGGTTTTTCTTGAACGATCAAACCTTTCGCATCAACACGAATATAAACGTTATTGTTGTCGATAAAAACTGCTTTTTTCTTCTTTGTTTGTTGATTTCCAATTTGCATCGTTCCATAATTTAACTTCTTTGATTCCATTTTTTTTTAATATCTTAATAATAAGGACGGAAAATTTGTTCTTGATAATCTATGGACGAAATCGTCCTTAATCCAATGTTAGAAAACCGAGTTTTTCTCAATTTTCGTTATTAAATTCCAATATCTTATTAAACTTCTTATCGGTGTTGATTCAAAAAGTTTTCGCACCATTTTGAGCCACTTTTGATTAAGTTTAAACGAAATTTAAACTAAGAAAAACAAAAAAAAAGTGAATTTGTAAAAAGTTTTTAATAAAAAAAGTTTTCTTTTCAATAAGATTTCTTTGAAAACTTTAACGAGTTAATTTGGTAAATCTTAAAACGGCGGTTCTTTTATACATAAAGACATTTTTGGGGGGGTTTCACAAAAATCACCAAAACGAGCTGATATATCTTGGGTTATCGATGTGTTATGTCAACAAATGCAGAGTGCGAGTTGAACAATCCAGTTCACTCAAAAACACCTTATCTCTTTTTCGCATGGAAACAATTTTAAGTCGAAACGATTTTTCTCTTTACAGATTAGAGTGCAATCGAAATTATTTTCTAATCGATAAATCACATCTGCGTACTAAAAATTATACGCAAAAAGTGATAACAAATTACACAATTTATAAATATTATGAGTTAAGATTTAATTTGACAAAATTTTTTTAAAAAAGAGTTTTAATGATTGGGTAAGGTTAAGATGGATTCGTTTAAATAAAAATTAAACAATCACCTCGTTATTTTTTTTAAATTAAACAATCTTAAATTAAAACTTAAAACATTGCTATATTATGGTAATAAGTAATAACATTACCACACACGATAACAAAAATCTATTAAAAACATCGAATATGACGAATCCTTATCATTTTATAAACATTTTTGTTTATATATTTCAAAATCAAATAGTGCCACGTTGTCTAGTAAAGCAAAATTTAATTGCGGTAAAATCTCGATGTAATAAAATACAACAATTTAGCCCTGAATAACAACTAAAACTAGAACTAACAATAGACCTAGAACTAGAAACATTCAGGTTTAGCCGTCTTAATAGACGAAAGGCTAAATCCGAATGTTTCTATTTCTAGGACTAGTGTTAGTTCTAGTGACTGTGGTAGGTAGCGCTACGTAACGCTAGATGGTGATAAGTTGTTGTATATTTATATTTAATTAAAACTAGAAGTAACACTAGACCGAGAACTAGAAACATTCGGATTTAGCCGCACGTCTTTCAAGACGGCTAAACCCGAATGATTCTAGTTCTAGGTCTTGTGTTAGTTCTAGTGATAGTGCTAGTGTAAAACTAGAACTAACACTAGACCGAGAACTAGAAACATTCGGATTTAGCCGCACGTCTCTTAAGACGGCTAAACCCGAATGATTCTAGTTCTAGGTCTTGTGTTAGTTCTAGTTTTACTTGTCATTCAGTGCCAAGTTGTTGGATATTTTTATTGAACTAAAACAGTAACTAGCACTAGCTCTAGAAACAGTCGGGTTTAGCCGTCTTAAAAGAGGCACGGCTAAACCCGAATGTTTCTAGTTCTAGGTCTAGTGTTGGTTCTAGTGACAGTGCTAGGTAGCGCTAAGTAACACTAGATGGCGCTAGGTTGTTGTATATTTTTCTATTTATGTAAAAATCTTTTATGAATAATTCAACTTGATTGATTATACCTATAATAAAATTACTACGAAAAAAAATAACTTATTACCTATCAGAAATCATTCTAAAAATGACAACACCATGTAAAATGCACATAAACACTAGATGGCGCTAGGTCGTTGTATGTTTTTCTATTTATGTAAAAATCTTTTATGAATAATTCAACTTGATTGATTATACCTATAATAAAATTACTACGAAAAAACAATAACTTATTACCTATCAGAAATCATTCTAAAAATGATAGCACCAGGTAAAATGCTCAACATCGTCGCCATTTAAACCACAAAACCAGGGAGTTTTACATAAAGCTAAATAATATTTAGTTATTACATTTCCCCTAAAAGACTGTACTGGTTCTGTCACTGTGCTTAGACCTATAATCACATATGAATCGGTAACCTGGTATTGAAAAGCCCGACAGATTTCAGTTATCAGTAAAATTTCACGAATTCAACGAGTAGCTGGATTAGCAATCTTTAGTGCAATAAGCACAACGCCAACTCTAGCAACGGATGTTCTGCTTAGTCTATTTCCTTTGCATTTGCATATAGAAAAGTAGCTAGAACTACCATTTGCAGATTTGAGCAATATGCTCAAAACTGCTCCAACATGTCCTACCAATGGGCTGTGGAAAACACTATAAACACTGATATTGTGCCATCAATGCCATCAGATTTGACGGCATCACTACCTGGATCATAGACGCCGAAAGAGATCGGGGCAGGAGTATACTGCCAGATACCTCAGATTAACCCTTAAAGATTTGAAGGAGGGAAAGCGACACTGTTATTTAGGCACTAAACCCAGAATCCAGAAACTGTAAGAAAGGGGATGGGAAACTCTTTGTTAATCCTGATTCGTCTGAAATAAGTCCCTGGAAATGCATGGAAATATGTTAAAAACCTTATAAACATTGTCTGAATCTGAGGGCAAAATTTTAAAATCCCTTTTAACAATTCTTGGAAAACCCGGAAATACTTAAAAATCTCTTAATTTCTTAGGAAAACTTCGGAAATTTATTGGCAATGGTCGTCACGTACTTGAAAATAGTTTAAAACTCTCTGTTAATCCTGATTCATTTCAAATAAGTCCCTGGAGCCCTTTGACAGATTTGGAAACTTTCAAAATCCCTGACGTTTCTTGGAAATTATCAGGAACTGCATGGAAATATGTTAAAAACCTTATAGATATCATCTGAAGTCTTAAAATTTAAATTCATTGCCGCTAAATTTTAAAATTCCTTTTAACAGTTGTTGGATATCCTCGGAAATACTTAAAAATCTCTCAATTTCTTAGGAAAAGTTCGGAAATTGATTGGAAATGGGCGTCACGTTCTTGGAAATGGTTTAAAACTCTCTGTTAATTCTGATTCATCTCAAAAAAGTCCCTGGAGCCCATTGAGAGTTTTTGGAAACTTTCAAAATCCTTGACGTTTCTTGGAAATTATCAGGAAGTGCATGGAAATATGTTAAAAACCTTATAGACATCGTCTGAAGTCTAAAAATTGAAATTCATTGTCGCTAAATTTTAAAATTCCTTTTGACAGTTCTTGGAAATTCTCGGAAATACTTAAAAATCTGTCAATTTCTTAGGAAAAGTTCGGTAATTTATTGGCAATGGTCGTCACGTTCTTGAAAATGGTTTAAAACACTTTGTTAATCCTGATTCATCTCAAATAAATCTCTGGAGCCCTTTGNCATGTAAAATGCACATAAACACTAGATGGCGCTAGGTCGTTGTATGTTTTTCTATTTATGTAAAAATCTTTTATGAATAATTCAACTTGATTGATTATACCTATAATAAAATTACTACGAAAAAACAATAACTTATTACCTATCAGAAATCATTCTAAAAATGATAGCACCAGGTAAAATGCTCAACATCGTCGCCATTTAAACCACAAAACCAGGGAGTTTTACATAAAGCTAAATAATATTTGTGGACTTGTCGTAGTCTTTGTAGAAAAATTTGAGTCTTACCCCTAAAAGACTGTACTGATTCTATGTGACTGTGCTTAGACCTATAATCACATACGGAGCAGTAACCTGGTATAGAAAAGCCCGACAGACTTCAGTTATCAGCAAAATTTCACGAATTCAACGAATAGCTGGATTAGCAATCTCTGGTGCAATAAGCACAACGCCAACTCAACCAACGGATGTTCTGCTTAGCCTATCTCCTTTGCATTTGCATATAGAAAACATAACTAAACTACCATTTACATATTTGAGCAATACGCTCAAAACTGCTCTAACATGTCCTACCAATGGGCTGCGGAAAACACTATAAACACTGATATTGTGCCATCAATGCCATCAGATTTGACGGCATCACTACCTGGATCATAGACGCCGAAAGAGATCGGGGCAGGAGTATACTGCCAGATACCTCAGATTAACCCTTAAAGATTTGAAGGAGGGAAAGCGACACTGTTATTTGGGCACTAAACCCAGAATCCAGAAACTGAAAGAAAGGGGATGGGAAACTCTTTGTTAATCCTGATTCATCTCAAATAAGTCCCTGGAGCCCTTTGACAGTTTTTGGAAACTTTCAAACTCCTTGACGTTTCTTGGAAATTATCAGGAAGTGCATGAAAATATGTTAAAAACCTTATAGATATCGTCTGAAGTCTTAAAATTTAAATTCATTGCCGCTAAATTTTAAAATCTCTTTTGACAGTTCTTAGAAATCCTCGGAAATACTTAAAAGTCTCTCAATTTCTTAGGAAAAGTTCGGTAATTTATTGGCAATGGTCGTCACGTTCTTGAAAATGGTTTAAAACACTTTGTTAATTCTGATTCATCTCAAATAAATCTCTGGAGCCCTTTGACAGTTTTTGGAAACTTTCAAAATGCTTGACATTTCTTGGAAATTATCAGGAAGTGAATGGTAATATGTTAAAAACCTTATAGATATCCTCTGAAGTCTTAAAATTGAAATTCATTTCCGCTAAAGTGAACGGATGAACGAATAAAGTTTTGCGGATGTTTGAGTCTCTTGACTCCGATGTGGAATTATCTGGTCAAGAAAATGAAGAAAATTGTCTACCGACGAAGAACCGGATAATATAGCAATTAGTGAATAAAGTGTTGCACAAAAGTATTTCTGCGGAACAAACAGGTTCAAATGGTCAGCAACTAGACATATAAGAACACCGGCCAACCTGCGTTGTATAAATATACTAAATGTTACCCGAATAATTTTCTTTTCTTTTCGAGAAAATCTTTTCGCAGAATGAATTGGATTCACCCCTGATGAATTTGAATATAAATTGACAATACTATCGTCATGCCATTTTACAGCAATTATATTTTGGCCATTAACTTTTTTATAATCGTAGCATCCCCTTGGGTCTTTCTTCATTTTTTTAGAATCCATCAGAGGACTAGCTGGTATACGATTTTCACGAATGGTGAATTTCAAATTTTTATTGGATAGAAGCTCCAATAGCGGCAAGGTGGAAAAGAAGTTGTCAAAAAAAAAGTGTATTGGTTCATTAGGCCATTTTTTCGTCGGCATATTCTAAAACAACTGCAGGCCCTGCACCGTATGCACTATACTTAGTGCTGATATTTGTTGACGCGCCTTGGTACGACTCGAACCAGTTGACATAGTTTGCCAAGTATAAACTGTTTACAGCCATGACGACCAACGTATGCTACCATGGCTTCATCAACGCAATGCATCTCCTCGCATATACTATTTTCTAAAAGGATTTTATTCAGATGTTGGAATAAAGGCCTCACCTTTGCGAATTAGTCTCTTGCTTCTATTTTAGTAGTATCTGCAAGATGAAAATGGGACATAATATATTCAAAATTATTTCGACTTATTGCTTCAGACACCAAACACATTTAGACTGTCTTTTTCATACTCCCAGTACATTCTCCTTCTTGGTACTTGCATGTATCCACTGAGTAATAGTACACCTATGAATGCTTTTATTTCTGTTTTCTCTAATCTTAGGTGGTGATTCTTCTGATTAGTTCTATAGTATAGATATTCGTTTTGATCACAGGGACCACTACATTATACCTCAAGATAAGCAGACTAGATGCGTCCATTGTCATCAGAAGACCACCACTAGATGTTTAAAGTGTGAAAAGGGTCTAGAAGTGAAGTGTTTCCTTTCATATCATACACAAACTAACAATTAGATTTGTTACTCCTTAAATGCCCACCGTATACTATACAGGGTGTATCTGAGTGACGTGCCCAAACTGCAGGGGGTGATTCTTTAGGCAATTTTAAGGGTACTTTCTCATATAAACTATCAGCGATTTCAACTCCCCTGCGGAGCTACGCCCCTTCAAAAGTGGCGAAAAATTTTGGTTTATTTTATTTTTCCCGAAAACCATTAACACCAAGAAAATGAAATTTGGGAAATATGTTTAGCTTATAATAGGGCATGTTTCGAGCCTATTTGTACTTTCAATCTTCCCTTCTAAGTTACTAAACATAACCACCCCCGTTCAATTTTTGTCTAGATCTTTTTTATGACGATGATAAATACATTGGAAATATTTTATTTAGATAGACGAAAATATTCTAAAACTTTTTTGCCTCTCTAATGTTCTTCGAAAAGTTAATCGTTTCTGAGAAAAAAATTAATTAAGCAAACACTAACTGTTAAGCTGTAGCGTTGTTAATCGAAAGTTGGAATGAATTTTTAAAGAAAAAATCTTAGCAGGCTTAGCAATCTTTGTCAGAAATATTTTTGACGTTTAAATGTCAGTGGTTTTCTTACTATTATTATTGTTTTATTTAAAATTTTGAAACGTCGAGTGAACGAGCGTAAATGCGGTAGAACTTTATTCATAAATTAATTTGAAAAACAATAATAATAGTAAGAAAACCACTGACATTTAAACGTCAAAAATATTTCTGACAAAGATTGCAAAGCCTACTAAGATTTTTTCATTAAAAATTCATTCCAACTTTTGATCGACAACCTCGTTGTTGAACGGGCGTTCAAGTGTTTGCTTTATTATTTTTTTTCTCAAAAATTAGTCGTTTTTGGAAAAAGTTTAGAGAGACAAAAAAGTTTTAGGATACTTTCATCTACCTATGTAATTTTTTTGTAATGTTTTTACCCTCTGCATAACAAAATTTTAGCAAAAATGTAAAGGGGGTAGTTACGTTTAGTAGTTTAGAAGGATAGGTTGAAAGTACAAATAGGGTGAAAACGTGCCCTACTACCAGTTAAACATATTCCCCAAATTTCGTTGTCCTAGCGTTTATGGTTGTTGAGAAAAAAAAATTAAACCAAAATTTTCCGCCATTTTTGGAAGGGTGTAGCTCCTTAGGGGAGCCCAAGTCGCCCATAGCTTATATATCAAAGTACCCTTAAAATTGCCTAAGGAATCACCCCCTGAAGTTTGGGCATGTTATTCAGATACAGCCTATATACAGGTGATTCAAAACACCGCTGACGACTTCTAAAGCAGGTAATACATCAAAAATTAAGATGAAAAGTCTTAATATACATGGGGTCGCAAATGCCTCCTTAACGAGATATGGCGGGTCAAAGTTTCTTTAAAATTAACCATTATCTGCAATAAAAAGCCAAATTTTTTATGTAAAGTGATCAATTATCTGTCAATTGGTCTCTTACAAAACTTTTGTTTGATTGATCTAACAAATTTTCTACAAGCGTGTTTTTCTTAAAAACTATTGCTTTGATCAACGTTTTAAAAGTCTGTCAGCGGTTTTATGAATCACCCTGTACGTACTGTACAGGGTGATTCATAAAACCGCTAGTACGGCTTGAATTTTGTATTTTTCAAAATAAATTTTTAATTTGCTTTACAAAATTTGTTTATGTATAGCTTAAACACTAACCTCTCAGAACATCTACTCATAAACAACCACCAAATTTGTATGGGCATATCTGGGTTAAGTAGAATTCTATGTATTAAATAGATAATATTAAGATAATATCTTTTCTGTTTTATACTGGTGAAGGTTTTTCTGTAATTAATTTACATACTTCATGTTTCAAAATCTTCCTTCAAATAAAAAAATTTATGACAAGCTGTGACATATTTTTGAAAATATTTTCATCAGATTAATTTAGTCATGGGTTAAACACTAAAAAAAAATTCAAAAAAAAAATCCTTTTGTGCTGGTTCTCTTCGTAAAATATTTTTGTAAAATCGGGTATGTGGCGTTTGTTAAAAATATTGGGTCGATTAACGATCAACGGTACAAAAGTCGTTTATAACACGTTGACGAAATCGCTTCGCGAAGAAATCGAACTGAGTAATCAAATGGCGAAGATCCGACGGACGGAGTTAAATCAGGATGGATTAAATCGATCGTCGATGAGTTTAGACGAGGCGATGAAAATTTTAAATATCGAAATAACGGATAAAGTGGATAAAGAGATAGTAGATCGACAATTTCGAAAATTGTTCGAGTTAAACGATAAAAATTCCGGTGGAAGTTTTTATCTTCAATCGAAAGTATTCAGGGCAAAAGAACGATTATATTCGGAGATTAATGCGGAAAAGAAAAATTTACAATTAAACGAAACAAATAAGCAAAAATAAGAAAAATTTGATTTTAAAACATTATTTTTTGATAAATAAAATATTTTATTATATTAATTTATTTGGACTAATTTATTTATTCAGGTTCAACACTGTTTGGTGTTTACTAATTTCATTTTTAATTAGAATGCAAAGGAAGATTTTATAAGTTCAGCAAAGATTATCAAAAGGGGAGTTATAAAGAAATGCGATAACAAGCAAATTTGTGTCGGAAGTTTCCAATTAATTATTGCAAACCATGAAACTCGTATTATTATTAATTAATTGTTTACGTATTTGAAAAGAAATCAATATTGATTGGGGAAAGCGACCGCATTGGTATGGTTTAAAGCCAATTCTAGTTATTCAAAATGGAACAAGGACAATATTTGTGCAAAATTAATGAAATTATTTGTAAACCTGAAAGCCATCTTTAAGCTCAAAATATTCACATAAAAGCAAACATTATATAGCAAAGCATAAAATCACAAACATTACCAGACTTATAGTCTTGAAGTCCACAGTGGCTAGTCACTTGAATGTAAGATCCCTCAAATTCCAAATATAAGACTTTATGATGTCAAAATAGTATGGATTAATAAATAATCAAATGAAAATAGTGATGAAGTGACCAAAACGGCAGAATTTATTAACCTATCTAAACCCATAACCTCAGTAACCTAACTTAACATTCCTTTAAGGTATTATGGGTATTTGAAAACACTGACCTTATTTAACATTCCTTCACAGTATATTGCCATTACAAAAGTAAACTAACCTCACTCAACATTCTTAACCCGGATGATTGACATTTCAAAACAAACCTAACCGTACCTAACATTCCTTACCTTACTCTTAATCTCTAAAAGTAAAGATGAAATGATTTTTAGAGATTTTTCTGTCATATTGAGGTTAATGAAATGCTTAACAAATCGTACAATCTGTATTTGTTGGAATTAATTGGCGATTTATATCTCAAATTGAAGCTAAAATCATCTATTTTACGATAATGCGTAATAACATTCCAGTTAATAATCAAATTTTATTGAAAAAAAGCATTTTAAGTTATTTGTTCATTTTTGAGACATTGAGGTTAGTTTAAATAAAAAAATCTCAACTTTTTCCTTAATAAACACGTCGATTTTTATATATAGTACGAAAGAGGACGTTTTTAGCTTTAATTTGATGTAAAAATAACAGCTTAATCTCTAAAAATAAAGTTGAAATGATTTTTAGAGGTATTTCTGTCCCTTTGAGGGTAATGAAATGTTTAATAAATCGTACAATCTGTATTTGTTGGAATTAATTGATGATTTATATCTCAAATTGAAGCTGCAATCATCTATTTTGCGGTAATGCATAACAACATTCCAGTTAATTATCAAATTTTATTGAAAAAAAGCATTTTAAGTTATTTGTTCATTTTTGAGACTTTGAGGTTAATTTAAATAAAAAAATCTCAACTTTTTCCTTAATAAACTAGTCGATTATTAAATATAGTACGAAAGAGGACATTTTCAGCTTTAATTTGATGTAAAAATAACACCTTAATCTCTAAAAATAAAGTTGAAATGATTTTTAGAGGAATTTTGTGTCATTTTGAGGTTAATGAAATATTTAATAAATCGTACAATCTGTATTTGTTGGAATTAATTGATGATTTATATCTCAAATTGAAGCTAAAATCATCTATTTTACGATAATGCGTAATAACATTCCAGTTAATAATCAAATTTTATTGAAAAAAAGCATTTAAGTTATTTGTTCATTTTTGAGACATTGAGGTTAGTTTAAATAAAAAAATCTCTACTTTTTCCTTAATAAACACGTCGATTTTTATATATAGTACGAAAGAGGACGTTTTTAGCTTTAATTTGATGTAAAAATAACAGCTTAATCTCTAAAAATAAAGGAGAAATGATTTTTAGAGGTATTTCTGTCATTTTAAGGTTAATGAAAATATTTAATAAGTCGTACAATCTGTATTTGTTGGAATTAATTGATGATTTATATCTTATATCAAAGGTAAAATCGTCTATTTTAATGAATTTCATAAAAATATTATAGTTAATAATGATATTTTCTTCAAAAAAGAGTTTAAAGTTATTCGTTCATTTTTGACACTTTGAGGAGAATTTAAATAAAAAAATCTCAACTTTTTCCTTAATAAACTAATCTATTATTATAAATAGTACGAAAGAGGACGTTTTTAGCTTTAATTTGATGTAAAAATGCCGCCTTAATCTCTAAAAATAAAGTTGAAATGATTTTTAGAGATTTTTCTGTAATTTTGAGCTTAATGAAATGTTTCATAAATCGTACAATCTGTATTTGTTGGAATTAATTGATGATTTATATCTTAAATTAAAGCTAAAATCATCTACTTTAATGAATTTCATAAAAATATTATAGTTAATAATGATATTTTCTTCAAAAAAAAGTTTAAAGTTATTCGTTCATTTTTGACACTTTGAGGTTAGTTTAAATAAAAAAATCTCAACTTTTTCCTTAATAAACTAATCGATTATTAAATATAGTACGAAAGAGGACGCTTTTAGCTTTAATTTAATGTAAAAATAACACCTTAATCTCTAAACATAAAGTTGAAATGATTTTTAGAGATTTTTCTGTCATTTTGAGGTTAATGAAATGTTTAATAAATCATACAATCTGTATTTATTCGAATTAATTGATGATTTATATCTCAAATTGAAGCTAAAATCATCTATTTTACGGTAATGCATAACAACATTATAGTTAATAATAAAATTTTTCTTTTTAGTTTAAAAACTCAATTTTTTCATGAAGAAACTTGTCGATTAAGAGATATAGCACAAAATAGGCCTTGTTTAGCTTTAATTTGATATAAAAATAATACCTTAATCTCTAAAAATAAAGTTGGAATGAATTTTAGAGATTTTCTGACGTTTTGAGGTTAATGAAATATTTAAAAAATCACATAATGTGCATTTGCTGTAATTAATTGATGATTTATACCTCAAATTGAAGCTAGAATCGTCTATTTTAGGATAAATCATAAAAATACTACAGTTAATAACAAAATTTCCTTGAAAAAAAATGTTAAAGTAATTTGTTCATTTTTGACAGTTTGAGGTTACTTTAAAAACTCAATTTTTTCCTAAATAAACTCGTCGATTAAGAGATATAGCACAAAATAGGACGTATTTAGCTTTAATTTGATATAAAAATAACACCTTAATCTCTTAAAAATAAGGTTGGAATGATTTTTAGAGATTTTCTGTCATTTTGAGGTTAATGAAATATTTAAAAAATCGCATAATGTGCATTTGCTGCAATTAATTGATGATTTATACCTCAAATTGAAGTTAAAATCGTCTATTTTAAGATAATTCATAAAAATATTGTAGTTAATAACAAAATTTCCTTGAAAAAAATGTTAAAGTAATTTGTTCTTTTTTGACAGTTTGAGGTTAGTTTAAAAACTCAATTTTTTCCTAAATAAACTCATCGATTAAGAGATATAGCACAAAATACGACGTTTTTAGCTTTAATTTGATATAAAAATAACACCTTAATCTCTAAAAATAAAGTTGAAATGATTTTTAAAGATTTTCTGTCGTTTTAAGGTTAATGAAATATTAAAAAAATCGCACAATCTGCATTTGCTGCAATTAATTGATGACTTATATGTCAAATTGAAGCTAAAATTGTCTATTTTAGGGTAATGCATAAAAATATTATAGTTAATAAAAAAATTTCTTTGAAAAAAAAATTTTAAAGTAATTTGTTCATTTTTGACAGTTCTTTTCCTAAATAAACTCGTCGATTAAGATATATTTGGAAAAAAATGGGGCACTTTTAGCTTAAATTTGATATAAAAATAAAGTTGGAATCAATTTTAGAGATTTTCTATCATTTTAAGGTTAATTAAATATGTTTTTATAATCTTTTTGAAACATTTTAACTAGCTCTTATTAGTTGATTTTTAAAATTATAAAATTGACAACCAGGGATTTACAGTTAAAAGTCGATAAAGCAGTTAATGCCGTTAAAACAGTTCCCTTTAGCAATCTCAAAGTAATTTGAAAAATAAAGTTACCTTACAATCAATCTTCCAAGGAGAATCCCTTTAATCGAAGCCAATAAAAAAGCTCCGCAATTTAAGATTTTTCGAATCTTATCGGTGTAGCGGTCAAATAATTACTACAAAATCATCATAAAGAACTCGAGGCATTTATATACCCCTTGATTAGTTTAAGAAATGGTGCGGCAACACCGCGCCACAAGATTTCCAGATACTTCGTTAATACATTTTATTATTTTATTATTACATTTACTTTATTTATAGATGACCATTCCTACTCTAGTTATTATCGTACATAAATTACATAGATAATGTACATATGTATTATAGCGATATATGTTACGTATACATAAGAAAGTTTTTATCTTTTTACATAAGACATAAGCGTAAACTGGACTTGGGTTCGTGTGTGTGTTTACTTGACTCCGACTTCTTCGGATCATATGATCTCACCGGGTAACAGTGCACTAGCACCGAGTTCAATGACTACGATCGCGTAATTTTAATAAGATTGATTAGAATTTTTCAATTCCAAGAAAAGGAGCGCGAGAAAATTTTAATTTTATTTAAATTTATTAATTTAATTTGCGATTTTCGAATTTATTAAGTAATTTAATAGATTAAGCTTTTTATTTTAACTCTAAAAATTATTAATAAATAATATATCTTACCTTTTACACATTGATTTTTGGACATAAAGCTCTGTCTTAGGTTTCTCAATTTAATAACTTCAGCTGCTTCATAATCGTTTTCGATGGCGGAAAAGATGAGGGCTCCGAAACATAAATAAATGATGACGCTAACGATTAAAACGAAAATTACCAAGTTTCTTGTAAAACCCGCCCCCATAGAGTATAAATTTACAAGCTGAAAATAGCAAAAAATTAGCTATAAGAATTTTGATAACAAAAAATAAATCGTACAATCTTAATTTATGGGAATTCATTCATGATTTATATCTTAATTTAAAGCTAAAACTATTGATTTTACAATTACACATAAGAACTTAAACATTAACAATCAAATTTCTTAGAAAAAAATTATTAAAGTAACTTGCTCATTTTTGACACTTTGAGGATAATTTTAAATTATAAACTTTAGTTTCTTTTCGTGATAAATTTGTCTATTATGATAAATCATTCGTAAGAGGATGATTTTAGCTTTAATTTGATGTAAAAATAACACCTTAATCTCTAAAAATAAAGTTGAAAGGTTTTTTATGACTTTTCTGTCATTTTGAGGTTAATGAAATGTTTAATAAATCGTACAATCTGTATTTGTTGGAATTAATTGATGATTTACATCTCAAATCAAAGCTAAAATCATCTAGTTTAATGAATTCCATAAAAATATTATAGTTAATAAAGACATTTTCTTCAAAAAAAAGTTTTAAGTTATTTGATCATTTTTAACACTTTGAGGTTAATTTAAATAAAAAAATCTCAAGTTATTTCTTAATGATCTCGTGGATTATTATATATAGTAAGAAAGACGACGTTTTTAGCTTTAATTTGATGTAAAAATAATACATTAATCTCTAAAAATAAAGTTGAAATGATTTTTAGAAATTTTTCTGTCATTTTTAGGCTAAAGAAATGTTTAATAAATCGTACAATCTGTATTTGTTGGAATTAATTGATGATTTATATCTCAAATCAAAGCTAAAATCGTCTATTTTAATGAATTCCATATAAATATTATAGTTAATAATGACATTTTCTTCAAAAAAAAGTTATAAGTTATTTGATCATTTTTGACACTTTGAGGTTACTTTAAATAAAAAAATCTCAACTTTTTCCTTGATAAACTCGTCGATTATTATATATAGTACGAAAGAGGGCGTTTTTAGCTTTAATTTGATGTAAAAATAACACCTTAATCTCTAAAAATAAAGTTGAAATGATTTTTAGACATTTTTCTGTCATTTTGAGGTTAATGAAATGTTTAATAAATCATACAATTTGTATTTGTTGGAATTAATTGATGATTTATATCTCAAATCAAAGCTAAAATCGTCTATTTTAATGAATTCCATAAAAATATTATAGTTAATAATGATATTTTCTTCAATAAAAAGTTTTAAGTCATTTGATCATTTTTTACACTTTGAGGTTACTTTAAATAAAAAAAATCTCAACTTTTTTCTTAATGAACTCGTGGATTATTATATATAGTACGAAAGAGGACGTTTTTAGCTTTAATTTGATGTAAAAATAATATATTAATCTCTAAAAATAAAGTTGAAATGATTTTTAGAGATTTTTCTGCCATTTTGAGGTTAAAGAAATGTTTAATAAATCGCACAATCTGTATTTGTTGGAATTAATTGATGATTTATATCTCAAATCAAAGCTAAAATCGTCTATTTTAATGAATTCCATAAAAATGTTATAGTTAGTAACGATATTTTCTTAAAAAAGAAGTTTTAAGTTATTTGATCATTTTTGACACTTTGCGGTTACTTTAAATAAAAAAATCTCAACTTTTTCCTTGATAAACTCGTCGATTATTATATATAGTACGAAAGAGGGCGTTTTTAGCTTTAATTTGATGTAAAAATAACACCTTAATCTCTAAAAATAAAGTTGAAATGATTTTTAGACATTTTTCTGTCATTTTGAGGTTAATGAAATGTTTAATAAATCATACAATTTGTATTTGTTGGAATTAATTGATGATTTATATCTCAAATCAAAGCTAAAATCGTCTATTTTAATGAATTCCATAAAAATATTATAGTTAATAAATATATATTTTTCAATAAAAAGTTTTAAGTTATTTGACCATTTTTTACACTTTGAGGTTACTTTAAAAAAAAAATCTCAACTTTTTTCTTAATGAACTCGTGGATTATTATATATAGTACGAAAGAGGACGTTTTTAGCTTTAATTTGATGTAAAAATAATACAATAATCTCTAAAAATAAGGTTGAAATGATTTGTAGAGATTTTTCTGTCATTTTGAGGTTAATGAAATGTTTAATAAATCGCACAATCTGTATTTGTTGGAATTAATTGGTGATTTATATCTCAAATCAAAGCTAAAATCGTCTATTTTAATGAATATCATAAAAATGTTATAGTTAATAGTGATATTTTCTTCAAAAGAAAGTTTTAAATTGTTTGTCCATTTTTGACAATTTGAGGTTGCTTTAAATAAAAAAATGTCAACTTTTTCCTTGATAAACTCGTCGATTATTATATATAGTACGAAAGAGGGCGTTTTCAGCTTTAATTCGATGTAAAAATAACCCCTTAATCTCTAAAAATAAAGTTGAAATGATTTTTAGACATTTTTCTGTCATTTTGAGGTTAATGAAATGTTTAATAAATCATACAATTTGTATTTGTTGGAATTAATTGATGATTTATATCTCAAATCAAAGCTAAAATCGTCTATTTTAATGAATTCCATAAAAATATTATAGTTAATAATGATATTTTCTTCAATAAAAAGTTTTAAGTCATTTGATCATTTTTTACACTTTGAGGTTACTTTAAATAAAAAAAATCTCAACTTTTTTCTTAATGAACTCGTGGATTATTATATATAGTACGAAAGAGGACGTTTTTAGCTTTAATTTGATGTAAAAATAATATATTAATCTCTAAAAATAAAGTTGAAATGATTTTTAGAGATTTTTCTGTCATTTTGAGGTTAATGAAATGTTTAATAAATCGCACAATCTGTATTTGTTGGAATTAATTGATGATTTATATCTCAAATCAAAGTTAAAATCGTCTATTTTAATGAATTCCATAAAAATTTTATAGATAATAACGATATTTTCTTAAAAAAGAAGTTTTAAGTTATTTGATCATTTTTGACACTTTGAGGTTACTTTAAATACAAAAATCTCAACTTTTTTCTTAATAAACTCCTCGATTATTATACATAGTACGAAAGAGGACGTTTTTAGCTTTAATTTAATGTAAAAATAATACAATAATCTCTAAAAATAAAGTTGAAATGATTTTTAGAGATTTTTCTGCCATTTTGAGGTTAAAGAAATGTTTAATAAATCGCACAATCTGTATTTGTTGGAATTAATTGATGATTTATATCTCAAATCAAAGCTAAATTCGTCTATTTTAATGAATTCCAGAAAAATATTATGGTTAATAATGATATTTTCTTCAAAAACAAGTTTTAAGTTATTTGATCATTTTTGACACTTTGAGGTTACTTCAAATACAAAAATCTCAACTTTTTCCTTAATAAACTCGTGGATTATTATATACAGTACGTAAGAGGAGGCTTTTAGCTTAAATTTGATGTAAAAATAACAACTTAATCTCTAAAAATAAAGTTGAAATGATTTTTAAAGATCTTTTTGTCATTTTGAGGCTAAGGAAATATTTAATAAATCATACAGTTTGTATTTGTTGGAATTAATTGATGACTTACATCTCAAATCAAAGCTAAAATCATCTAATTTAATAGATTCCATAAAAATATTATAGTTAATAAAGATATTTTCCTCAAGAAAGAGTTTTAAATTATTTGTCAATTTTTGACATTTTGAGATTAGTTTAAATAAAAAAATCTCAACTTTTTCCTTAATAAACTCGTCGATTATTATATATAGCACGAAAGAGGGCGTTTTTAGCCTTAATTTGATGTAAAAATAACACCTTAATCTCTAAAAATAAAGTTGAAATGATTTTTAGACATTTTCCTGTCATTTTGAGATTAATGAAATGTTTAATAAATCGTACAATCCGTATTTCTTGGAATTAATTAATGATTTATATCTCAAATCAAAGCAAAAATCGTCTATTTTAATGAATTCCAAAAAAATATTATAGTTAATACTGATATTTTCTTCAATAATAAGTTTTAAGTTATCTGATCATTTTTGACACTTTGAGGTTATTACTTTAAATAAAAAAAATCTCAACTTTTTCCTTAATAATCTCGTCGATTTTTATATATAGTACGAAAGAGGACGTTCTTAGCTTTAATTTGATGTAAAAATAATACCTTAATCTCTAAAAATAAAGTTGAAATGATTTTTAGAGGTATTTTCTGTCATTTTAAGGTTAATGAAATGTTTAATAAATCGTACAATCTGTATTTGTTGGAATTAATTGATGATTTATATCTCAAATCAAAGCTAAAATTGTCTATTTTAATGATTTCTATAAAAATATTATAGTTAATAAAGATATTTTCCTCAAAAAAGAGTTTTAAATTATTTGATCATTTTTGACACTTTGAGGTTACTTCAACTACAGAAATCTCAACTTTTTCCTTATTAAACTCGTCGATTATTACATATAGTATCTAAGAGGACGTTTTTAGCTTTAATTTGATGTAAAAATGCCACCTTAAACTCTAAAAATAAAGATGAAATGATTTTTCGAAATGTGTCTGTCAATTTGAGGTTAATTAAATGTTTAATAAATCGCACAATCTGTATTTGGTGGAATTAATTGATGATTTATATCTCAAATCAAAGCTGAAATCCTCTATTTTAATGAATTCCATAAAAATATTATGGTTAATAATGATATTTTCTTCAACAAAAAGTTTTAAGTTATTTGATCATTTTTAACACCTTCAGGTTACTTCAAATACAAAAATCTCAACTTTTTCCTTAATAAACTCGTGGATTATTATATATAGTATGTAAGAGAACGATTTTAGCTTTAATTTGATGTAAAAATAATACCTTAATCTATAAAAATAAAGTTGAAATGATTTTTAGAGATCTTTTTGTCATTTTGAGCTTAATGAAATGATTAATAAAATATACTTAATTGATGATCTATACCTCAAAACAATATATTATATAATATTATAGTTAATAACCAAGTTTCATAGAAAAAAAATAATAAAGCTATATATATTATTTTTGACATTTTGAGATTAGCTTAAATAAAAGAAATCAGATTTTTTTTGTTGATAAACTCATTAATTGTGATATATCATTCGAAAAAGAACGTTTTTAGCTTTAATTTGGTATAAAAATAACACCTTAATCTCTAAAAATAAAGTGATTCTTAAAAATATTTTCGGTCATTTTTCAGGTTAATGAAATATTTCAAAAATCGTACGATCTATATTTGTTGGAATTAACTAATTATTTATATCCCAAATTGAAGCAAGAATCATCTAATTTAAGATAAAACATAAAAACATGACAGTTAATGATCAAATTTGTTAATAAAACATTTTTAACCAACCAAGATAATTCGAATTGAAAAATTTTCTCAATTTTTCCTCGATTAACTTATCGTAGACGATTTTATATAATTTCCCAGTTAATTTGATCTTTATATAAATAGATTATCTTTATTTTATAATTATTTAAAAAAATATTATGTTCCCTTCATGAAAAATAAGATGTACTACTAATTATAGGCATTACTATCTAACGTATTTTTTTATAAACATTCTTTGAGCATCGTCTGTGTAAACATCATCCTGATATCGACAAAAACTTTACAAACGGACATTTGTTCAAGGTGAAAAGTACTCCAATTTTTTTCTTGTTTTTCTAACTTGGTGAAATTGATAATTTTATTATTTATTTCATTGTATTTATTATGTAATAATGACTAGAGTTGTTTTTTTCTGTCTAAAGAAATATTATTTCGAGAATTAACGATAATGATTAACAAGAAATTTGTGCTCTAATTTCTTAGGATTGTTTTTGTTCGGTCTTCTAGGCCAATTAATATCTTAATGATTCTTTTTAAAGTAAGTAAACAAATTTTGAAAAAAGTTACGAACCTTTACCATAATTTTCCTACCTGTTTCTGTAAATAAACCACACTTTTCGCGCTTGCCAAACCCATTTTTTTGTTTATTTCCTCAACTTCTTAGCGTATTTTCTTTGGCGAGATACAAAGAATAAAAATTAACCAAGAAAAGAACCATAACAAACCCAAGAAAGAAAAGGGAATAAAATTCCTTCACATTTCCTTTTTTTTCTTTGCTAAATCTTCGTGGGGTTTATTATTTTGACAACAAAAAATTAATAAAAATTTTTAACCTTTTTTTACAATGCCAAAATCGTTACGTCAAAATTAACTTAAAAAATATTTATAACTTACCCCTTAATATATTTTTTTTTCAAATCATTGCTGTTAATTTCAAGAAAAAAATTAAATATAAATTCGATTTAATTTTTAATCAGATAACTTTAAAGTTATCTTCACCTAAAACCTTCGGAGCTCCCTTTCCACCCCAAAAGCCCAACACAATCTGACAACAAAACACCTTCATTCCATAATTTAATACTCAATTCAAAGCCCACAACTCGCATGCGCTTTACCATTTTTGAAACATATCGTTAAAACTACCCACTCATTTAAGTTAACCCCCCTCCTAGACTATTTAAAAATACCTCCAATTATACAAACGCACAACAAACACCAAAAGATGTTATCTTATTTAAAATAAGAAAAAATCGATTAAAAAAATATTTTTTTCTTTGAGTTAATTCAATTTGTTAAAAAAAAATAAAATTTTTGATGTTGTTAGAACGTAAAAATTGAACACAATGTAATTGCAATGTAAAAATTGTTGTTTATTGGGAAAATGTCTAATAGGATTAAGGTTTGGCATTAAGTTTCATTGAAAATGATCAATATGTGTAGCTAAAGAGGCGCTTGCGCCTCGAAAGCTCTGTATCAAAGGTTTATGGTAGGGTGAAATCGGATCGATAAATAGAAACGAAATCGTCGTTTGCCCGTTTTGGTGAATTGGTTTGGGTTTTTTAGGGAAAAAGTGGTGCTCGACTCGTTTATTGGTATTCTCCTTATCTTATTTACTTTGGATGTTAATTAATATTGATAGAGAGACAAGAGATAAATCAAAATCAGATAGAGTAAGTTCATTTATTATTATCTTTATTGTATCTTTATTATTTGCTTAATTATTTTCAACCAAGCTAAGTTAAGTTGTTAACTTTTTCAACGAAACACCTAGGTGTTATAATACCCAGGTATTTGTCTGTATAATTGCCATTAACAAAGATTTTCTGAGAATAATGAATAATTTACGAGAATTAATTACTTTAATTTCAATCTATTTTCTGCATTTTTTCAAAAATTTATTTTGGTCATCTTCAACTTTTCTAGAAACCACGTTTTTCTGAAATTCTTGCAAAATTCGATTTGAGCATCTGCATCTGACATTATTAATTTGAACTGCATTGCAAATTTGAAATGTTTAAGATATTTGTTCATTTTTGACACTTTGAGGTTAGTTTAAATAAAAAAATTTCAACTTTTTCCTTAATAAACTCGTCGATTATTATATATTGTACGAAAGAGGAGGTTTTTAGCTTTAATTTGATGTAAAAATAATAGCTGAATCTCTAAAAATAAAGTTGAAATGTTTTTTAGAGAATTTTCTGTCATTTTGAGGTTAATGAAATGTTTAATAAATCGCACAATTTGTATTTGCTGGAATTAATTGATGATTTATATTTCAAATCAAAGCTAAAATCGTCTATTTTAATGAATTCCATAAAAATATTATAGTTAATAATGATATTTTCTTCATAAAAAAGTTTTAAATTATTTGTTAATTTTTGACACTTTGAGGTTAGTTTAAATAAAAAAATTTCAACTTTTTCGATAATAAACTTGTCGATTATTATATATTATAGGAAAGAGGACGTTTTTAGCTTGAATTTGATGTAAAAATCACAGCTTAATCTCTAAAAATAAAGTTGAAATGATTTTTAGAGTTTTTTCTGTCATTTTGAGGTTAATGAAATGTTTAATAAATCGTACAATCTATATTTGTTGGAATTAATTGATGATTTATATTTCAAATCAAAGCTAAAATCGTTAACTTTAATGAATTCCATAAAAATATTATAGTTAATAATGATATTTACCTAAAAAAAAAAGGTTTTAAATAATTTGTTCATTTATGACACTTTGAGGTTACTTTAAATACAAAAATCTCAATTTTTTGCTTAATAAACTCGTCGATTATTATATATTGTAGAAAGGAGGACGTTTTTAGCTTGAATTTGATGTAAAAATAACAACTTAATCTCTAAAAATAAAGTTGAAACAATTTTTAGAAATTTTTCTGTCATTTTGAGGTTAATGAAATGTTTAATAAATCGTACAATCTGCATTTGTTGGAATTAATTGATGATTTATATCTCAAATCAAAGCTAAAACCGTCAACTTTAAGGAATTCCATAAAAATATTATAGTTGATAATGATATTTTCTTCAAAAAAAAGTTTTAAGTTATTTGTTCATTTTTGACACTATGAGGTTAGCTTAAATAAAAAAATTTCAATTTTTTCCTTAATAAAATAGTCGATTATTATATATAGTACGAAAGAAGACGTTTTTAACTTTAATTTGATATAAAAATAACACCTTAATCTCTAAAAATAAAGTTGAAATGATTTTTAGAAATTTTTCTGTCATTTTGAGGTTAATGAAATGTTTAATAAATCGTATTTAATTCGGACTTAATTGATGATCTATACCTCAAATTAAAGCTATAAATGTCATTTTACGGTAATGGATAAAAATATTACAGTTGATAATCAACTTTCATATAAAAAAAAATATTAAAGCCACTAATTTATTTTTGATATTTTGAGGTTATCTTAAATTAAAGAAATCTGAATTCCTTCCTTGATAAACTCATTGATTGTGATATATCATTCGAAAGAGAACGTTTTTAGCTTTAATTTGGTGTATAAGTAACAACTTAATCGCCAGAAATAAAGGTGGAGTGACTTTCCATGGATGATGTATAGATTTGTAAACATAATCTGGTATATATAGTTCAGAGCGCAGAAACAGCAGCAGACCAGATAAACAGGGCATTGGAGTCCCTGAAAAAATTTTTAAACGACCGCCAAGACATGCATGGCAAGCATTAATCTAATAAAATCTTTATCGCATACCAGGTGATTCTGTAATATTGTCCACATTGTATAAGGCGATCATCAGATCTAAACTCGGGTACGGTCTATGGATATTATTGCCCATACCTAAAATATTAATGAATAAATTAAACGTGATGTGCAACGAGGCGTATAGATCCGTGCTTGGAATGGCCTCGCAAACGAAGCGGGAGAAACATCCATTGAAATTAGAGTAAAACACTTGTGTGCCAGGATTCTAACTAAAAGCCTATGCATCCTCAATTGTCCCGTCATAAACAGAGTGGATAAGATAACAGAAATCTTTATCTCACGTCCGTTACTAACATGTCGTCCTCTAATCTCAGAAATGTACAATAAACTGAAACCTGCTATCCCATACATATATAGAAAGAAGACTAACAACATCCATGACATGGAAATATTAGGAAATTCACACCGTCAAAAGTTTTTACACCGGGTTCACATAAAGAGAAATAGAATCACACATCGCAGAAGAATGCATACACCTAACAAAAGTATATCATGTGGAATATATGCCCCTATCCTGGAGATAGAGGAGTACTATCATCTACCTGATGAACTAACAATATTATCTGCTGAGGTATACGCAATGCTTACAGCACTAACGATTGTAAATGAGAAATCTATCACCAAGGCTCTCATTATCACCGATTCTCGTAGCACATTAAAACAAATAAAAAATTGTAACTTCAGATTACTTCAAATTACATCCATACATAACCGAGACTATCAAACTAATGTACGAAATACACCAGTTGGGTATGGAGATAATCCTGGTCTGGGTTCCGGGATATACCGGTATCAAAGGAAACGAGAAAGCGGATGAATTGGCAGGGGAACCACAAAGAAACCTTTAAAATAAAGATCCACGGAGAAGAGTTATACCATCAGATCAAAACAAGGCTGAATCTCGAGTGGGACCAGAAATGGAGCAGATCAACTAGAACCAAAGGTAGTATATACGCTAGATGTCAACCGACTGTACAGAGGGTTCCTTGGTACAGAACGATGCCGTTTGTGTCACAATATTTCTCGACGCTTATTGTCAGGTTAAGACTGGGTCACGCACTTACCTCCTCTTATCTACACAAAATTAAAGTAAAAGACAATCCAAATTGTGAATGCCGAGAAGAAGGCGACTTAAATCACATATTTTTTACATGCCATAGATTAGATGCACATCGACTAAAATTGATAGGACTAGTTGAAAAACGAATCAGCCTACCAGTTAACCTAGTCTCCCTATTGGCAACTGGTTTATTAATAATAATAGAATAAGACTGTGATAATAATACCCAAAGCTAGAAAAATGCAATATTGAGAAAGACTGAACAGGTGCAAGAAAGAAATAAATAGGATAATTAGCTACTTAGAAATATAAAACAGACTGTGATACTAAGAACCTAGACCTTAAGCAACTCTTATACTTATAATCCCTTTCCAGATCTGGTCCAAGGGTCCTGGAAAAGTCGGGTCACCGAACCCCTGGCTCGCAGAAGAATCAACCTCTCATTAACCTATTTTAAAGTGTTGTCCTGTATATGTAAGCATTTGTTATTGTGTGGGTTTCATACATTCATAAATTGTCAAACCACGAGACAGTTCGATGGAGCTGAAGAAGGAAGATGTCGTGTAATGGGAAGTGGAACTAATGGAGACCTTGTAACTGGAGAATGATATGAACGGAAGTTCGAACTCCAAAAAAGTAGACTTTATTACTATAGTAATTACTAACATAATTTGTTTCGGACGGATTTTCGCAACAAAACTATTCTCTTCCATCCATTTGACATAGGAGATGCGGCTTCAAATTTTCATCAGCTTTGAAGTTCCTCAGTATTCTTTTTCTTCCTTTCCTGTTAGGTCCTGTGGCGTAAATCCTGTCTGCCTGCAACTGGATGTAAAGAAATTGTCAAAATAGACAAAATGCTGCTTTCCAACCAGAGACCTGGTCAAATCAGTAATAACCCGATGTAATAATTGTTTTTCTCCGGTTTCTGCGTTATATTTCAAATACCACAGATAAATAACGATCAAGAGTAATTATATTTTTAATTTATTGTTTATAATATATGTATATTCGCATTCCAAACCATTTTATGTATGTAGGTATGTACTTACTTTCCATTATTTTTGATTTTTTTTGAATCAAATCGGACATTCAAAATTATGTATCCTACGTTATTGCACGAAGAATAGGTTGACTGAATTTCTTCTAGTAGATGATAGAGGGCACAGTTTTAAGAGGGTTTTAAGCCGGTGGTACTTACGTAGGATATACTACGAAGCAAGTTGAGAAACAAAATTTAAATATGTGGTATATACAGTATACCACTTAGCCCCAAAGGATTGATGGAAAACATCTCCAAACAGGAACTCTTATAATATCTTCCTTCCAAAGTCAGTATGATATGGCTTTTTTAGTATTGTAAGATCATATCCACATAGCACAACTTTACTACAATACATTAAAGTACTCATTATTACTATTACTACTTACATACTATTACTATTACTACTTACAGTAGAAGAAAAAAAATAACCTGGTATTTCTAAGCATTTTAAAGATTTTTACAAGATTTACAGAGGCTCTATGACAATTCCAATTATTATTGTTTTCAAAAACTCTCCATAGATCAATGCCAAGGTATCAAAATATTTTTAGCTATGTCTGAAATGTCTACAAAATGTACAGAGTATTTTAATGGATATCTAGCGATCTCTCCATCCTCGGAGAGATCTTAAGGTTAAGGTCATATCAGGTTCAAAGTATGCAAGTCGACATTCAGTTTTGTTTGCTGATTGATATTGTATGGCTTTGGCCTTGAATCTCCTTTGACTAAACTTGAAGTTAAAGCTCCTTAAAGCCACTTAAAAGTATTAAAGCATCATGACATGAATTATAGTTTTATTTAATTGATAAAGCTCGTTTTTAATTTTTCAGTAAATGAGTTGTTTGGGAGATTGTTTGGACTTGGGTCCACCCCCAGACACAATTCTATTTTTACCACCACCGCCGATTCCATCATTTCTTCAACCGAACATACCGGATTTGATAACGAATGGAACTCCGTGCTCGTCACCGCAACTTTGCGAGAATTGGCTTCCGCCCAACAAAGTTCAATCGGAAAGCGACTACATCGAACTTCATCGCAAAGGTGCAAATAAATCTATATCTCCAAACTGAAATAACTTCCCAATCAAAAATGTTACTTAATAAACAATTATTTGATTCTATTTTGTTTTTTAGAAATAGAAAGTTGGTCCGTTTCTGGAATCGACGACACATGGCTTTTAGTTCTTGTTGCTTCTTCAATTGGTGTTTTATTACTTGGAGCTTTGTTGGCAATGTTTTTATTAAAATGCAGAGAGTAAGTTAATTCTCTTAATAACTTACATTTATCTTACATCTTTTTTGTTCTTTTAGAATGAACATGTTTGGGCATAACGAATGTTCAGTTCACGTTCGGGATGTTCATCGTCCAATAAAACCTCATGAACCGCGCGATTGCAGCTCAATGAACACCATGGTCGCAACTAATAAACTTCTCCATCCATCTGAAACCGTTTTATATCATCCGACCGCCCATAATTTAAACCCAACCGATAATCGCATGGTTTGGGCTGCTTTAACACCTCGAGGAACGCAACATTTCATCTCGGAAACGTTCCCCAGGGATCTTGTCGATTACGTTGAAGCCGATGATCATTACGAGACGATTGAAAATGTTAACATCAAACCAACATCAACGGTCAATCAACTTAATCATCACCAAATTATTCAAACTGAAATACCTGACGATTATCAAACTTATACAATGACCTTAAAAGCAAATAAAGGAGGGACTTTTGAAAATAACGGTTTTGTTGATTACGATTATGAAGATCCAACTCCGTTGATTGAAAGTTATCAATTAGACGATATGGAGCATCAATATGCCGTTTTGGGGGGAAACACCGATATGAGATGTTCGAGTTTGGGGCTAGGATTAGGAGGATTAAGTGGCGGGAATAGTTTAAGGAGGGGATTCAGTTTGAGACCGGAAGTATCATCACCCACGAGGATTGAAAATCCAAATTTACCACCACTGAATTTATATCCGCACAATAAGAGTAATTCGAATACTTTTAGAAGGAACACCACGATGACTACCTATCGACCACAAGATGTCGCTTTTACTCATAAATATGGATGTTAATGGAGTGGGTAAAAAAGGTTTCTTTAATAATAGGAAAAGTGATTTTTTTTAATCATTTCTATAAAATGTGTTAATTTTAATAATGAGTGTGATATTTGATTTTAAAAGACTTTTCATAATGATTTTTTATTGTAAGATTGTTTTTGGTTTTAAGAAAATCAAAAATAGTTTGTAATGTACTTTGATGTGATGATGTATTTATAATAACTTATACTATAAGCTATAAGGTACTTAAAAATGCTATATGTACCCCACAATGCAATATTTATTGTATATTTATAATATTATTATTTATTTTATTTTATATAAGCACTAATTGAATTTTATCAACTCATTTTATTATTTATGAATGTTCTTTGTTGATTTATGTGTAATTTAATGTAATTAAATGTAGATTTATACGTAAAAGACTCAATAAAAACATCTTATTCCAAACAATTTTATTTATTTAAATTATTTAAACTTAAATTTTCTATACATAGATGTCACTAAATTTGACACTTTTATGCAACGTTGCCAACCCTACCAATTTATAGATAGATCTACCGATATACCACTTAATGTAATACTTTTCAAAATTTGAACAAAATATGAAACACATCGTACTTAAAATCAATACAATTGCGACAAAAATTGTACCTTATGAGAATACCCTACTTATATTACATAAAAGTATATACCAACGATATGGCAATGTCGCTCGAGCAACGTTGCCAGATCGTTGGTATATACAGCACGCGTCATAAGTAAACCCCCTTCCTAATTTGAAAACGGTTCAAAATATAATATTGTCAAAATAGATATTGACGCATCTAAGAGCAAAAGTGCAAGAGAGCAATATTGATAACAATAAAATTTGCAACAATTTTTGTTATAAAAGATTTCCTATAGCATGCTCTGATTCCCAAGTGTTACCTTCAATAACTTGAAAGATCAACAAATTGATCAAATTTTCATATTTTCGTATCTATCTCAATATTGACGTATCTCAGAGCAAAAGTACAAGAAAGCAGTATTGTTAACAACAAAATTTGCAACAGTTTTTGTTATAACAGATTTCTTATAGCATGCTCCGATTCCTAAGTGTTACCTTTAATAACTTGAAAGATCAACAAATCGATTAAATTTTCATATTTTCATATCTATCTCGATATTGGCGTATCTAAGAGCAAAAGTGCAAGAGAGCAATATTGTTAATAATAAAATTGACAACAATTTTTATTATGAAAGTTTTCTTATAGCATGCTCAGATTCCTAAATGTTACCTTTAATAACTTGAAAGAGCAACAAATTCATAATATTTTCATATTTTCGTATCTATTTCGATATTGATGTATCTAAGAACAAAAATGCAAGAAAGCTATATTGTTAACAATAAAATTTGCAACAATTTCTGTTATAAAAGATTTCTTATAGCATGCTCCGAATCCCAAGTGTTACCTTTAATAACTTGAAAGAGCAACAAATTTTCATATTTTCGTATCTATCTCGATATTGACGTATCTAAGAGTAAAAATGCAAGGGAGCAATATTGTTAACAATAAAATTTGCAACCAATTTTGTTATAAAAGTTTTCTTATAGCATGCTCCGATTCCCAAGTGTTACCTTTAATAAGTTGAAAGAGCAACAAATTCATAAAATTTTCATATTTTCGTATCTATCTCAATATTGACGCATCTAAGAGCAAAAGTGCAAGAGTTTTTTGTAACATGCTCCGATTCCTAAGCGTTAACTTTAATAACTTGAAAAAGGAACAAATTTTCATATTTTTGTATTTTGCTTGATATTGATCCATCTAAATCTAAGGGCAAAAGTGTAAGAGAGCAATATTGTTAAGAATAAAATTTGCTACAATTCCGATTCTAAAGTGCTACCATTAACAACTTGCCAGTAGGTTCGATCCCGAAAAAAATAATCTTAATCAAACATTCAACAAGGTAACTTTATAAGGGTCTTCAGGTGTACGCGATTTTTTTAAAATACAACCTCCTGTGTTTAACTCATAACTTATATACAGGATATATTTTTTAGAAGCGATTTTTCACGGGAACCGTATAATGTTCTGATGCGGAAGATATGGGACATTCTGTATATGTATACATATAAATTCATTTATAAACTTTTAATAAACAACATTTTCTGACTTTGTATTTAAACCTACCGATTTTATACCATTGATTCTACCAACATTTGGTCGGCATAGGTTGGCAACGCTGCTTTTATGTCAAATTTCAATTTTAAGGTTAGGTTCCACGTCAAAAACCGTCAACATTTAATAAATTAATTTTATTAATATATCTGGAAAAAAAACAAGAATGGATATTGTTTAATTAAATAGAAATATTAATTTGTTTATCTCATTGTTTTATATATATAGAATATAATGTTTTTAATTCAATTTTCATATTTAAATTTAAATGCTATTTTATTTTTCATTGTAAAAAAGAAACTGGTTTAAAAGTCACGTTCTGTATTAAACAGATAAATAAACTAATTTAAGTGATTTAAGTGATACACGGGGTGTTTTTCTTTTGAAATCTTACTTGTGTGCGTGTAAGTACTTTTTTTTCAAAACATTATTTTCGTTATAATACAGAAATTTTCTTATACCCGGCAATTGCTATAATTATTAACAGATATAACATTATTATTTAAAGCGTGTGTAAAAACAGTCAGAACAACAAATAAATCATTAGGAATTAATAACGAGAAACCAACAAATGTTTTAAAATCAACACGAAGAGATATACATTTAATTAACGCTGAAGAAATCGTAGAAGAAGTCAGTAATCTTCAACAATTCCTATTAGAAAATAAATTTGCTTATTTAAACGTAATTAATTACTTATCGACGAATAAAATTCATTTTATTATTTAAGGATATTTTTTGTTAATTTATGTGTAATTTAATGTAATTAAATGTAGATTTATACGTAAAAGACTCAATAAAAACATCATATTCCAAACAATGTTGTTTATTTAAATTATTTAAACTTGAAACTTTTCGTTTCTAAACATAGATGTCACTAAATTTCACACTTTTATGTCAAATTTCAATTTTGAGGTTAGGTTCCACGTCAAAAACCGTCAACACTTAACAAATTAATTTTTTTAATATATTTGGATAAATAAACAAGAATGGATATAACATTATTATTTAGAGCGTGTGTAAAAACAGTCAGAACAACAAATAAATCGTTAGGAATTAATAACGAGAAGCCAACAAATGTTTTAAAATCAACCCGAAGAGATATACATTTAACTAAAGCTAAAGAAATCATAAAAGAAGTCAGTAATCTTCAACAATTCCTATTAGAACATAAATTTGCTTATTTAAATGTAGTTAATTACTTATCCACGAATAAAACAATGACAGAAAGTGACCGGGAACAAATCGATTCGAAAGCTGAGGAGATTATTAATAATTGTTCTGGTTTAATTATTGAGTGTAAAAAGACTTGGTTAAGGGATGCTAAAACGCAACAATTACACGAACATTATAGAAATGTATTGGAGTCTGTTGAAGTTTATTTAAAAACTGTTTCAAAAATGTACACAGAAACGAAAGCGATTAGAGTTAAAAAAGTTATTGAAACTCATAAATTGTCGAAATTAGAGAATGTTAATAAAAATAAAAGTATGGAAGTTAAAGAGATTAATAAAAATTCAAAAGAAAATCAAACAAAAAATTCTTTAAATAGCTCCTCAACAAATTCTTCAATCATTATTCCTCAAAGTAATACAAAAACGGAAAATGTTGAAGAAGAATTATCTCCAGAAGAATTACAAATGTTTGAATCGGAAAATGAGCATTTATACAACGAATTAAACAGCTTATCAGATGAGGTTAAAAACATGGAGAGTAAAGTAGTTCGTATCGCCGAATTACAAGAACTTTTTACAGAAAAAGTTTTGGAACAAGATAAAGAGATTGAATTAATTTCTGCAAGAACTGCTGGAAGTACAGAAGATATGAAAGTGGCCAATGACCAAATAAGGCAGGCGATTCAAAGAAATGCAGGGTTGAGAGTTTGGGTTTTATTCTTTTTATTGGTTATGTCATTTTCTTTATTATTTTTAGATTGGTATAATGATTAATTTATTATTAATTGGGTTTTAATAATAATTAGAATAATTGAATTAAATAATTATTTGGTCATTTTTTGTCCTAAACTCTTTTTTTTTCCCTTTTTCAAGGTCAAATTACCACTTAAACGTCAAATTAACGTAAACGTCACATTTAGAGTTAATATTGCTAACTTCACAACAATTTGAATTTGATAAACGCTAAGAATAAAGTAAACGTAATAACAACTTAACTCCAAAGCAAGATAACTTAAATCCAATGCTATCCCAAATTCAAAACAAGTCAATGAAAGATAACTCAACCCTAATGTAAAAATGTGGAGTTCAAAACGCGAATAAGAATGTACAGTTAGTGACAAAAGTCTACAAACACCACTTTAAATAGCGATACCGCAATAAACACCATTAAATACATCTTTGCATTACATCTAAAACTACTTGTGTTTATTGACGAGCATACCACAAAAATGAAACTAAACCAAGTGTTCCATGGAGAGAGCAAAAAATTGAAAACTGACAGATAAACCTCACAAAAGTCAACATACAGTTATGCATTTGATACAAAAAAGCTTACAAAACATTTCTAGTTAATATTTTAGGTTATTATGTTTATGTTATAGTTTCTATTTACCTTAGTAGTGAATATAATATTATTTAAAATTTGAAATATTACGGAAAGAAAAGAAATATCGGTTGAAGTTCGCCATTTAAAAGTAAAGTTAAGAAATGAGGAAAAATCATGTGGTGAAATTGCTAAAACTGTTGGCAAAAGTCGAGCAAGAATCTAAACAATTATATAAAATTTTAATGGATTAAATAAACCACGCATTGGTCGCCCAAGAGTTTTAAATCAACGTGACATCCGGACAATTTTAAAACTGCTGAAAGAAAATCCCAGAACAAGTGTTCCTCAATTGGTAGAAGAATTTCAACTAGCTACCCATTAAGTTGTGCATCCAGAAACTGTATGTAACGTTTAATTTCCCAACAAAACAAGCAGAAATGGATTGAATTTGCTAAAAGATATCTTGCAAGTGATTTTGAATTTTGGACAAAAGTTCTGTTTACTGGCGAAAGTAAGTATATTTTCGGAAATGAAAGCAAAAATGTACTCCCAACCATAATATATGGTGGAGGATCAGTGAAGATTTGGGACTCAATGGCTGCTTCTGGCCTAGGAAACTTGATTTTTATTGTATTAGCGACCATAGACGATATTTGGAAATATTGCACGGCAATTTGAAAAAATTAGCAAAGCGCTTAGACCTTGGAAATTGGAGAATGGATTCTTTATAACATACCAAAGCATTTGGGATGAGGTAGAACGGAAATACAATGTCAAAAATAAGCAATCGTTAAAAGATGCGCTAAACAAAGCTTGGGCTGAAATACCAGTCAGTGTAACAGAGAATCTTGTTCATTCTATGCCAAGTCAAGTCCAGGCAGTTCTGGATTTCCAAGGTGGACGTACAAATTATTAAAATATTTGTATTTGACTATGATTAATTTAATAATTTTAAGTTTTATACCTGTGTATGTATATGACGTATTATTTAACTGGAGTGAATATACTTGGTGTATGTAGACTTTTGTGACTCACTTTTAGCCTCACTTACTCAATTCCAACCCTTACCTGCACAAGCTGACGAACCTTAAAAGCTTGAGCAACCTTGAAAGACTGCGATAGAAATCTTAGTGAAAGACAGAGTCAAGACTTACAAGAGCAGAAGAAATGGGACAACCTCAATTAACATTGTACTTAGCAAATGGATACTGCAATCATTTATTAAAAACAGAAAGTTTCTCCTGGATACTGTAATTATTTATTAGACACTGCAATCAACCATTGAATACTGGAAATAAGTACCAATCACCACTATGGATTGCGTTTCGTCACTGGACGTCATTGGAATTATATATTATTGCATTTAATACTGCATTTAACCACTGAGCATTGGAAATAGTTATTAAGTATATTGCATCTAACTTTTGAATACTGGAACCAATCACTATGGACATTGCACTTCGCAGAAGGATACTTTAATCAGTTTTAGGTTGAACTAAAGCTAGAACTTACACTAGACCGAAAACTAGAAACATTCATTTTAGGTTTAGCCGTCTAGAGACGCACAATTTGGCCGCTAAGAGTAGCTTAATGCCTAAGTCAACCACAAAGTAACCTAAATAGGAAGCAAGCAAATGTAACAGCAATCATCAACCACAATGTAACTTTACTTCAAAGTAACATAACAACCTAAATCCAACGCTATCTTACCTTCAAAGCAACTCAATCCAAGATTACTCGGCAAACGTAACAGCAACTCAACCACAATGTAACTTTATTTTAATGTAACATAACAACCTAAATCCAACGCTATCCTACCTTCAAAACTCAATCCAAGATTACTCAACCCTAAGGTAATACCATGGGGGTTCAAATGAAGTAGTGACGCCAATATAATGTATACTGACAGCCCCTCTTACTCAATTCGGACTCGTAAACTGAGGAATCTTGGAAGTCTGAACAACCTGGATAGATTGGTAGAAACTGCGATAGAACTCCTAGTGAGAGACAGAGTCAGGACTGACAAGAGTAGAAGAAATGGCATAACCTCTATTAACACTGCACTTGGCAGCTGTTTATTGGAATCATTTACTAAACACTGGATTCATTCACTAGATACTGGAATTAACCATTAGGTACTGGAAATAATTACTAAGCATGCTATATCTGACTTTTGGATACTAAAACCAATCATTTTGGACATTGTACTTAGCATATGGATACTGCAATCATTTATTAAAAACAGGAAGTTTCTCTTGAATATTTTTAATCATTTATTAGACACTCGAATCAACCAGTGAATACTGGAAACAATGACTAATGATATTATATCTAACTTCTAGATACTGGAAACAATCACTATGAATATTGCACTTAGCAGCTGGATATTGGAATCATTTATTAAATACTGTAATCATTCATTAAATACTGGAATCAACCATTGAGTACTGAAAATAAGTACAAAGGATACTGCATACTGGAATCAGTCACTATAAAGTGACATTGCACTTCACCACTCCATATTGGAATCATGTATTAGATACTGCATTCAATCACTGAGATATAGAGAATCACTATGAACATTGCGCTTCACCGATGGATACTGGAGTCAGTTCTAGGTTGAACTAAAACTGTTAGTTCTAGTGCTAGTGTTAATTTTAGTTTCAGTTGTTAGCTGCACTATCTGTAGAATTATTTGTTTACAAGAATCATAAATAAATTTACTTAAAAACAAAATAAAAGGTAAAGTAAACGTCAACAAAGCTGTCATTTAATGACATTTAAAGAAAAATAAAGTTGGGTTTTACTTTTAGTTTTACTTTAATGAATACTGGTTGTAGTTTAGAAAATAATTTAATAACATTAATAATAATGGTTAGGTTTTAAAAAAACGTTTTTACTCTGACAATCTTCAATTTACTCTTCATACAAAAATGCCGTTTGTATATCAAACTTTATTACTTGGTTGTTTCTTTGTGCAGCTATTGCAAAAACCATTCTTATAGCATTGTTTCCAATTACCGGACTGTATGTCTCTTCAAAATCTTCTCCAAGCTTTTGTTCGCATCCTCTAATCATTAATCTAGCTTTTTACAATCCGTTTTCTTTAAATTTTAAAATCCATTCGGGTTTAGCCGTTTTTACAGACGTGCGGATCAACCCAAATGTTTCTAGTTCTAAGAATTATATTATAGTGTTAGTTCTAGTTTTACATCTGCATTGTCACTAGAACTAACACTATACCTAAAACTAGAATCATTTGGGTTTAGCCGCACGTCTCTTAAGACGGCTAAACCCGAATGATTCTAGTTCTAGGTATAGTGTTAGTTCTATTTTTACAATAGCACTGTTACTACTAGAACTAACACTAGACGTAGAACTATAATCATATGGGTTTAGCCGCACGTCTATAAAGACGGCTAAACTTAAATGATACTAGTTCTAAGTATACTGTTCTAGTTTTACATTTGCATTGTTACTAGAACTAACACTATACCTAGAACTAGAAACATTTGGGTTTAGCTGCACGTCTTTAAAGACGGCTAAACCCGAATGATTCTAGTTCTAGGTCTAGTGTTAGTTCTAGTTTTACACTAGCACTGTTACAATGTCGAACTAACACTATATGTAGAACTATAATCATGTGGGTTTAGCCGCACGTCTATAAAGACGGCTAAACCCAAATGATTCTTGTTCTAAATATAGTGTTAGTTCTAGTTTTACATCTGCACTGTCACTAGAACTAACACTATACCTAGAACTAGAATCATTTGGGTTTAGCCGCACGTCTCTAAAGACGGCTAAACCCAAAGTAACAGTGCTAGTGTAAAACTAGAACTAACACTATACCTAGAACTAGAATCATTTGGGTTTAGCCGCACGTCTCTAAAGACGGTTAACTCCGAATGATTCTGGTTGTAGGTCTAGTCTTAGCTCTAGTTTTACACTTGCACTGTCACTAGAACTAACATTAGACCTAGAACTAGAAACATTCTAATAGTTCTAGAAACAGTTCTAGGTATAGTTAGTTCTACATAGTAACAGTGCTAGTGTAAAGCTAGAACTAACACTAGACCTAGGACTAGACAAATTAGGGTCTAGTGTTAGTTCCACATATTAACAGTGCTAGTGTAAAACTAGAACTAACACTAGACCTAGGACTAGAATCATTCGGGTTTAGCCGTCTTTAGAGACGTGCGGCTAAACCCAAATGTTTCTAGTTCTAGGTCTAATGTTAGTTCTAGTGACAGTGCAAGTGTAAAAGTAGAACTAACACTAGACCTTAAACTAGAAAGTATCGAGTTTAGCCGTGCGAGTCTCCCTTTTCTGTTATGGCACTTACCAATAACAGCTCTGGTACAAATAATGTTCTTTCCAAAATACAAGTTTCTTCTTCTATTGACCCCAAACCCTCTGATTTGATCACCTGACCTCTCTATGTGATACCAACCCAACCCAACCTTTGTTGTGTTCTTTTCCAAGTTTTGCAACAAAATGCCATTATTCACCACGTGGCTGACGCTCTAGAATCCACAATAAAAAGGACATCAACATTTCGTCACCAATCGGTTGTTTCAATTCGTGAGCCTTAAATAGAATTCTTATTTAAAAGGACCACAGTTGGAATGAGTCCGAATCAACTAGCTTCTCAATTTTTGAAGTTTCCTCGTAACTAAGTGTCTTCTTTTTTTTATTTAAAATCGTTTTCTTTTCCTTTTTGTTGAAATATATTTAATCCGTTATTTAATCATACCTTTATAACGTTTTTTATGTCATTTTACACAATTAGCCAAGAAAAGCGTAAATTGATAGTTATTTTTTAAAGAAAATGATTTAATTTTTTAAATAATAATTCTTTTATCGTTTCTAAAAATATATTTTCAACAGGTCAACAATATAATAGATATAACATCATTGAAAAACCCGCATTATAAAAAAAAAATAAAATTATCAAAAAAGAAAGGGAATAAACAACAATTCAAATTGTTAGTTAAAGTAGAAAATGAAAAACAAAAACGCTTAAATCTAGATAGGAATTTTAAAAAAATAACTATCTAAATAGGAACTAAAAGTTTACAAAAAATTCGATTAAATTAACTAAATTCTAATGATTAAAATGAGTATTTAAACTAAAAAGGGGGGAAATAAATACATTTTTTAATGAATAAATGAAGCAATACATTTTAATACAGAAAAGGTTACCTCTAAACATTTTTTATTCTTAATTTTAAATACTTTGAAGAGATTGTTAGCAGATCTTCTCATCTTCACCAATCGATTCTGTAAGAAATAAAAAGAAAGAACAAAAAACTTAATTAATAAACATCAGTTTTTTTTTTAATATTAAAATGTATTGCTACTTCTACTTTTATAAAATATACTTTAAAAAAAATTGTCTTTTTACTTTTTAACTAATATCTAAGTAGTTAAAATTACACCATTTATATAAAAGAGATATCACAGATTATTTTATTATAATTGTTTTGAGATTATGAAATTGAAATCGTCTAAATTGAAATAAAAATTTAAGAATAACAATTTTTTTTGTTTCCTTTATTTCCCAAAAGGTAAGATTTACTGTTAATCTTACCGTTAAGTCGTGCATTCTTCGAGTTAACATCCAAATAATCCTTCCCGCTTATTTCTTCGTCTAAATTTTCTTCCCTCGATTGAAATTTTCCAACGATAAACATAACAATTCCGCCGATAATCGGGGGAATTCCCGCTAATCTCAACGCGAGCTCATAATTTCCTAAATGATCGTATAGAATTCCGGCGACGTAAGGTCCTATTGTTAAAGGAATCGATGATAAAGCCAATAAAAATCCGATTGCTTGCGTTGCCCCATTGTGTCCGCAAATATCAAAAGCGATTGGTCCTAATAAAGCCACGAAGCAACCGTCGAAAATTCCCATGATAAATGTTAACGTTAAGAGTAAATTGAAATGATTTTTTGTAAACGGGAGGAGAATTGATGATGTTCCGATGATTATAAAAGAAATTTGTTGCAAAAATATCCTGCTTACGCCTTTCCTATCAGCGATATAACCAAAAATTAATCTCCCCAACCCCGATGACATCCCAATAAAAATAATTGGCAACTTCCCATCGGCGTTTTCGTCGAAATTTTCTTTAACAAACGTCGACATATGAACGTAAGGCACAAAATATCCACATAAACTAATCGCGATTATAATCGCCCAAGATAAATACTTTTTATTCTTAAAAACAGAACCATTGCTCATCAGCTCAACCCTTTTCTTCGATTTAATTAAAGGCTTAAAACTTAACGAACAAATCATCACCAACGAACATATCACAGCCAAAATTTGTAACGTTCCCGATAACAAACTAACATCTAAAAAGTACCCGATTATGTGCGGCATCGCCATCGTAAAAATCGAACTTCCCGTTGTAACGACACCATTCACAATCCCCATATAACGCTTAAAATAGTGCCCCAAAATCGCCAACGATGGGGTGTAGGCCAAAGCGCATCCAATTCCGTACATTATTCCATAAGTGAAGTATAAAGCGTTGATGTTGTGCGTGTAAAACGATGAGATGAGTAATCCGGATGTTGCTACAGCTCCGCCGATGAAACAAGTTGGTCGAACGCCGATCAAATCGGTTAAAATGCCCGAAACTGCTGAGAGGAGGAATGTTGAACCCATTGCTAATGACCCAACTAATGCTAAAAAGATAAAAAAAATATATTAATAGAAATAAATTAATTTTATAATAATTTGCATCATTCACAAGAAATAATAAAGTGGCCCATATTAAATGAAATTAGGCGAAGCATGTTAGATTGGTGACACAGTAGATCGACCACAAACAAGTCCGTGTTGGACTGGGCTAATGAACTTGTTTAAATGATATGAGATGTGCTTCAAAAGAACGCTTTCAAGTCTTCAAGAAACCACACAGCAGCGATATAGGTCTGTAATTCACAATCTCAGCAGGGTTGCCCTTCTTCAAAATTGGACAGACGTATGACTCTTTCCATAACGACGGAAAAGTAGAAGTAGAGAGGACCAGATTGAAAATCGAAAGTAATGGGGCGGCAAGAATCGAAGCACAGTCCTTCAGTAAAAAGCTCGGTATCCCATCAACTCCAGAAGTAAGAGTATTCTTTGTACGCTTCAACGCATCCTCAACCTCCTCCAAGCTGAAGCTCTCCACTGACAAACAAAGACTATGATCGGGGGAAACAAAAACAGGATCAGATTGAATATACACGGACTCAAAATAATCAGCAAAAGCATCCACAGTACTTCGATCCGAACTGAACTTCAGGTTTCCATTCGTCATAAGACCTGGAATGCGAGTACCGCCCTTCCGTGACCGAACATAAGCCCAGAAGGTACTGGGATCAGAAATCAAAGATAGCTCAACATCGTTCATGTACGCATTATATGCATTATATGCAAATTCATTCAGGCAATACAATGAACCAATACGCTTATGCCCTGCGCGCATATTCTCCTTCATGGGTATACAATCCTTTACCTCCTTCGTGAACCAAGCAGGCCAACGACGATTCGTAGAATCTCTCACAGTTTTAGGCACTGCTAAATCAAAAACATCGTGTAGCTTGTTATAAAGAAGCCGGCATGCATGAATCGATGATCTACCACTCCAATACCATCCAGGTCCGACCAATTCACCTCACCCAACATCCGATACAACAAAAGATAGTCTGCACGCTTAAAGTTATAGGTGGGTAGGCCATGATGCTTAAACATAGAAACCTGGGGAGCATAATCCAGAACAACCGCTAAAGCGGGATGATCGCGAGTAACTGCGCAGCTCATATTGGCAAAGATCAGATCAAGTAAACGATCGTTGGTGTTCACAATTGAATTGTACTGACGAAAATGATGGAAATGTCGGAAATTTGTTAAGGTCGTTTTAAATCTATCATTGGTACCAATGGAAGTATAGGAAGGGACATTAAAATCAGCAAGAAGAACATCGCATTCATTAGTCAGATAGTCAAACGAATTAAACGTGTCAAAAAATAGTTCAAATGCATCAAAAGTGACAGAAGGTGGTTTACAGGAAGACTCTGTGGAAACCAAAGCTATGGCTTCAGTTAGTTGATGACACCTTTGTGATGTGTGGCAGCATGAAAGAGCGTCTTCCTAGACCACCTGAACTCGCAACACCCCATGATCAAACCTACCATGCAAACGGATGCTGCTAAACAGATATCTTTTCCGGATATTTTGTTCGCTAGGAAGACAGAACTAAAAACTAGGTTGATGTAGGTTGTTTAACCGTCTAGAGACGCACGACATAAACGCTAAGATTAGCTTAATGCCAAAGTCAACTACAAAGTAACCTAACAAAGCAAGCAAACATAATACCAACTTAACCACAACACTTATCAAAAAATTCAAAATATAACTCAACCCCAATCTAAAGATGTGGGGTTCAAAACGCGATATAATGTATGCTGACAACATATCCGAGCCTCTCTTACTCAATTTCGACTTTTACCTGCAAGCTGAAGAACCTTGAAAGTCTGAGCAACCTTGAAAGATTGCAATAGAAATCCTAGTAAAAACAGAGCCAAGACTGACAAAAGCAGAAAAAATGGCACAACCTGTATTAACATTGCACTTAACAGCTGTACACTGGAATCATTTACTAAATACTGGAAACTAAAACCATTAATTACTATTAAAACCAATCACTTTGGACATTGCACTTAGCAGATGGATACTGCAATCATTTATAAAAAAAGGAAGTTTCTCCTGAATACTGGAATCAACCATTGAATACTGGAAACAATGACTAACGATATTATATCTAACTTCTTGATATTGGAAACAATCATTTATTAAATACTGGAATTAACCATTGAGTACTGGAAATAAGTACCAAGGATACTGTATCTAACCACTAAGTACTGGAATCAATCGCTATGGACATTGCACTTCGCCACTAGATATTGGAATCATGTATTAGATACTGCATTCAACCACTAAGCATTGGAAATAGGTACTAGTATACTGCATCTAACCTTTAGATACTAGAACCAATTACTATGGACATTGCACTTCGCAGATGGATACTGGAATCAGTTGTAGGTTGAACTAAAGCTAGAAATAACACTAGATCTAGAACTAGAAACATTCGGGATTAGCCGTCTTGGTTATGTCATTTTCTTTATTATTTCTAGATTGGTATAATGATTAATTTATTATTAATTGGGTTTTAATTTTAATTAGAATAAATTAATTAAAAATGAAAGTAAAAATTCGTTAATAATAAATAATTATTTGGTAATTTTTTGTCCTAAATCCTTTTTTTTCCTTTGTCAAGGTCAAATTACAACTCAAACGTCAATGTGACATAAACATCATAACATAAGAACAATCTAGGTTAATACTGCAAACTTCACAACAAGCAATAGCAAATACTAATAATAGCAACTTAACCATAATGTAACTTAACTCGAAAGCAAGATAACCTAAACTCGACGCTATCCCAAATTCAAATCAAGTCAATGCAAGGTAACTCAACCCTAATGTAAAAATGTGGGGTTCAAAACGCGAATGTAATGTATGCTGACAGCATATCCTAGCCTCTCTTACTCAATTCGGACTCTTACCTGCAAGCTGAGGAACTTTGAAAGTCTGCGCAACCTTGAAAGACTACGATTCCTAGTGAGAGACAGAATCAAGACTGACAAGACCAGAAGAAATGATACAACCTCTATTAACATTGCACTTAGCAGCTGTATACTGGAATCATTTACTAAATACTGGATTCATTCATTACATACTGGAGTAAACCACTGAGTACTGGAACTAATTACTAAACATCTGACTGTTGGATATTAAAACCAATCACTTTGGACATTGCACTTAGCAGATGGATATTGGAATCATTTATTAAATACTGGAATCAACCATGCAGTACTGGAAATAAGTACCAAGGATACTGTATCTAACTACTACATGCTGGAATTAATACCACTGGATATTGGAATCATGTATTAGATACTGCATTCAATCACTGAGCATTGGAAATAGTTACTAGTATACTGCATCTAATCTTTGAATAGTAGAACCACTTACTATGGACATTGCACTTCGCAGATGGATACTGGAATCGGTTTTATGTAGAACTAACTCTAGACCTAGATATAGAAACATTCGGGTTTAGCCGTCTTGGTTATGTCATTTTCTTTATTATTTTTAGATTAGTATAATGACTAATTTATTATTNAAAAAACCGTTCGTCGGTCGTCAATAACAACCGATCAGGTGTGTTGACTTGACGCCACCGACTCATTTTCTAGGAGAACAAGTGGAGGGGGTAAATCGTATCGTACCGTTACAAAAGTTCCGGGCCCTAATCATAATATAAGAACAATCTAGGTTAATACTGCAACCTTCACAACAAGCAAGTAAACGTAATAGCAACTTAACCATAATGTAACTTAACTCCAAAGCAAGATAACCTAAACTCAACGCTATCCCAAATTCAAATCAAGTCAATGCAAGATAACTCAACCCTAATGTAAAAATGTGGGGTTCAAAACGCGAATGTAATGTATGCTGACAGCATATCTTAGCCTCTCTTACTCAATTCCGACTCTTACCTGCAAGCTGAGGAACTTTGAAAGTCTGAGCAACCTTGAAAGACTGCGATACAAATTCATTCATTACATACTAGAGTAAACCACTGAGTACTGGAAATAATTACTAAACATACTATATCTGACTGTTGGATATTAAAACCATTCGCTTTGGACATTGCACTTAGCAGATGGATATTGGAATCATGTATTAGATACTGCATTCAACCACTAAGCATTGGAAATAGTTACTAGTATACTGCATCTAATCTTTGAATACTAGAACCACTTACTATGGACATTGCACTTCGCAGATAGTGTAACAGTGCTAGTGTAAAACTAGAACTAACTCTATACCTAGATCTAGAAACATTCGGGTTTAGCCGTCTTGGTTATGTCATTTTCTTTATTATTTTTAGATTAGTATAATGAGTATAATGACTAATTTATTATTAATTGGGTTTTAATTTTAATTAGAATAAAATAATTAAAAATGAACATCATGACTGCTAACTTCACAACAATTTGAAAGGTAAACGCTAAGATTAGCTTTAATGCTCGAGTCAACTACAAAGTAACCTAACCAAGCAAGCAAACGTAATAGCAACTTAACCCTTTCGGTCACCCAGTCCACTGTAGTGTACACCGCTTTTCAATATTTTCTTAATTTTTTCGAAATTTCAAAAATTAAGAAAAAAAAATAAGTAATATGTGTACCAAATTTCATAATTTTATCATGACAAATAAAAAGTCGTCACTGAAAGGGTTAACCACAACGCTATCCCAAATTCAAAACAAGTCAATGCAAGATAACTCAACCTCAATGTAAAAATATGGCGTTCAAAACGCGAATATAATGTATGCTGATATATATACTAGCCTCTCTTACTCAATTCCGACTTTTACCTGTAAGCTGAGGAACCTTGAAAGTCCGAGCAACTTTGAAAGACTGCGATAGAAATCCTAGTGAGAGACAGAGCCAAGATTGACAAGAGCAGAAGAAATGTCACAACCTCTATTTTAACATTGCAGTTAGCAGCTGTATACTGGAATCATTTACTAAATACTGGATTCATTCATTAGATTCTGGAATCAACCATTGAGAACAGGAAATAATTACTAAGCATGCTATATCCAACTTTTGGATACTAAAACCACTCACTTTGGACATTGTACGTAGCAGATGGATACTGCAATTATTTATTAAAAACAAGAAGTTTCTCCTGAATACTGGAATAATTTATTAGACACTGGCATCAACCATTGAAAACAATGACTAATAATATTACAGTAATACCAAAGATTAAAGTGTAAACAAGATGCGACGCTTCGTGTCGGAATGGTTTGTTATTGTCAAAACATTTAAATTGGAATGTCTTCTATCTCTTTTCAAAACTAGAGTTTCTCACTCTAGCGTCGCATCTTGTTTACTCTTTATTTATTTATTACATGTTCGGAATGCATACAAGGAGAATATCTCCAACAAAGTATCCTCATAATAACGAAAAATTAACATAAAAACAAATTGTAACATAAACTAACATAATTACAACAATAAAGCGATCAACAAAACATCCGCTATACGTTAGTTAGTTCTCTGAAACTAACTAATTCTCTGAAAGAGCGTACAGAAATGTCAAAGAGAGATACATGGTGAAGCCCTGGTCATAGGAATTAAGAATTCGAACTAATGGCTCAATTCAGGCAAAAGATCGGGGGCATCCAGTATGCAATTAACAAGCTTGAAAAGGAAGGTCAAGTCAGAAACAATTCGACGTTGCTGCAGAGACAATAAGTGCAATGCGATCATGATAGACCGTGTACAAAGGATCCACACTATGGAACCATAGGATAATACGCTATTAACAAATGCCATATAAAGCGATTTAATGCTTGTAAAATTGGTAAAATATCTACTTATTCTGATAACAAACCCTAGGTTACGCAGGGCTTTCAAATTTCCGTGATATACCGAAAGTAGAAAACTTTCTAGCCGTCGCAGTAGCTTTGCTCGCAGTCATTACTATGGTAATAGACATGTTACACGCAAATTTTGACGGGAAACCACGCTCCTCCGTAGTTGCCGCCATAGCTGGCCATAGCAGTCAATTGCGACGTGTAACGTCGGCTTAATGCCAAGATCCTTCAGTCTGTCAGTAGAGATAATAGGTTTGGGTCTACCATTAAAGTTGTAATTAAAATTAATAGGATAGCGTTGCCATGTAAACGTTATTTTTTGTCATAGTTCAAATAAAGTTTGCTAACGCGACAGTAATCATGCAGATGATCAAGGTCCTCCTGGAGTCTCAGGCAGTCATGACTAGAGCTGACTCTGGTAAATATTTTATTATCATCCGCATAGATCAGGAATTTGGAAAATTTAAAGCAAGAAGAAATGTCGTTTATGTAAATTAGAAATAATGTAGGCCCAAGGTGACTTCCCTGAGGCACATCAGATGAGATGGGTTTGTAGTCCGATAGAAAACTGCCTTAACTGCCCGACTTCTGTCCGATAGATATGACATTATCCAGCGTACAATGCCGGCAGGAATGTTAAAGGAGCACAGCTTTTGTATAAGAATTCCATGGTCAATCTTGTCCAAGGCTTTAGAGTAATCGGTATAAATTGCGTCAACCTGTGAGTCCTCATTTAAGGCAGAATGAATAAAGTTAACATAAGGCACTAAGTTAGACTCAACCGATCGCCCAGACAAGATACCATGTTGTTCAGTAATGAGAGAGTGAGCAATAGAGTGGTTAAAGTAGGGAATGGACGAAAGAATAGAAATTGGACGGTAATTAGATACCAACTGTCTATTCCCGGATTTAAATATTGGAACCACAAAAGCTATCTTCCACGCGCACGGAAAAGTACCTTCGAGTAAGGATTTTGAAAAAATAAGAAAAAGTGGGGTCGACAGTAAACTCCCTCAAAAAGGAAGATGGAATAGCATCCGGAAGAGAGCTAAAGGACTTGTCAAGATGGGTCAAAACATTAAGGACTGCGTGAGCAGAGAACCAAGGTGAAACACCCTGGCCACCGAAGACCATTGAACAGTCAATGGGAGCATCTACGAAAACTGAGGCGAAATACTCTGCAAATGCACGAGAGATACCCATCAGCGGAAAACATGGTATGCCAGATGCATTCCCCTTCCTGAACTTATCAAAGGACCAGATTTCTTTGGGATTTTCCATAACCCCCGCCTGAATCGAGTTTAAGTAATCTCTATAATCAGCCGCAATAAGCCGCTTAGACCTGGAGCGAAAGATAGAGAAAACCAAGTAGTCGCTATTATGGCGAGTAGATTTCCATTTTTTATGGTAAGGTAGCTTTTCTTTAATTACTTGAACGTTTGTACCAATAAGGAAAACATTGTTTAGATAGAATGCGCTTAGAAACGTCTCTGTTAATTACATAATTAACGCGGTCATAGAAAACTTCAACCATGCTCTCCACGCACATCCCAGCAAAAACAGTCTGCCAATCGATAGTATTTAAGAAACACTTGATAGCTCCGGAATTTGCGTTCTTAAAAAGAAAGCGAACATTCGGACCATCACTCAAACAAGTGAAATGCCTATATTAAGAATTCAAACGGTGGATATTGGCAGTCAGGATCCACAAGTGGATCATTGCAGAGGTGTATGCTTTCGACTCGACCGTTAGCGCATAGAACAAGATCAAGAATTCTAGTATTAATATTCGATACATTATTAAATTGACTGAAATTACAATATGAATAAATGTTAAGAAAATCAATCGCGCGACGGTCGAAATTCCCTGTGGGAATTAATACATCATCTTCAGACATAGACCAAGAGATAGTTGGCATGTTGAAATCACCTATAATAACAATCATAATATCCGAGTAGGTATCGCGCACGACAGATACACTGGACAAAAACAGATTCAGCGCGTCATCAGCAGAAGGGGAGAGATAAACACAGCACAAGAGAAACAGTGACTAATGATATTATATTTAACTTCTGGATACTGGAAACAATCACTATCAATATTGCATTTAGCAGCCGGATATTGGAATCATTCATTAAATACTGGAATCAACCATTGAGTACTGAAAATAAGTACAAAGGATACTGTATCTAACTACTGCACACTGGAATCAGTCACTATGAAGTGACATTGCACTTCACCACTCCATATTGGAATCATGTATTAGATACTGCATTCAACCACTGAACATTGGAAATATGTAGTTACTAAGTATACCATATTTAACTTTTGGATACTGGAACCAATTACTATGGACATTGCAGATGGACACTGGAATCAGTTCTACGTTGAACTAAAATTAGAACTAACACTACCGAAAACTAGCCGCACGTCTATAAAGACGGCTAAACCCAAATGATTCTAGTTCTAAGTACAGTGTTATTTCTAGTAACAGTGCAGATGTAAAACTAGAACTAATACTAAGTACTATGTATACGAACTAGAATCATTTGGAATGATTCTAGTTCTTGGTCTAGCGCTGTACAACAATTAACTAGAACTAACACTAGACCTAGTTTTACATTTGCACTGTCACTTGAACTAACATTAGACCATTTAGCCGCACGTCTCTAAAGACGGCTACACCCGAATGATTCTAGTTCTAGGTCTAGTGTTAGTTCTAGTTTTATTTGTTATTCAGCGCTAAGTTGTTGTATATTTTTATTGAACTAAAAGTAGAATTAACTCTATATCGAGAACTAAACAATTTGGATTTAGCCGTCGTGATAATAACCAAAAAAATCCATGCATATCTGAGGTTATTATGCAAATGATTAATAGAAATAAAAAAAAATCTTCTAATCAATATCTAGCTAAAAATAATTTTAGTAATTAAAGGAATGAAATATTTATAAACACATCAATCAATTTTCAAAAAATTTCCTTGAAGCATTTTTGATTAAAAAAAATTTTTGAATCGACTTCAAACCCAAGATAATCACAAGTTGTTATCAATATCTCTCACGCAAATAAATTTTTTTAATTTAACACAAAAAAAGTTAAAGATCCTCAACGACCATGAAGATGTAAATAGGCATAAAATTCCAATTGAACGCGATAAAGTGTGAAACAGTGAGATTGTTGTGTTAAACTAAATAATAAGATACAATTCGAAATAACTAAGATGGGGTAAACAACAATGTTTGAATAAAAATCAAATCTCCGTGTACATAAAAGCGATAATTAACTATTAATAGATTAATCTTTGGAAATTCTTTGAACTTTCACTTAAAACTAATTTTACAATAATTAATATATTTAGTATGTAATAAATTTCTTATCAAAATAATTACTCATTGTATTAAAAAAAAATGAACAATAAAGACTTTTGTATTTGAAAAAGTGTGGTGTTAGAGAAACGAACTCAACGTTTCAAATTAAAAATTAGACTTTGAACCTATTGTTAGCACAAAGTCTGATGTCTCATGGGACATAGATTGCATCATGTGAAGTTGTCGCGTCTTTTTTAAATCATAAAAACTATACAAAGAACCTTCTTCAAACGAATCTCCAAAGAGACGAGTTCAATTTACAAGATTAATTTGGGTTAATCAACTTTAATTTCATTCAAGACAGAAAAAAAACGTTAAATTAAATTTAAATTCAGGTCAAAGACTTTTAAGATTTAATTATTTTAAGAATAAAAAATGATTCAAAGAAAATTGTTTTGTCTATATCTTATCTGTAAATAAACGTTTGGATTTACACGATTAGTAATGTTTGTTAAGGAAAATTAGTTTTTTGTAAAATAAAAATTATTTTTAGTTAAGTTTTTTATTTATTAAATTTCAAGACGGAATAATAATTATTTATCTTTGTTATTTTAAAAGTTGTTTGTATTTATAAATATTATCTTGTAAAGACTTGTTAAACAATTATTAACGTTTTTTTCCAAGTGATAAAATTTAAAAAAATTAAACAAATTTGTTTTTAAACTTATTTTGAAAACAAATTTGATTTTGTTCTTGTAATATTCTTTTTATATTCATATACATAAGTTTGGATGTTGAATTGGGTTGGGTTGGAAGGAGGGAGTGCTGGTACTGATAGAAAAGCCAAACAAAGCAAGTTGATATGCTTGGAATTATACCACTTGAAACTTCACAATCTTAGCTAAACTTTGACATTGAAAATGCCTTCAATTAAGCCTCTCCAAGTTGAGGACGACGAGATATCTTTCCTTAGAATGGTTCAATGTTGGAGAGTGTCACATCTTTGCATCCGTGCTAGATCAGGGCGAAATAATATGACATAAGCGATGTCTAGAATTCGCGGAGATCTACTCTGAAAAAATGTCTCTGGCCATGGTTGAAGTCTGAGGGGATATGAAAAAATGCTAGATGTTGGTGCATGGAGATACAGAATTAGTTTCACTGCAGGAGGTTAAAGGCTATGCTTATTTGATTTTGGTTGGTGTTAGTGTACAAGTAAAAAAAAAACAAAACACAAAAACGTAATAATAATAAAAAATAAGTATAAAGTTACAAAAACAAAATTACAACAAAATTGCAAAGGCTAACAGGTAGCTGGGTCAGACAACACCACAAAGTAGTGAGGTCTGCTCTTCCCCAGTCCCCATGAACACAACATATTGCTTCTAAGTAAGTAGTGAAAATGAATATGAATACAGCGCACAAGACAAAAAATACAAAAAACAAAAATTGAATGCATGAATAAAGCAAATAACAAATAAAGCAAATATAAATTAAACTTTTACTCTAGAAAACCTAAATTGATTCCATCTGTCGCTCACAGAGATATCGCTTGTATTTATATTTAAAACTCGACAGGTTCAATATTTTTAATGAACGAGGAAGGGTATTCCAAAAGTTTGTCACACAATAAGTGAAAGAATTCCGAAATGAAGCCGACGCGTGACGAGGAACTGTAAGTGCATCTTTTCGACGAATATTGATATTGTGGATGTCAGTATTATACGATATCTTCTTGCTCAGATAAACAGGTGTTTTTCTTATTTAAAATTTTAAAATAAACTACTCCCCTGTGAAAAATGATCCTGTTATACATATTTAGCCACCCACATTCTTTTAACTTATGTGAAATTCTGCAGTACTTTCGAATTCCATAAATTAGTCTTAAGAACCCATTTTGGACATACTGCACCCGTCTTCAATTGTCCCCAGTTATGCAAAATAATCGCTTAATAAATAATATAAATCGCTTGTACATTTCATATTTACAATAATTTTTACATTAAACTGAAATGTAGCAACTATTATCGGTCAGAGGAAGTATAATTTAATAATAAAAATGGCGTCAAGTGATGTACTTCGCGCTGGCATCAATGTGGTAGCCCAAATCTCCTTGGAACTTCACAAGTTATTAACAAAAGAAAAGCGAAAACATTGTTGCTGGGTTAGATCGTGGATTGCACGTAGAAATAACCTAGGTACGCCTAGTACTTTAATTAGAGAATTATGCCATGAAGATCAGAAAGCATTTTTTAATCATTTAAGAATGACTGAAGAGAGTTTCATGTTTTTGTTGAGGCAAGTATCCTCTAAAATGCAAAAACAATTTACGCATATGAGAGATGCCCTTCCAGCTCACGTAAAACTGCAAGCAGCTTTAAGATTTTTGGCCTCTGGAGATTCTTTTACATCCTTGCAATATATGTATCGTTTGCCAAAAAGCACTTTTCTTTTGCTTTTACAGAGGTTTCGTCAAAATTAGGAACTGTTTTCTTCATAATTTCAACTATCCTTCTGACAGCTTCATTTCGTGCTAGTCGGTTCTTATATTATGGGATTTTCTGATTCCTCAAACCAGGGATATTGTTCATACATTTCTAGAAATAATACTGTTTGTTCTGATGTCCATTTTAGTTGGACGAACACATTAATAGTTACACGTTTTCTTTATAAATACTGTTACTGGCGCCAAAAAGTAGAAGTAGCGTCAACTTTATTGGCGCTATGATTACTGACACCAATTTATTGGCGTCAGTGATTTTCTGCTATTTCCACATACAAATGAACTGGTGCCAGTCGGCTGGCGCATAATCCGTGTGGAAACTTAGCTTTAGAAGCCGAGGAAAGATTTTGAATAAATCTTATCGTAGAAGGTTAAAGGCTATGATTAGATACTCAATCGATGGTAAAGAGGAGGACTTCTCTATTTCAGATTGCCACGTCTCCTTAATTACGAGGTATGCAATATTTGACCTCCTAGCATCTATTATACAATGGAAGAATCTCGGATAGCCAAAACACTTTGTCAACCCAGACATCGTGGAACGAGCTTTAGAAACCAAGGAAGGATTTTGAATAAATCTTATCGTAGAAGCTTAAAGGCTAAGATTAGATTCTCAGTCAATGGTGAGGAAGAGGAGCTTCTTGCGCTATTTGAATGCTTCTCTATTTGAGAGTGCCACGTCTCCTTAATTACAAGATATGCAATATCTGACCTCCTAGCATCTATTATACAATAAGACAATCTGGGATAGCCAAACCACTTCGTCAATCCAAAAATCGTGGAACGTGCTTTAGAAACCGAGGAAGGATTTTGAAGAAATCTTATCACAAAAGGTTAAAGGCTATGATTAGATACTCAGTCGATGGTGAGGAGGAGCACTTCTTGCGCTATTCTAGTAGAATGCTTCTCTATTTGAGAGTGCCACGTCTCCTTAATTACGAGGTATGCAATGTTTGACCTAATCTAGCATCTATTATACTATAGGACAATCGCGGATAGCCAAAACACTTTTTCAATCCAAAAATCGTGGAACGTGCTTTAGAAACCGAGGAAGGATTTCCATGTTTTCCATAACAGTCATGACGAAGTAAACAGAACCCTAAATTTAGATTTTTATTTGCCGGCAAAAAACGAGAATATCTCCAAATAGTAAGATCAATGAATTTTGACAATCTTTTAAGAATATAAAGAGAGTGGAGCAATTTTACTGGCATTTGTAGATTATCTAACATTAATAGTAAAGGGTAAAATGTCTAAACACACCTGAAAGTTTTTTAGATTGAGTGATTATAACGAATGTTCGAACTATTGTTGTATTATATAAAATATGTCTATTTCAGCACAAATTTTGACATACACTATGTCAAGATTCATTCAAATATTGCATTTATAATTCATAAATCAACATATTTCTAGAATTCAGGTTTTTTTGAATTATAGGAGAGAAAAAATAAAAGAATTTTTACCTGCTTTTGAAGAAGCTTCCGTAACATTATTTTCCTTTAAATCCAAATACAATTTATCCTGAATAACGCTGTAGGAGTTTATCACCCCAAAAAGGATCCCGTTGCAAAGAAACGATCCCACCAGAATTAGCCAAGCTCTAAATCCACCATCCGGGGGGGTAAAACACTCCACTTCTTCATCTTCATTTTCTAATTTATCTTTTTCTTCGAACTTTTCTCGTTTTCCTTGAAAACCATTCTCCATTAAATGACCGTTTTCTTTCTTCATTTTTACTTCTTTAAAATATTTTTATTATTTTATTATTATTGAAATAAAATGATTTAATTTAAATTGTATTTAGCCACGTGGATCATTGATTTTTTAAAATTGTTTTTCACTTAACCAAGGTTTGCAATGGACTGAGTTGGTGGACGATTAAGTATTAGATGCGTTTCAAAATAAGCTCGGTTCGTCTCCTTCCTTTTTGGAGTTTGCAGTGGAAGGAGAAATGTTATCAAAAAAAGACGTCACGACACAGCGCATTATATGCAGTCGACGCGCGATTGAGTAAGATCGCGATATTTTCAAGGTTAAAAGCTTTTATTTCCGAAATTTGAAATTGGAGCCGTTCTAAACTTATTTGGTGCTGGTGATAAAAGGTTACAACTAAAAAGGTGCTTGGCAGGTATCGATTTAAATTACGGGTAATTGTAATCGTATTTTTAGTGCCATCTAGTAAGAAATAGATTATAATTGAATTTAAAAAGTTATTTCAATTTAATTTTTTAAAATTAAAAGCTTTATTAATTATATTTTATGGATAATTAAGAAAAATTAATTGTGGTGTATGCAACCCATTATACTTGCATAAAATTTATGCAACCAAATCTCTCAATATTAATTTATAACAAATAATGTTAATAAATTATAAATGTGAATAAACTCACCAATTTATGTTGTTGGATTATGGATGGTAAATTGAAAATTTTGAGGAAAAATTAGGTTGAATCACTAAAACAGAAAGTTAAATTTTAGGTTATTAATCAAATGTCAATGTTAATAAAAAAATATTTATAACATTTCTTGTAAAATTTGTTCTCATTTTTACTATCATCTAGTAAAAAATAGATAATAAAAAGGATTATTAATTAATTAAATTAAATTTAAAAAGTTATTTCAATTTAACTTTTAAAAATTAACAGCTTTATTAATTATATTTTATGGGTAATTAAGAAAAATTAATTGTGATGTATGCAACCCATTATACTTTTATAAAATTTGTGCAACCAAATCTCTCAATATTAATTTATAACAAATAATGTTAATTAACTATAAATTTGAATAAACTCACCAATTTGTTGTTGGATTATGGATGGTAAAGAATTGGAAATTTTGAGGAAAAATTAGGTTGGATCACTAAAACAGAAAGTTAAATTTTAGGTTATTAATTAAATGTAAATGGCAATAAAAAAAATCATAACATTTTTTGTAAAATTTGCTCTCATTTTTACTGCCATCTACTAGTAAGAAATAGATTATAAAAAGGGCTTTTATTAATTAATTAAATTGAATTTAAAAAGTTATTTCAATTTAATTTTTTTAAATTGACAGTTTTATTAATTATATTTTATGGATAATTAGGAAAAATTAATTGTGATGTATGCAACCCATTATACGTTTATAAAATGTATGCAACCAAATCTTTCACTATTAATTTATAACAAATAATGTTAATTAATTATAAATTTGAATAAACTCACCAATTTGTTGTTGGATGGTAAAGAATTGGAAATTTTGAGGAAAAATTAGGTTGGATCACAAACAGAAAGTTAAATTTTAGGTTATTAATTAAACGTCAATGTCAATAAAAAAAATCTAACATTTTTTGTAAAATTTGCTCTCATTTTTACTGCCATCTACTAGTAAGAAATAGATTATAAAAAGGACTTTTATTAATTAATTAAATTGAATTTAAAAAGTTATTTCAATTTAATTTTTTAAAATTAATAGCTTTATTAATTAATTATACTTTATGGATAATTAAGAAAAATTAATTGTGATGTATGCAACCCATTATACGTTTATAAAATTTATGCAACCAAATCTTTCAATATTAATTTATAACAAATAATGTTAATTAATTATAAATTTGAATAAACTCACCAATTAATGTTGTTGGATTATGGATAGTAAAGAATTGGAAATTTTGAGGAAAAATTAGGTTGGATCACTAAAACAGAAAGTTAAATTTTAGGTAATTAATGAAATGTTAATATCAATAAAAAATATCTTTATAACATTTCTTGTAAAATTTATTCTCATTTTTACTCATTAATTATTTACAAATAACAAATGTCAACTATAAAAAATAAATACAAATATAACTTACGAGAGAAAAATAATTTGCTTCTTTCATTCATCTTTAATAATTAATAATTAGAAATGGGACTATGAGAACAAAACGATTTGTTTAAATAAAATAAGAACAAAATGTAAAAACGACTTTTCCTCTATGAGCAAAAAAAAACCGATTACAAAAATAAAAAAATATAATACATCAAGCATAATACAATCGTAGTTGATTTTATTCTTAAACGGTTTATTTTGACGGATTTGTTTTGGTTTTTTTTTAAGTATAACTCTTTTTTCGATTCGTATCAATTTTTACAAGTTAATTTAACGAATACCTTTTTAATGCGATAAATAATCTTTTTTTTTATATTTTGACTAGCATAAGCTCCGATTTTTCGCAAGCTTTATTTTTTTAATAACTTTTATCTCTACTAATATAAACCAAATACTTGTTAAAACTTTCGTTTGCGAAAAATAATACCGAAAATAAAGAAAAACATCTATCTTATCAACGAAATAAAGACAAATACGGTGAAAATAAAACTTAGTTTCTTTTTATACATCAATAATAATAATACTATTTTTAATATCACAATTATAACCTTATATACTTTTTTTATCGTTATTATTAAGAGTTTATTTTTTTATGTTACTATTAAATCATAATCTGTTTTTGTTGAATTTTTTTTCAAACACTCTCCTTTTTTACTATCTAATAGAGTACAAAAACAAAATAATTTTACATACTTTATATTGTGCAGTTATTGTTATCTGGTTCCGTTTCTCTTTTTATTTAGTTTAAACCAATTTCTTTCATTGTAATAACAATTATTTCCTTTTATTTGATTAGTAAAAACTTAATTTAATTGCGATTAAGTGCATGATATCTTTGTACCTTATACAGTAGTTTTTTTCTTTCATTAAACTTTATTTCTAGGGACCTATACTTTCTCTAATTTAAAAAAGAAAATTTTTCTTGTTTTTTTTTGGTTTTGTACGATTAATAATAAAGAATTTGTTTAGAATTCCTCCGAAATAAAATTAACAACAAAAAAAATTACCTTCACTCTCCTTTCGTTATTACTCTTACCTCTTTTTCATTAATCGTTATAAATTAATCGTATCCAAATCTTGTATAGGAGCCCTACTACTACTTCCGGCCGAACTATGTCCTACATCCAAAGCGGAAGTCGCCGTGCTTCCTCCCCCCACCGGAACGACACTCGAATGTTTATGCCCTCTACCTTCCGAGCCAGGATTAATCATCTTAACCAACCCGGGAATCGAAAAATCTGTATTCGGCAATTTCCGCATAATCTTCCCGGAAGTAATCAATCGTCCGAAACCTTCCTGATGCGCAAACGCGTATCCGGACCGTATCGAGCGTCGAGCCGGTCTTGTAGATGGCGTTCGAAGGACGTCTTGGCTCTGCCGCGATCGCATTTGTAATAGGCGTTGTTTCAGACGGACTCGGTCTGTTAACGTTGGGAACACGTCGACGAAATAGAACCGCCACGCAAGTACAGGCATTATCGAAATGATTACAGTGAGGACGGTCGTGAACCAAAAGTTCAATTGGGACATGGCTTTTGTGAGCGAGCCGACGTACGGACCGCCGATTACGTAATTGTAAAAGTAATCCATCATGAAATAGAATGCTAATGAACCCCAAACCATTATGTGATTGAATACGGTCCAATATTGAGTATCTAAAGCGATCTAAAAAAATTCAATGATAAAATTAAACTTTATAAATTCAAATATTATTTTAATATATGTTCAACACACATTAATTTAATTAATACCGTTTATAACAAATATACGTCATGAGAATAGATTTAGCACAAATAACTATTTGACTATATTTTTGTACTTATCTGTTTGTAACTGTTCTTACTTAGATATGGAATTCATGTTGTAAGTTTCAATTTCAATATTTCAAAAAACTAGTAAAAAAACTTCTTACTTGCTTTAAAATAATATATTTATTTGGAATCGGTTTCGAGCAGTGTTCTACTCATCATCAGCCGAATCTACGTTAAAAAACATATCATATGACAGATATTTGAATATAAAATAAGTAGAAAAAGTAATATATTTACAACTTACTGTCATAAAGTTAGAAAACACGACTTCAATAACATTTGGTTGTGAAAGTTTCTTATTAAATAATTTACATAAACTACAGAAGTGTACAATGTAGTAAGTTAATTAATGTAGCAATATATTTAATAAACACTTTTAAAAGACGAAAACAAACGACTCGGCATGGGGCAGGAGAACAACTAAGAGACTAAAAAAGCAAAACGGGACACGAGAGTTCAAACAAAAACAGAAAAATTTTATGATGTTTTAAAAGTTAATAACATATTGTATTAAATTTTTGCTCCAATAAGTCCATTTTTGGATCTTTGTTACATTGGTGAATAAGTTTGACATTGTTGTTTATAATATGAGTAGCTTAGGATCAAAAATGGCCAAATTCAAGGACAGTAGAGTCTAACAAGACTTCTACATCCATTGTTGTTTTGTAGCCCACTACGGGTTGGTTGCCCACACTCTACGTCACACTATTTGCCACGCCCAGTTACCTGTCATTTAGTTCTATGAGTTTGCTGTGTGTTTTTAGAGATTATATGATAGACATATGTTAATACACGATTTACTTTTGAAGTTAATATGAATACGTCTACGATATACGATTGAGGTTGTTTGGTTGTGAATTAAATAAAATATATCCTTATAACCTCTTTTTAAGGATAAATATACAAAACGTGTTTCGTTATGAAAGTGATGGAAAAGAACTCAAGTTTTATTAAAAAAGTAAACAATAATAAATTTTCATGACAACGCCATGGTATAATGATTTTACAAATATTTTAATTTAACATCAGGTGGGTTCTGTGACGGTAACGCTACAACGATATAACCTCTAAAAATAGACGCGTGGCTAATGTAAAGTGTGCGGGACACTACGTCACAGTCCTGTTAAGGTGGTTACACACATAACTACAAACTTGACAAGCATCCATGATCAATCTTTTTGTACAAGCGTGTAAAATTTGCCTTCGACACCACACGATACAAGTATGCTTGAACAAGCGCCAGTTTGCGCTTGGACTATGTCGAGTTCGGGCAACGATGCACTGGCACTGGCTGCTGTTTGCCTTGTCCATAAGAGGAAAACGCGCAAGGAGAAACGTGATATATGGTGTAAAGAGTGATTATTGAAGAAAAAAAACCTACTGCCATATTAATTTACTGACAATGAGTGAATTGAAGATATATCCACGTGACTGGCATAATTATCTCAGAATGAACGAAGAAACTTATATGAACCACATCGATTACATCGTATAATTGATTTTTTGGTATACACGTGCGGTTACGCTTGCGCAAGCGGCGTTTGCATGATTAAAATTCAATCCATCATCAAGCGGATTGCACAAGCAAATTGTTTGTGCAAAATTATCCAAACACTAAAGTATACTTGTACAAAAAGATTGATCATGCATACTTGTCAAGTTTGCAGTTACGTGTGTAGCCACATTTAGATTCTCCTGTCCTTGGACGAAATCCACATTTTGTCATTTTCGGTTTTATTTTATTTTGCAACTCTAGATGGGTCTCTGCATGTTTTCCATTNAAACATCGTTTTAATGGAAAGTCCGCTGCCCAGTTTATGATCCCTAATCTTCCTCTATCTCACCCAATTTCAAAAGAAAAGGTTGCTAATATGAAAAAACTTCTAAATCTCATGGTTGGGGAAAACTGGGAAGATACTACCGAAGATTTCATTCATTGATACCCAACTGTTCTAACCTTACAACCAGTAAGTTTAGTAGAAGAAGAGGACACAGTCTGTGATTGTTTAGTTCCTGAAGTTGTTGTTCATATTTAATTATTCATTAATTAATACGTTTCTTGTATTTTTAATAAACAAACTTTATCTACAAATAATATTTTATTGGTGAACAAAGTCAGGGATAAGACACTGAAAAATTTAAATCAACTATTCAAAGTTTTTATTTGTTGGTACAAAACCAACTTTATCCTGCATAATGGTACAAGACCAACTTTCTGTCATATTCGTGCAAAACCATACAGCAATTAGGTAGTTTGGTAGTAACTACTGTCCGAACCCGCCTACTATAATCAAAATTTTGAACTTTAGCGCTTACTATTTTGGAATTGAAAATTAACGCTTATTTTTCGCAATTACGCCATACATGCGATACATCATTGGAAAGCTAAAAATATGCTCTTTTCATAAACATCATAATCAAGTATAGTTTGTATTTAAAAAAAAAATAACTTTGTGTTGTATCTCAAAAATCATTAAATATTTTTAAAATTTTTCAACGGAAGTATTTGACTTTTTGGCTATAACTTAAAAACCAAAGAAGATAGAGGTTTGGTGTTTGCGAGATTAGCTCAGTCCCGAAAAATGAGACCGGGACATGACACCTACTTTTTTCGTATCTCTTATAGTTTCTGAGATAGCCTATAATAACACCCAAATTTGCCCACCCTGTATAATGTAGTAAGTTAATTAATGTAGCAATATATTTAATAAACACTTTAAAAAGACAGAAACAAACGACTCGGCATGGGGCAGAAGAACAACTAAGAGACTAAAAAAGTAAACCGGGACACGAGAGTTCAAACAAAAACAGAAAAATTTTATGTTGTTTTAAAAGTTATGTTATATTGTATTAAATTTTTGCTCCAATAAGTCTATTTTTTGATCTTTGTTACATTGGTGAATAAGTTTGACATTGTTGTTTATTATATGAGTAGCTTACGATCAAAAGTGGCTAAATTCAAGAACAGTAGAGTCTAACAGGACTTCTACATCCATTGTTGTTTTGTAGCCCACTACGGGTTGGCTGCCCACACTCTACGTCACACTATTTGCCACGCCCAGTTACCTGTCATTTAGTTCTATGAGTTTGCTGTTTTTAGAGATTATATGATAGACATATGTTAATACACGATTTACTTTTGAAGTTAATATGAATACGTCTACGATATACGATTGAGGTTGTTTGGTTGTGAATTAAATAAAATATATCCTTATAACCTCTTTTTAAGGATAAATATACAAAACGTGTTTCGTTATGAAAGTGATGGAAAAGAACTCAAGTTTTATTAAAAAAGTAAACAATAATAAATTTTCATGACAACGCCATGGTATAATGATTTTACAAATATTTTAATTTAACATCAGGTGGGTTCTGTGACGGTAACGCTACAACGATATAACCTCTAAAAATAGACGCGTGGCTAATGTAAAGTGTGCGGGACACTACGTCATAGTCCTGTTAAGGTGGTTACACACATAACTACAAACTTGACAAGCATCCATGATCAATCTTTTTGTACAAGCATGTAAAATTTCCCTTCGACACCACACGATACAAGTATGCTTGAACAAACGCCAGTTTGCGCTTGGACTATGTCGAGTTCGGACAACGATGCACTGGCACTGGCTGCTTTTTGCCTTGTCCATAAGAGGAAAACGCGCAAGGAGAAACGTGATATATGGTATAAAGAGTGATTATTGAAGAAAAAAAACCTACTGCCATATTAATTTACTGACAATGAGTGAATTGAAGATATATCCACGTGACTGGCATAATTATCTCAGAATGAACGAAGAAACTTATATGAACCACATCGATTACATCGTATAATTGATTTTTTGGTATACACGTGCGGTTACGCTTGCGCAAGCGGCGTTTGCATGATTAAAATTCAATCCATCATCAAGCGGATTGCACAAGCAAATTGTTTGTGCAAAATTATCCAAACACTAAAGTATACTTGTACAAAAAGATTGATCATGCATACTTGTCAAGTTTGCAGTTACGTGTGTAGCCACATTTAGATTCTCCTGTCCTTGGACGAAATCCACATTTTGTCATTTTCAAATTTTAGATAGTATGTGCTCAAATATTTATATGCGGATATTCATCAGCTACTCCTCCGGAGATGCCTACATGTGGGCATAATACGAAGTCCTTCAGGTGCTCAACAATCAGTAAAGAAATTATTTTGAAAAACTAAAACAAGATTCTTTTGAGGTGAACTTTTTTGATTTCGGATATTAAGGAAAGAGCTACAAAACATGTCTGCTGTCCAACATTTCTTAATGTTCTGGGTATTACTAAACACAGGATAGAAGGAGTGGCACGACGTTACTTCCTTGAGGGTAAGATTTCCAAGAAAAGAGGGGCGGTGATAGAAAGACCGCTCAGTTCACTTCAAAATGCGCTGCTATAAGAACATTTATTAAGCAATTCAAATGCACAGAATCCCATTACTGCAATGTACGAAAAGCAGGTTCAAGATAATATTGGATTTGGAACATCACAAACGGATATGTCTTCAAAATGTTTTCAATTAGAAAAAAAGTAAAGAAAGAAAAGCATGAGTTACCAAAAGGATCTAATGAAATAGCGTCTTGTATTTATCACAGACTCGATTATGTTAATGCTTGGAAAGTGGCTCCTACACAAGGCGCCTTCAACTCTTGAAAAAATAGAATGCATTTTCCCTGTTCCACCAAATAAAGTGTTTGCAGGGATAGAAAAAGTCATCAGAAAGAAGGAGGCACTTTCTCAACCAGAGGAATTTTACACAATTTTGCTATGGCCAGGTATTTCACTTGGGAAGTGACGTTCCTAATCTTGATTGGAAAAGTAAAGTTAATGCTATTATGAAGCCACCAGGGCAGTGGCATTTAGACAAAAAAATAATAGTATTCTTATTCAACGAGAATTTACTTATAAGTCCGAGCTTATAGGGGGTTATAGTGAAGTTGGTAGAGAGGGAAAATGTGTAAACAAAGGAAAACCTAAACAAAAATTTGGAGAAAATGCTTGAAATATTTCATTTTGACTCATCGTAAATATTAAGCCGCAACTAAAACAGTTTTTTTATCACATGCATATGCCAGATTACTATTTAGGAAGGTGTCTTAAGAAAAAAAAAAAAAAGCGAAAATAGCAACATAGAACCTAAATCTACAATATCTAAACTTAATGTTACTCCACATAAGAACTTTACTAACATTATATTCAGTAAAGAAGAATCAGATTTTCTTAACAAAGGTCATAAACTGACCGCTATAGACTTTGACGTAGCTATCACGGGAATATCAGAAAAGAAAACCATCAAACATGAATTGATTTCTCTCTTGAAAAGATTAGAAAACAAATAAACATAAATAAAACCTCTAATATACAACATTCGAATATCATAAAATCTATAAAGAAAAAGCTTGAAGAAAACAAATTTTTGTAAACGCAGACAAAGGATCTGGAATAACAATTATTGAAAAAAATTCTTACATTCAAAAGACTTTTACTTTCATATATAATAATAATAGCTGACTAAAAATCCAATAACCAACATCAATAGAAAAACAAAAGTAATCAACACTTGGGAAGAAATTTTACTATACTATACCCTCAAGTTAAACATTTCGAACAATTATTTCTTCAATAGTTACATCACGCATATGAGACCTGAAATTCCTAAAGTTTACTCATTACCTATTATATCCCTTTGTAACGATAATACTTCAAAGTTAGCTAATTTTATGTTCAACATTTTCAAGTTTATTGACTTCCAACCTAAATTTTCCGTTTCGAATTCACTACAATTCCAAGAATATTGAACTTAACAATAAAATCCTTATTTCCTTTGATGTCACAAACCTTTATTCTAATATTCCTGTAGAATATACGCTTCACTTAACATCATATTTTTGAAAAATTTAAACAACACTATAGTGAAGCATTTGAATACAATTTTGGGATACGTTGTTACACAGAACTACTGCTCTTTTGATAACAACTACTATAAGATTACTGAAGGCCTTTCCATGGGTATCTCACTGTCAGGACTTTTATCTGAAATATTCCTGGACCATATTGAAAATACTTTTATAATCAATGATTGCAACTCTTTTAAACAATACATAACCACTTGGGTTATGTATTGGGCTCTTCCATCTACATCAACTAGCTTTACTCTAATCTGAATTTTACTTTAGAATTAGAAAAAAAACAAATCTCTTAATTTTCTCGATTTATACTTAGGAATTTGAACAATAAAATGACTCTTCTCATCCATTGCCCCATAAGTTGGCAAATTTCCGTTTTTTCTTCAATAGAGCAATTAACTACCCACTATCAGAAGAAGATAAAACAAAAGAATTTACTTATATTTATGAACTGGTTATGGTCAATAAATTTCTGAATATAATTATTAATAAACTCCTATATAACATAAAATTAAACTTCAGAAAGATCTCTTATACTTTAAATGCATAGAACCTAAGATTTACCTAGATATACCTAAGATAACCTAGATTATAAACCTAAAGGTGTAATATATTCTTGGCTTTTTCCAATAATAATTCTATTCTGAAATTACTCTTAAACCGTCATATGGAGAGAACAGACATTTTTGAAAAATGCGAAGTTTATTCTGTAGAATATTCGAACTGCAATGGAATATACATAGGGCAAACAGGAAAAAAATTGGGTATACGAATACATGAACACAAGAATAAAATTAACTCAAACGTTTATAGACATCACATTGACACCAAACATAAAATAAACTACAACAATGTCAATATTATTCACCAATGTAACAACGCAATATTAGATTTACAAATTCTAGAGAAATAATGATTATACACTGTTAAATGATCAAATTGATATTGACTATAATCCATTATTTAAGTATTTAAGAGAAATTTAATAGAAATAAATTAAGAAACTTTCACAACCAAACGTTACTGAAGTGGTGTTTTTAACTTTATGACAGTAAGTTGTAAATATATTACTTTTTCTACTTATTTTATATTCGAATATCTGTCATATGATATATTTTTTAAGGTAGATTCGGCTGATGATGAGTAAACATTGCTCGAAATCGGTTCTGAATAAACATATTATTTTAAAGCAAGTAAGAAGTTCTTTTTTTACAAGTTTGTTGAAATATTGTTCTTACTTATTACAACATTTCAAATTAGGTTGCTTAATGGTTTAACTTACAATTAGTAATGATATGGCGTGTATGAGTTTTTTGATCAAGTGTACAGGGTCTGTCACGACGAGTCTATATGTATATGGCAAACTACTGGCACTATTCTTGTGAAAATTTGCTAAAAGTGCTTGTTTCAGCTAAAACATTTTCAGTTATCCCCAACTTCCGGTTATACCGGAAATGGACCCCAACTTCCGGTTATACCGGAAATGGACCCCAACTTCGTTATTTTAAATAGAATGTACCAATTTTTATTGAATTTTCGAAATTCCCGCTAAATTTTAATATAATTTGATATAACTCATCATATATTATGTCTAGAGTGCATCATTTTTGAATTATTTCAGTTTTTTCGAACACTTTGGCAGATGCAATTCTTCACAATAAAAAGAATTCAGCTCGTCGTGACAGACCCTGTACATCTCTTATTATTCTTATTACCTGTGCAGTATTTACGATGACTAAAATTGTTGCTACAACACTGCAAAATAACATGTAGTCAGATAATCCTTGTCCATTTGCCGCCACAGCGTCGAAATAAGTTCCTGAAAAAAAAAATTATAATGTAGAAATGTACGTTTTCTTTAGGACTTATGTAAAAAGCTACAATAATTTTTATACTTACCGAATGTAACGAAAAACAAAACCAACGATACATAACATCCTTGTAAAGCACTCAATAGGAACTCTTTTTTATTGAAAAATAAGTTGATGTGGCCCGGTTTGTACAACTGAGGATAAAGAATCGAGTTCTTATCGCTCACATCTTGGTCAAAAATACCAACAGCCAGAACTGGTAATGAAGTGTAAAAGAGGTTGTAGACGGATATATACATTGGGTCGAATATGGTCTACAAAAAAAAAGTCAATACTAAATAAATTATTTAAATTTTTTAGATTTCCTTTACCTGTGCGCTAAAGCCACAAAAAAAAGCATACCAAAAATGACACAACGTAAACGCAAAGTTCTTATTAAAAAAATAACGTAGAAAACTACACATCCGGTAATAAGACCATCGACCATGCACCAATAAGAGTCGCTCTAAGAAATGAAATTGGGCTATTGAATAATCCGAAGCGAGGACGGCCTGCATCCCCTCTTGACCGGAAATACCTACTCCTATATGTGCAGCTAAAAACAAATTAATTTAAAAAAATAACGTTATGATAATACCGACAAAAAAACCTTTTATCATTGAAACATCATTGGCTCCATCCCCAATGGCCAAAGTAACCGCGTGCTTATGCTTTTTGATCATTTCAACTACAAGTGCTTTTTGTAACGGCGTCACCCGACAACAAATAACCGATCGGCATTGGGTAACAACTTCCAAAAATAGTCGTTCCAATTGCGGGTGTAAACAATGTACCAAAGAATGTCCGTTAACTACAATTGCAAATCCAGCGCCGGAATCTTCCGTTTTATTATCGGGGGTTCCACTTCGATATTCAAGTTCAGTACTAAAATAATATATTAATAAATTTGTTAAGACACATAAAAAGATTTAAAAAGAGCAAGGTAAATACTAAAATCTAGAGAGAATTTATTAGAAATTTGTTAGAATGAAAGAAAAATAATCTAACTAAAGAAAAATGTGTCAGTTACAAAAGCGAACACAATATCTTTTTTAAACTCTCTTATTCGTGTCTACCTTGCCGGAGAATTTGAATTGACTGATTGAATATCATCGTCCCACCTGAAAGTGACAACGCTAACGGCGGGAGCGTGCGGTGGCGAACCGGGAATCATTTCGTTCCCGTTTCGTGTCGACGATTCGTTCATATTTCCGTTGGTCGCGGCGGGATTATTTGGACTGCGCGGTTGGTACCTGTGGACTATTTTGATGTTATCACGGAACTTTAACAGTTGTTGTTGGACCTCATCATAACTTGAAGCGTCCACAATGAATAAATCGATCATGTCATCCGTTAATAGTTGGCAAGAATATCCAACATTTATAGCAGTTTCTAAAAAAAATTATTATTTAATTTTTTGATTATTGACATTAAGGCTGTAGTCTCAGGGCTGAAAATTTTATTCCAACAGAACGCGTTTACCGTTTGATATAACCAAAAAATTTTCAAATAAAAAATTTATAAAAAGACGAACTCAAAAAATTGAGGACAAAATTGGGACAGGACAAAAAAATTGAAAAAAAAACACCAAATTGTTTAAGTTAAAACATAATTTTCGTGGCTTCTTCGCGAATTGTTCAACCAGATTATTAATAAAACCATCAAAGTTCTCAAAAATATGCTTCCTATACACACTCATCATGGCAAGACGACATCCTGCCATAGTGCTTCTAAGCCATTTTTTATTGTCCTCAAGCTGTTAAAAGATCGTTCAACAGTATATGTCGTGCAGGGTAAAGTGCACTAATTTCTGCAAAAACTTGATACACTGGTCATCTCTTCTTACGTCTAGTGCAGAAAAGTTGTGACGCTGCAGCAGGGATGCGTAATCCATTCCACGATCCGGGTATGATCCGTCCAGGCGTAGAGACAAATATTTGAGAAATCTCCTCTGAATTCTCTCCAATATAAGTCTATGACACACATAATGTGGCGACCAAATTACAGAGCCATATTCCAATTTGGACAATACAAAGGTCGAAAATAAGGTCTTGTACACATCGATATCAGAAAAAGCACGCGAGGTGCGCAAAACGAAACCAAGCATCTTCGCTGCAGAAGATGCAATATTTTCGATGTGAGGTACAAAAGACAATTTGCGGTCAAAAGTTACTCCCAGATCCTTGATTGTAGATAGTTTCTCAAGAAGAACACCTTCTATATAATAAGAAGATGGAAGAGGAGACAGCTTGCGTGTAAAAGTAACCGCACCGCACATATTGGCATTAATCTTTAGCTGATAACGGTTACACCATTCCACCAAGACGTTCAAATCCGAATGAAGACTGACAACATCACGGTCCGCAAAAATAAGTCGGAATAAATTCAGATCATCCGCATAAGCCAGTACGCTTGATGAAAATTTGTCTAGAAGGTCATTCAAGAAGATAACAAATAGACCTGACCGCCCCTATCCAAAGATTCACAAATTACCTCAGTAACCACCGCGAGGTTGGTAATGGTCGAACGACGCTTGATAAACCCATGTTTTTCCGTTTTTCCACATTTGGTTGACATACCAGGTGCCTTAATATATTCAGGCAAATTAAAATCATCAAGGATAAGGACAGGATAATTCAAAACTTTATGTTCTAGGGCGTCCAAGAAACATAGTAAATCAGGTTGCGGATTATCAGGAGGTATGTACAACACCACGATATATTAGGTCACAGACCATAAAGAGCACTTGCAAATCAACACATCGATAAGTGGTACTAAAGCCTGAATGTCTATAGAATCAACCAGCTCAACATTATGATGATTAGCTACAGCAAGCAGAACTCCACCACCTCTGTTATGTCCAACCAAATCAAACTTACGATCAGCTCGTACGACTCTGTACTTATCCACGAATAATTCATTAGATCCAAGATCCGAATTTAAATTAGTTCCCGATAGAGCAATCAAATCATAGGTACAATCAGAACAATTAACATAAAATTCACGCGTTTTTGTACGAAGACCATTAACATTTTGATAGTATACATTAACAGATTGATACATTTTGTTGGGCAAAATCAGTTTTCCGAAGCCTTGACAATTGAGGGAATGCCACGGATGTACTTTAGTATCAAATCCTTTTTGCCAGACTCAGTTCTTGTTTTTAATTCAGTCCTCGCCCTCCTATAAAGATCAACCTGGAAAGGAGTACGATCATTCGAGACAGAGATGTTCTTAAATTCATTATGGGATTTCAAATTCCGCATATTACGAAAAATAAGCTTAAAAGAATTATGATCTGATAATTTTACTCATATAGGCCTAGATCTCGCGGTATTAGAAGCGTCAAATTTACCACAGCGAAAAGGCTGTATAATAAGTTCAGTAACCCCCAAATGCGTAAATAGTTTGCTTAGAAAGGCAACATCCGCATCACCTTGTTCTTTTCGTGATAAACCGTGGGATTCTGGAATATTATAAATCATCAGATTATTCTTCCTACGCTCGCATTCCATCACTTCGTGTGTAATTTTTTCGGAATCAAAATCAGTTAAAGAATGTGAAGATGGCGGAGTAACATTTGATTTCAGAGCAGCAATATCCTTCTGGAGAGAGAGTATGACGGCTTTCAGACTGTTTAAGTCATTCCCCAATGAAACGCACGAGACGCATGGGAAAGAGAGACCCTTCCCCGCATGAACCTTGCGCGCCTCAGCCGCAGAGACATCGACACAACTAATATTAAATATCTTGCTACAGACGTAGCACCTCACAGTGCGATGTTGTTCGCACTGGCGATTACAACAGGCACATTTATCCATCAGGCGTATGTCCACGACGATCTAAAAGGAAGGAGATGGGATAACACTCTTCACACCTGTAGTGCCCGTTACGGTGACTGACAACACAGAAAGGCAGGCCCCGGAGAAGGAAAAAGGATAAAGAGAGAGTCAGGAGTAGATCAAAGGAGACAATACACCACCCAGAGTGCGATAGCAAATCAATCCTGTTTCTTACCGAGCAATGAAATTGCTACGATAATCTCAATACCAACCAAAGCAAATAAACAAATTTAATAAAGACAAGCATTCGCCGCTATAATCACTTACTAATTACGGCAACGTGAAGCACGAACATAGACTCACACTTCGGTAACAAATATACCTCAGAATAACTAGTCTCACCAAGCAAAACCAAGCAGCAAACACAGCGAATATGACACGTGCACCTCTCACTTGTTCACGCGCTTGAACAAGATTGTTCTGATGTTGTTGTCTCTCAACAATACGCAGCACGGACTTCATGTCTTCTCCCAGTCAAGTTTTTCTGCAACGATAGTAGTCCCTAATAATTCCATTTGTGGCGTTTTCTGGACCGCTACGGTGGTTTTCTATAAATTCCAAAAGGCGGCTAATGTGCTGGGATGCCTTAACTGCATTCAAAGCTACGGATTGGAGCACGTTTACCACAGGTTCCATCATAGCCGAGTATTTGGCTGTCAAAATAAAGCTGAGAATAAACGAAGCTCTAGAAGCTGCTGCATGGAGCTGATAAGTATTTTTTCTAGTCACATTATTTATTCTTATTTTCTTCCCGTGACAAGGTTTCAAAGGCCTCCATTATAATAGGAAAATTCTCATTAAAAACACTAATATTTTTGTGTTTCTCGCTCCACCTTGTTTCGCTAAGCTTGGAAATATTTGGTATCAATTTGCGTCTCAAAACTGATTCTTGAAAAAATTATAATAATATCTTTGATGGTACCTTCCTTTGATGAAGGAACAAAGCTTTTTTTATATTTTCTGCGTAGGATTGCTTGCACACCACCTTCTAAACCGACACATTTGTCCGGATCAAGATCTTTTTCTGCCAAAAACTCATCAGTGACCCCCCTCTGCCCCTCTCTGGCGACAGTATGTACATAATATATGTTTATTTACATTGCATCTTTTATGATCTTATGGTATTTTTCGACCATTTCGTATGAATAGAATTTTTTCAACTGCTTTGAAATAAAACTATACAGGGTGTATCTAAATTGATCCGAAAGATTTTAAAGGATGATTTTTCAGCGCAAATTAAGGAGGGTCTCTTATATAACTTTTTGGTTAAAACCACTTCTCCTCCAAATTACAGCCCTCTAAAATTAGGGGAAAGAAATTGTTTTTCTTTTATAAATCCACTATGGAGGAATTTAGAAGGATAAAATTTAGCAGATAACTATTACTATACTCTGTTTTTAAACTAGGGGGAGTATTTTAAATTTGTCACCAGATTGACCTTGCACGTGATTGGTTGAATGCGAGGAAGGTTCACACACAGGCAATTTTGAATTTTGATTTTGAATTTCAGATTGACCTTGCACGTGATTGGTTGAATGCGAGGAAGGTTCACACACAGGCAATTTTGATTTTGAATTTGAAGGTTAGGTTATTGATAATTCTTCAGTTTCGTATCATTGTTGTAAATTTTGTTTAAACCCTTTTGCGTCTTAAATTTAATTGAGTGAAATCTGTTCTTTTTAGAACAAGGTATGGATCGCGACCCTAATCGCAACAAATTTCACCTCCGAAAAAGCGTAAATTGTTGAATTTAGGACACTTAGCTTTGTTTGAAAAGCAAAGTATCCTAAATCTCTACAAGCAATACATTAATGACGAAAACCCAATGACAATTAGTGATATTGTTGATAAAATTGTCGAGGTTGCTGGTAAGAAGAACGTGTTAAAAATTATATCAAGCCAAATAATGTTTTATTTGTAGGGGTAGCAAAATCAACTATACCGTGTGGTGAAGGAAAGGTTACGAGTCCCAAAGAGCTAGGTGGGAGACCTGGAATTATAACAGAGTTTAATAATTTTACTAAAGTTTCCATATGCCAAATTTGTCACAGTTTCTTTTATAAAAACGAAATTCCAATTTTGAACAAAATTATAAAGGAGCTACACAGTCATCCAGAGTTACCAAAGCTATCTCGATCGTTACTGTATAAAGTGATGAAAAATATTAATTTCAGTTAAACCACAACCTTCAAAGATCACATTTTGATAATTTATTACGAGCTGAATACGAGTTATGTTATAATGTTTTTTTATAGGTACATGAAGAGAAATCGCAAGAGTATTCTAACCGAACGTGACCATATAATTGTTTGGCGACGACAGTATTTAAAAAGTATTAAAAACTATCGCTGTGGAAGACGACCAATTTACTATCTAGATGAGATATGGATTAATGAAGGTCATACAACAAAGAAAGTGTGGGTAGATGAATGAATTCAGAGCAAGAGGCAGGCATTTATCGAAGGGTTAACTACGGGGCTTAAAAATCCATCAGGAAAAGGAAGACGATTAATTATACTGCATGTTGGTTCTGAATCAAGTTTTGTTAACGGAGGATTGTTAGTTTTCGAAGGTAAAAAACTACTGATTACCATGAAGAAATGAATGCAAAAGTATTTGAAGAATGGTTTCAAAATCTATTAGAAAAATGACCTGAGAATGCAGTTACTGTAATGGACAACGCTTCATACCATAGTCGTAAGGCCGAGAAAATACCAAGTACATCCTCAACTAAGAAACAAATACAAAGTTGGCTTGCTTTAAAAAATATTGTATACGAAGAAAACATGGTGCGATCCGAATGATTGACATTGATAAAAGCACATGTATGATCTATATGCATGCGATGAGTTAGCAAGAAGGAAAAATAAAATTGTGTTGCGGTGTAGTACCTAGAAGTACCTCGAATTATTGGAGATCTACACTAATTTTTCGTTTATTTCTTTTATTTTGTATGTAAATTTAATTTACGGTAACAATTCGAGGTATTTGACGATCTCGGATATCTAGATTAATGTTATTGATTAATTTTTATTAATAAATAATTTTTACATTTTTTTCAAAAATTTTCTGATGTAGGGCTACAAAAATTTCAGTCATCTCTATCAAATGAGCCTAACGAAAGGGTACATTGCCATTTAAAAAAATTCACGTGTTAGTCGTTACTCATTTGTTTTCTGACTTAAAAACAATTGAATGCAGTCTTATTATGGCAAATAAACTATTAAGCAAATTTTGTATAAAATGTATTTTTATAAAGTCAACATTTACCGAGATATATACTATATTCCATACATAATGGGCACCCTGTATACAGGATGATTCAAAAAATCACTGACAGACTTCTAGAGTAGATAATACATGAAAAATTAAGATGAATAGTCTTAATATACATGGGGTCGCAAATGTCTCGTTGGCGAGATATAGCGGATCAAAGTTTTTTTAAAATTAAACATTGTCTGCTATAAAAAGCACTTTTTTACAAATATTATCTACGCCATTGCTCTCTACGCGTGTAAAGTGATCAATTATCTATCAATTGGTCTCTTAAAAATCTTTGATCAAAGCAATAGTTTTTAAGAAAAACACGTTTGTAGAAAATTTGTTAATTCAATCAGAAACGGTTGCTTTAATCAAAGTTTTGTAAGAGACCAATTGATAGATAATTGATCACTTTACACGAAAATACTGTCCGTTTGACAAAATTAGCAGTGGAGTTTAAAAAAGAGCTTTTTATTGCAGATAATGTTTACTTTTAAAGAAACTTTCACCCGCTATATTTCGTTAAGGAGGCATTTGCGACCTCATGTATATTAAGACTTTTCATCTTAATTTTTGATGTATTACCTGCCCTAGAAGTCTGTCAGCGGTTTTTTGAATCAACCTGTATATAAATTTTATTTTATTTACTTTTGTAAAAATTTATTTTAAAATAAATACACTCATAACCTCAATGTTAATTTGTATGTTTAGTGTTGACGATAATAAACGAAAATAAATACAATAATAAGTAAATAGATAATAATAATTATTAATTTAAATTTACCGCCAAAATATCTAGTGATATTTTCTGGTGATTTTTCCTAGTGTAAATCTGACTTTCGCGTTTACTCCTCCTGGTTTAAAAACAGAGTATACGGCTCATTTTTTTTTACATTAGCAATGCAATATGGCATTGATAAGACAGACCGTTACTTAGCTGCGTCCTTAGATCGGTTATTAGGGGAGGTTTTCTTGTGTGAAATCTAATGTCCCTTTTTGGCAAGGAAATTAACGCCAAGAGCGGCAATAGAAGAAGGAATAATTAAATTTTGTAAATTTATAAACAATAAAATGGTTTTAAATAGAGGTCAAAATTACTACTTCCAAATTCCACGTTGTATCAAGGTAGAAATGGTATAAAGATACAATAACAAATGTTTAATATTATCATTATTTATATTACTATTTTTTTTAGATTTCTAAAGATCCTTATTTTTGGAACGAGAAAATGAAAGGAAAATTGAACAAAATTTATTTCACACTAGGAGTTTAGCCATTAGAAACAAAACACCCTAGATAAAATAATAAAAGTAAAGATTCAGCCATTTCTTGATCTTGCTCTATTAATTTTGTTCCTATAACATCGCATTGAAAGAGTAACTTTTTGATATTTGTTTTTGAATATCTCTACTCCCAATTATCTATTAATAAATTAATTTCGTCTATTATTTTGTACAATTGTGTAAATTTTAACTGTTTACAAATATTTGTTATCAATATTTGTTATAAATCACTATTTTTCATTACAGTACAATACCGCGTTTTACATAAAAAATTTTATTTATGTTCATCTGCATAATCCACAAAATTACCAAAATTCTGTTAGATATTTACTGATGAAGTCTTTTTCTATATTCTCCATAAAAAAACGGGTAATATAAACATATTCAAATCAAATAAACTGTTTGGGCGAAAGATAAATAAACGGATTGAGAACAGTAAAAAGCTATTGTTCGTTATCAGAAAAATCGTTCGTTATCAGCCCCTCAGAAACTCTATGATGGTGAGACTACAGCCTTAATTATTTTTTTACCTTGCTTATCTCCAGTAAGTACCCAAATTTTAATCCCAGCCAAAATTAAATTTGCAATGGTTTGAGGAACCCCATCTTGAAGTTTATCTTCAATGGCAGTGACACCCAATAAAATCATATTCCTTTCGATCTCCTCATAAATCATATCGAGCTTTTCATCGCGATCATCCAGTGAAAGAGCCGCTTGTTGATGCCTTTGTTTCCAATCATTGAAGAATTCCTCATCTAAATCGCGATAAGCCAAGCATAAAGTCCGCAAACCTTCCCCAGCAAATTTCTAAACCAAAAAAAAAATTAATTAATTTGATCAATTAATATGTTTGGAATGATTACATTTAAATGTTCTTGTGTTCTTAATTTCATCTCTTCATTCCCGGGTTTTAACCTTTCGTAAATAACATTATCCGCCCCTTTACAATACAACCTCAATTTTCCATCTTTTCTCAAAATAACCGACATTCGTTTCCGGACGTTATTAAAATCCAAAATACAAAGCAACTCGTACACTTCCAACGCATTCATAACCTCAATTGTAATACTGTTTGGCGAACGTTCTTTAAAAACAAAACCAAAATTTCTTGCCGCCGAAACTAGGGCAGCCTCATCAGGAGATTGTGCTTGATATTCTAATTTATCATCACGATTTTCCGACATAACCGTATGACAAAGCGCCAATAACCTAAAAATTAATTTTTTAAAAAATTGCGTTAAAAATAAATTAATCAATACCTAAAAAATTCGTGACAATCCGAATCGTTATGTTTAACAGCTTCAGTTAAATTGCGATCGTAAAATCGAAAATCCGGTTCAAAATTAACATTCCATGAAAAATCTAACGGCGTCGTGTCTTCCGTAATCGCCACAATTTCACCCGTATTTTTATCAATTACATCACCAAACGATCGACCCGCAATCGAACACTTATTAAACGTCATAATATTTTGCGTTAAAGTCCCCGTTTTATCCGAGAAAATGTACTCGATCTGTCCCAATTCTTCGTTTAACGTCGTCGTTCTCGCCTTCGCGTGAGTTCCGGTTTTGTCATGGTACATTTGCTCGTCCCAATTAATGAGGAAACTTTGCACAAATCTGATCACCTCGACGGAAACGTAAAGTGAGATCGGCACGACCGTGTTAAGTACGATCGCGTACGAAAAGAAGACGAGCAGCGCGATTATGGTGGCGCCGCCCAGCGGCTCCGAAGGCACTAGAGAGTCCCAGGGTAGGAACGTTTGGAAGTAACGGCCGACCAGCGACTCCCAAATACCGCACGCGATCATACAGAAAAGGCACATTGACAATAGGAAGAAAACTATCTAAAAAATACAATCAAATTAATAAAAATGTGGTAATTATAATTGAATCGGCAGATGTAAAAAGGGGTTATGTAACATTTCTTTTTAAACATGAGGATAATGGAGGAAAATGATCACTTGGACCCACATAATGTGTAAAAACGGAGTTCCAAGCCCTAACAGATAGTGTAGATTTGGCTGGCTTTAAATCTGGTACTTTGTAAGAACGGGACATGTGAATAATAATAATAATAAATGCCTTTATTAGAAAATAAGCTTAATTGTATAACAAAAAACATACAAAGGAAAATGGGCGAGTTCCAGCTTGTACTAGTTAGTACAGCTGCTCTAACTAACCTAAGAAACAAAAAAAGAAAAACTTGACTCGGCCAAAAATTACAAAGCAACAGCTAGATACAACAACAAGATTGCAAAACATCTCAGATCAGCGTTTGCCCCCATGTAGACATTGTTCAAGAAAACAAGAATTTTTCTGTGTAAATTTAAACATTCCTAGTGAGAACCCCTTGCAATTATCGTCCACCTCATTATATTTCGAAGTTATTTGAAATACGTATGACCTCTGAAATAAAGACAAACGATAAAAGGGTGGCGACAGTTTTCCGCGAAATCGCGTATTTATTCGGTGGACATCATTTCGGAAAGTTATTAGTTGGTAGAGATACTGTGGTTCCTTATAGTTTATAATTTTATGGTATAGGCACAAACACTGCACTTTCCTACTGTTCACGCATCACATTATTAGTTTCTTATTATTGTTTATTTTCGTTATTCGTTATTATTTGGTTTCGGTTCGTTCCATTGATTGCGGGTGGGGGAGAACCAGTTCTTTTTTTTTTGGGGAAGTTGGTCTCAATTTTTGGTGACATTGTGATTTTAACTCTGGTCCAGACCATACCCTCGAACGAGAATTTTAAGGTATCGTGTGTCGTGAAGATAGATGAGAACCGTATTTAAAACCGAAACGAGTGAAAACAAAGTGTGCGACTTGAAGAAAGGCTGTACCGATTAATCAAAAGTCTAGCTAGTGAAGAAAAGAACAATTAACAGCGTGGTTAATCAATGGTCGGTAAGTGAATCAGCCCTGTCCCATAAAAAATTGTATTGAATGTTACTGCACATAACACCTATGATGATACATATTTAGCCATCCTGCATCCTTCAGTTTATAAGATATTCTGTTATATTTTCTAATTCCATATATATGTCGTAGGCATATTGCGAAATCCGACTTATTACAATAAGCGCCTTAAATAACGCATTATACTTGTTGAAACGTGTGCGCCGCAGTAGCATCGCATATTGTTCTTGGTTTTCTTATAGGTTAGTTTAACTATTGTTGCAGTGCAGTCAACGACAAACAACTAATAAGGTAAACAAAAGTAGAAGAGCGTGAAACGTAGGTAGAAATGTAGAAAGTTTATCGATTAAAGGGGTGTCTAGCTGTTAATTTCAAACACAGTTGTTAGGTATAGTACACTAGTTTATTGAAACAAAACGCCGTATTTTATTGGTTTTAACCGTTACACAACTGTNCCCAGGGTAGGAACGTTTGGAAGTAACGGCCGACCAGCGACTCCCAAATACCGCACGCGATCATACAGAAAAGGCACATTGACAATAGGAAGAAAACTATCTAAAAAATACAATCAAATTAATAAAAATGTGGTAATTATAATTGAATCGGCAGATATAAAAAAGGGTTGTGCATTTTTTTTTTAAACATGAGGATAATGGAGGAAAATGATCACTTGGTCCTACATAGTGTGTAAAAACAGTTCCAAGCTCTAACAGATAGTGTAGATTTAGCTGTCTTTAAATCTGGTACTTTGTAAGAACGGGACATGTGAATCACATGGCTCTTTTTTACAACATCCATTCTTCGTCAAGAGAGACCTCTAGTAGTGCTCTTTTCCCCCTCTCTACAGTTCCTAAATTTATTATTATTATTAATTATTAGTGATGGAACGGATAGTAATTATGCGAAAAGCCGGATACCGGATATTGGGCATCCCCTTCGGCCGGATATCCGATTATCTAGGATATATATCCGGCCATTATGGTTATAATTTCTGGTGCATTTTTGAAGTGCTACCCTATATTACCACATTATTGCGATATTTGAATAAAAATAAAATTAATCTGAAAGATGATAAGATATGTCAACTTATTTGGATCCATACAAAATGAACTTTTTTGATGCTGATTTAACTAACGAAGCAACTCTAAAAAGAGAATACTTTAATTAATAATTGGCGATATTTCCACAAGGATCCTTCAAGAAATTAGTTTTATAGCGAATTTTGAAAATTATCGATGAAAATTGCAACATCAAAAATTTTATCAAAACTTCAAATATTGTTTTCTCAAAAACTAAAAGCTATTTTTCAAAACGGGTTGGTTCATTGGAAAGAAGACACTTTTATTAACACTTTGGGAAATTTTCATATTCATATTCCAAGAAATGGATTATATACGAACTTTTAAAACTTAATCGGCGAAAATTACAAAGTTCGAAAAAATTGTTGATCATTTCAAAAATTTATTTCTTAAAAACTAAAGCGATTTTTCAAAATGGCTTGTTGCATTAAAAAGAGGATACTTTAATTAATAATTAGTGATATTTCCACAAGGATCCTTTAAGAACTTAATTTTATAGCGAATTTTGAAAAATATCGATTAAAACTGCAACATCGAAAATTTTATCATAACTTCAAATATTGTTTTCTCAAAAACTAACAGTTATTTCTCAAAACCTGTTGGTTCATTGGAAAGAGAACATTCTTATTAACACTTTGGGAAATTTTCATACCAATATTCCAAGAAATGGATTACATACGAACTTTTAAAACTTAATCGGCGAAAATTGCAAAGTTTGAAAAAATTGTCGATTATTTCAAAAATTTATTTCTCAAAAACTAAAAGCGATTTTTCAAAACGGCTTGTTGTAATAAAAAGAGGATACTTTACTTATTAATTGGTGATTTTTCCACAAGGATCCTTAAAGAAATAAAATTTATAGCGAATTTTGAAAATTATCGATGAAAATTGCAACATCGAAAGTTTAATCAAAACTTCAAATATTGTTTTCTCAAAAACTAAAAGTTATTTTTCAAAACGGGTTGGTTCATTGGAAAGAAGACACTTTTATTAACACTTCGGGAAATTTTCATACTCATATTCCAAGAAATGGATTGTATACGAATTTTTAAAACTTAATCGTCGAAAATTGCAAAATTCGAAAAAATTGTCGATTATTTCAAAAATTTATTTCTCAAGAACTAAAAGTGATTTTTCAAAACAGCTTTTTGCATTAAAAAGAGGATACTTTAATTAATAATCGAAAGTGATAACAGCGACAGTTCTGTTAGTAATGAATGTGATGATAAATTACAAGCAAAGAGAAGAAAACTAGACGAAACTGCAACAAGAGATTTTATATATCGTATTGGGATTGTTACAATGAGGTTGCTAATGACAAACCTGATATAAATAAAGTTGTATTCAATGAAAAAAGTCCTATTGGGGTTGAACTTGACTATTATCTGCAGTGTCCAACACCTAAAAGAGATACTAATTCCTGTGAATGAGTGGATTATTAAGTAATAGGTTTTTAATACCCGGCCAAATTCGGCCGGATTTTAGTAAATAGCCGGATATTATTCGTTTCACCACTATTAATAAAATTATTATTAATCATTCTTTGCTAAAAATGTGTATGGCCTTAATGGAACTAAAAATCTTCAAAAAAGTTGAAATTTTCTTTCTCTTAACTCTTACCGCTGCAGTGGTACAAAAAAGTGGTCTATAATGTAGACCACGCATTTAATAGTATATTATTATATGAGTATATAATGAGGGCTATTATTCACGAAGGTTAAGTTTATGTCACGAGCGTAGCGAGTGGCATAATTAACCTGAGTGAATAATAGCTCATTATATGCGAGTAGAATACTATACTTTGTCCACGACTATTGAAATTGATTCCATAAATTTATTTTTTAAATAAATTTTTGAATAAAGGTCAATGTGACACAAATTCAATGTTACTAACTGTAACCAACTTCACAACAATTTGTCAAAATTAAGTGTCAGTTTTATAAAACGTCGTTTTCTTTACGAAAATTAATTAATTTATGCTTAAATCATACGAAAAAAGGAATTTGTTTAGATTTTTTTAATGTCAAACATTTAGAAACTCCTAAAAAATTGAATTAAATTGACGTTTTTTGAACTTTTAACGTTTCAAATAATTATTATTAGTCTGGTCAAGATGGCTACCCGTGAATAATGATTATTATTCACCGCTATTATTCACTCCGTGAAAAATGACTAGCATTTTGTTTTAGAAAACTCATTCATAAGGTATATATTATAAGGTAGTCGTGGACAAAATTATTTTTCTACTTTCGCAGCGTCAAAAATTTTAAATCCCCGTCGTTGTTCGTACGTTAGTGCATTGTAAATGACTCATCACTGTATTATTACATGAACAAACCTGTTTAGCGCATAGCGGGCGAATTTAAAGTTAATTGTTTATAGTTCGTATATGTCTCTACAAATTGAGCACATATTTATCAAAAATAATTATTTATTTTTGTTTTTTTTTATTTGAAAGAGTGTTACATTAGTTCAGGTAAGTTGAATATATTGTTTTACAAATATATAGTTTTGATAACCAGTAATTATTTTGATTATATGATTCAAAATTTGTAAAATGATAGGTGGACCATGCATTTTTTGTGTGCCAGTAAAAATGTCTACAAATGCATTTCTCTACAGGAAATGTCCGGCAATGACGATCTATCATTTCCTCTAGTAGGAATGAGTCGACAGGATCTTGAGAATGACTTGGAAAAAAACCTGTACGCTTGTTCTTTGCCGTTTGTGACGAGTCAGATTTAGGGGATATAGATGAAGATATAAATACAAATATTGATATTTATTCCAGTGAAAGTGATTCAGATGACAACAAACTGTACTTCAAGCAAAAATTAAAAAAAAGTTAACTACAGTTATCCAGCCACCAATTTGGGGTAAAACGGAAAGACTTTTTTCACCTCGCCCTTTTAGCCAAATCAGCGGTGTTCGTGACGAAATAGCCAACTCAAATCCGACACCATATTCTCTGTTTCAACTATTTTTCGGAGAAAATTTTATAAATCATATAGTTTTTCAAACAAACTGATATGCCGAGCAAGAACAAATGCGTACTGGAAAACATTACAGGAGAACGAGGTGCGAAGAAATAAATGCCTTTTTAGGAATAAATTTACTTATGGGGATCAAGCATTTGCCAAGTTATAAAGATTATTGGTCCAGTGCACCAGATTTACGTGATTCTTACATTAGCTCCCTTATGACGCAAAAAAGAAATAATAATATATAAATAACGCTGCTATGCCTAATAGGGTTTCGGAATATTTTGATCGCCTTTATAAAGTATGGCCGTTGTTAGATCATTTAGAAAAAGGTTTTAAATATTGTCTTTTACCAAGTGAAGTATTAGCCTTGGACGAGTCGATGATCAAATTTAAAGGTAGAAGTGTGCTAAAACAGTATACGCGTAAGAAACCTATAAAAAGGAGTTACAAAGTATGAATGCTCTGCGACAAGTCAGGATACTGCTTGAGATTCGATATTTATGTTGGAAAATACCAGTATCAACTTATGGGATAGAGCCTAGGTTCTAGGGTTGTGTACAAGCTTGTTGAGGGTTTTGAACAAAAAACCATACAATATTTTTTGATAATTTTTTTAACAGTGTGGAACTAATGCAAAATTTGAAGCAACGTGGGACATATGCAGTTGAAGAAGAAAATATTTACCTAATTTCAAAACGGACAAGCAGCTCCAAAGAGATGAATTCGACTGGTAACAAGCGATACAAAACTATTTGCAGTAAAATGGAAAGAAAAAAGATCAGTACACCTTTTATCAAATTATCACAATCCTGAAGATTGCACGAAAGTTAATAGAAGAGAAAAAAATTGAAATATATTGGAAATAGTGTGCCCAAAAGTGCTAACTGATTATAACGCCAACATGAACAGTGTCGATAAATTCGATCACCTTTTAGCCAGCTACAAAATAGATCGTCAAAGCAACAAATGGTGGCATATTTTTCTACTTCCTAGATGCTTCTATGGTAAATGCTTATTACCTATATAAAACAATGAATCTGCTTGATAAATTAACGGCAAAAGATTTCAGGAGGGTTGCTGTAGTCGGTCTTGTAAGCCCAGTTTTAATATAATTCCAAAAGGACTACGAAATCACAACCAAAAACACAAATTAAAAAATCAAAGCCGTTTATACCAGAGAGTGTGCAATTAAATTCCAATTCCACTAAGGCAAAGCCAGTGCGCACTGACTAGCTATGTAGTACTTGTCAAGTACCACTTTGTTTAGGGAAACTAAAATCCTATTTTCAAGCTTATCACAGTAAATAATTTTTTTATTTTTGTTTTTGTCAAGATTATTGTTTTTTATTATAAAATTTACAGAATGCGAATATGTTCAAAATAGATATAGGATATTTTGTTTTTATGCAAATGGAGTGGTGGTACAAAAACTGGACCTCCAATTTTTTAAAAAACTGTATATGCTTTGATGCAATATCATATGATTTCAACCTATATATGACCTTTTAAAATCGTTTACTTAAAGAATCTAAAAAAAAACAAAGTTTTGTGTCAAACACCTGCTCTAGTAAGAGTTAACACTATCACTAGAACTAACACAAGACCAGATTTAGCGACCGAAAAAGTGGATTTACATGTATACCATGAAGGTATAGCAAAAAAGACTCCCAATGAAGTTTGCAATTTACTAGTGAGTTAGCTATATTAACAAATATAAGACAGATGATCAAGAAAATCGTCTCTTTTCCGACGGTTGCAGTGAAAAAAATAAAAATCATTCGTTGCTAAAAATGTCCCTTTGGCAGAGACTTGGGAGCAGTTAAGCAAACTTTTACGCGAAATTGATCGGATCTATACGCCTAATGAATATGAGGTATTAATGAAAAATTTAAGCAAAACAGGAAGATTTAATATAATAAGAGACGACTGAAAAAATAAAGAAGTTTAAGAAGTGGTGGCCTACAGTTTACAAGAGATCATGCATTTTATATGACAGTTATAGAAAGCACGTCAAAAAAGAAGACAAAGTAAGTTTAAAGTTATCTTCCATGCGTCAGTTTATTATCACTGAACCAAATGTATCTCCTCCCATAAATGTTTTAACGGATTAAGTCAGGTATAATACACTCAGCGCGATTTTTTGTCTCGCCTGTAAAATTAGATTTTTGCTACATAACCCCTTTTTACAACTGCCAATTAAATTCTTTCTTACTCCTATGATTAAGAAATTAAGTAGACGATCGATGCTAGTCCTCTTAAATTTGGTCTTTCCACTGTTTTGCATCAACTTTGTATCCTTCCCAGCGAAGATGACGACTCCATAGCACCATTGAGTATTACGTAAAACGCAGCCGCGCAAAATAATCTTGTCGTTATCAAGAGAATACTGCTTATTTTGCCAGGTGAGTGTACCTTCGAATTTATTTAAGAGATTATTCGGTTGTTCACATATTATTTCACCATCAAATTGGCTAATCAAGCCGTCGTCTTGCGCCATTTCGGCCGTTTCCACCAGACACTGTCTACATTTCAAATTTGTTTCCCTAAAAAATGTATGTATTAAGATAATATATTAAAAAAATAATAATTATTTTACCCATCTAATTCTGCCGTTTCGATAAAGCACAATCCATTTGGCTCGCTAGTTGTAAGTAATAAGATATCAGCGGCTACAAATTGGTTGTTATCCATTCGAATGATATCACCAACTTGAACTGCAGACCATCGTTCTTGTACGAGTTTTCCGTTTCTTACTGCTTGAGATTTTCTATTGTTTACTTGTGAGTCGGACATGTGACGTTGCTAAAAAAATAATACTTTATTTTTGCATTTAAAAATTAATTTAGCAGAACTTGATCATAATTATATTAGAAAATATTCATACAAAATCATCGTAGGCATCCTTGATGGCGGTTAATCCGAGGACGCCAATGAGAGGCAGAGCCGTGGTGACTGGTGTTAAACTGCTAATTGCCGGGATGAGTTGCAATACTAAAAGGCACAAGAAGTAAAAGTTGGCGAGACGTTGGAACTGCTCGAACAGGTTTAATGGGAGGAACGTTAACACTGAATATTTAGAGGTTTTAATGTAATTATCCTGCAAAATAAAATTATAATCAGCTGAATTAATTAAATAATAAATAAACTTACCGCATAACGGAATTGTGAATTATAATTTCTGTCGTTAGCCTTGATCCTTCTTTGATTATCTAGAAAAAAAAATAAAGAAATAAAAAGTGAATAGAAAAATAGAACGTTTTTAATCAAAAAGAAATTAAATAGATTGGAAATATGGATTGGAAATGGGACATACCGGATACTCCTAATAAGGCTCTTTTTAAAGATAGGGAAAGTCTCTTTATGGTGCTTGAAGATACTTGGCTTCGACTTTGCGATAAATTACCTTTATCAGTCATTTACCATATTTGAAAATGTTCTTTCTACAAAAATATCAAACTATTTTTAATATTATAACCTAAGTTATTTTATGACAGCTTTCATTAAAATATTGTCTTGTCGGAATAAACTCGAGCAAAATTGTATGTATTTAACGAAATCTATCGAAAATTACTTGAAATATACCTTCTTGATTTTTTTTTCAGGTAGCGAGATCTTGTACATGTCTTGAAAAGGTTAAACCTAAAGATTAAAAAAAGAATTTGTTTGATGGGTAATACCACCTTGTGTGTACAAAGTCATAGGTTATTTTTCTTATAAGATAAAGTGATAAGTAAATCAAT